>JACEEZ010008657.1:70000-197500 GCA_016584305.1 Chionoecetes opilio
TTAGCTTGAAAAACATGTCCTTTTTTTTTTTTTTTTTTTTTTTTTTTTTTTTTTTTTTTTTTAATTGGTGGGGTCCTGGAACCAAACCTATATTTTACCATTAGTTATGTGTTTTGTTATACGATATTTCGCTTTACGAGTATGCCAGGTGGAACCTAACTGCTCGTATCTTCGGGACCTCCCTGTATACTGCCTGAGGAAACAAATGCTATAAAGATTGTGAAACACTACAAAATGACCTGAACAAGATCTACGAATGGAGCAAAAGATGGGAAATGGAATTTAATGTGAATAAGTGTCATGTGATGGAAATTGGAAAAAGCGAAGATATAAATGGCCATATAAAATGGGAAATGAAATAATTGCAAAGGTTCATAAAGAAAAGGACCTGGGAGTGATAATGCAGAATAACCTGCAACCAGAAAAACATAAATATAATATTTGGAGATACATACAGGCTGTTAAAGAATATTAGTGGCATTTCATTACATGGACACAAATATGATGAGAAAGATAATTACTACAATGATCCGACCAAAAATGGAATATGCTGCCATTGTTTGGTCCCTATATAAAAAGAAGCATGTGGAAAAGTTGGAGAGGATACAGAGAATGGCAACAAAGATGGTACCAGAGCTAGAAGAACTTTCTTATGAGGAAAAGTTGCAGGAAATAAAGTTACCAACACTCTAGCAGAGAAGAGAAAAAGAGGAGATTTAATAACAATTTTTAAGCTGATAACTAAGATGGAAGAAACAGACAATGAGAGACTACTGACTCGGAAAAAAAGAGAAGGTCGATACACAAGAGGACATACAAAACAACTAGGAAAAGGGAGATGCCTGAACAACATAAAGAAGTACAGCTTCCCTCATAGAAATGTAGAAGTTTGGAATGGACTAAATGAGGTGATATCGGCACATAATGTGCACCAATTGTAAGACTGGATAAATGTAGATATGGAGACGGGACCACATGAGTGTAGCTCAGGCCCTGTAAAACACAACTAGGTAAATACGCACACACCCAAAAAAAAAAAAAAAAAAAAAAAAAAAAAAAAATGTACGATGCAGCGCGAAACTCGGGGAGAGAATGCGCTTAAGTCGAGATGGTAAGAATTTAGAACTCAGCGTGAAACTCGAGGATCACGAAACTCGGATAGCGTGAAACTCGGGAGGGTACTTTATATATACAGTAAAACCCTTATAACTCAGCACTGTATAACTCAGAATTTTATATAACTCGGCAAGGCAAAGACAGGTTTTTTTTTTTTTTTTTTTTTTTTTTTTACATCTATGCCTATAGCGCGTGTAGGCAGTGAGCTCCAGGGGTGGGATGGTAGGCCCTGGAGGCTCACTCGAGGGCTGTGATGGTTGGCCCTCGCCCGTGGTGGCGCAGGCAGGATTCTTATAGTGACGCTGTGTCCTCCCATGCACTCGCAGTCGAAGGTAGAGTTAATGGACAGGGCATGTGGGTGTTCTTAGGCCACTCGACGGTGCAAAAAGATTTCAAGTGGATTTATGGGTCTCACTCGGGATCGAACTCGGGTCTTCGAGAACGCCACTCGGTGACGCTAACCACTCTGCTACCGCCTCCCCTAAACTGCATCTCTTGGTTTTCACTTGGCATATCATGCCCTCACAACCTCTTGTGTGAACATGTAAACAGAAAGTCGGCAAAAAATAATGTATCTCGGCATATTGATGTTATAACTGCATCTCTTTGCTTACACTCGGCATATCCTCAGTCGCATAAAGTCGTGTTTTTGTCCTTTTGACCCTTTCCTGCAAGCTCAGGCTCTTCAATTTCATTCCCTTCCTGCTGGAGACACCCTTGTGTGATGGAGCTGACATCTTGAAATACAGTACTGAGTACTGTATGATGTAATCCCAAAACACGTAAAATAGGTGGCAAAGTAAAGCAAAGGTCGGGAACCAGCGTGTAGGCTGTCAACTGCTGAGCCGTGTTTATGTCGTCCAAGCACCGTCTTGGATACGAATTCCATTTTTTGTCGAAATTGAAAAAGGATTGGTTTCTGCTTCAAAAACACAACAAGCTTGGTAGGAGCCGAAATAATAATCAATGGAAAATATTGCAAACAATATCACAAAGTAGTATAACACATATTTCAGCAAGTGTTATTGGATTGGGATTCGTAATCCAAGACGGTGCTTGGACGACAAAAACACGGCTCAGCCTATGCGCTGGTACCCGGCCTTTGCTTTACTTTGCCACCTATTTTACGTGTTTTGGGATTACATCATACAGTACTGTATATCAAGATGTCAGCTCCATCATGCAAGGGGGTCTCCAGCAGGAAGGGAATGAAATTGAAGAGCCTGAGCCTGCAGGAAAAGGTGAAAGTGCTGGCAAGGATGGATGCAGGTGCGTCCATGCGTGCTATTTGTGCTGAGTTTGATATCAAATCCAACACATTCTACCCGTTCACTGGTAAGTGTAGTTTTTATGCTTTTAAAGTACTGTATTTACATTTTGTTGTTGTTGTTGTTGTTGTTTTGTTTAACCCATATCAGAGGACATTGCATAACTCGGCACAATGAATAACTCGGCAAGGGCCAAAGCCCCTATCGTGCCGAGTTATAAGGGTTTTACTGTATATAATATATATATATATATATATACCGTATTTGCCGGCGCATAAGACGCACCTCCGCATAAGACGCACCCCTATTTTACAAGGTTTTTAGAAAAAAATAAGTATTGGTGTTTTTGAGGGGGGAAAAAAAATCTTAAATTTATCAAAAGTTATTAAAAAAAAAAAAAGGATTTGTAGGGGAAAGCAAATGATTATGAGCCTGTACCTAAATACAATATTCACAGTGCAATGAATGTGAATGAAAAATTATACTAGTTAAAATGTAAAGGGAATGAATGACAGGATAATCAAAATCGGTCATAATGTATTGCAGGATGCCCCCACGAATTGATATTCTAATATGTTGCTACCTATGACATATAGCTTAGATTTAATGTAGTAGGTATGCCTTTGTTGCTTTTCTGCTATGTGTTTAGACTTTGTGGAATATTTACAGTATAGATATTGGTATTATTTTGGTAGTGGGCTTTCAATAGTCCTAGAACTCTTACCTACATCATCGTGTAGCTTTCTTCATTCAGAGTATTGTGAGCCCCATTTCCCATGGCGCAATTGAATAATAATGGAATTACATGTAGTACCGAAAATCTACAGTTATTTCAGCCAAAAAGTTAAGTTAGGTTAAATCAGATTAGGTTAGGTTAGAGGTGAGGTTTGGTTTAGTAACACATTATATAGAGAAAAAACGTAAATTACCAATAATATGGCAGTGTGAAACGTAGCAATGTTTGCGGGGCAGACCTGGAGGGGCAGGTTGCCCCCCTCCTCCCACACACATGTAAACAAACATTGATGTCCGACAAAAACGAGAGCCAGATTAATTCAAAACACATCAAAACTATTCAGGAGGACTAAGTTTCGGCCTCGAAATCGGTGGTTGCCCAATAACAAATATTTACGAAGATATTTAGTCTACAGTTAGCTACACTGTCTGTAAGGTAGCCATCTCTACCCTGTGTTATTGTTGTAATTGTTGAAGGGCACCGTTGTCGCGATCGACGATATTTGCCCTGGTTTACACCTATGAATTTATCACAGTCGCGAGGGTTGATTAGTCTTCTTCAGGAAGGTACAGGTGAAGGCTGGTTCACACTCTGAAATCACGGCAGCGTTCCGTCAGCCGTGCCTTGTATTCACACTATTTGTCACGGTTCCGTCATTTTCGGCAGTTCCTGCTCACCCTCTAAGCAGACATGGTGCCTCAGAGGCTATGGTTGAAGAAATTTGCATTAATAGCACTTCTTTTGGATGAAGAAGAGGAGTTGAACTCTAAAAGACACTGTTTTGGGTACATAAGGCCTTGAGAAAACGACAATTATCAGCACGGCACAGTCTCATTACGTTAAAATATTCTTCCCCAGAAACCGTTACGTGACAGGACGGTGATGTGCTGGAGCCGTGACAGGACGGTGGTGTATTGGAGCTGTGACGGCGGCGCACCGTTAAGTGTAACACGTCTATTTGTTTGAATGTAAGAAATTCTAACGGATGTGATGAGACGGTGCCGTGTCACCATGATGGTATGGTGTGAGGCGGACGATGTGGCGCCGTGATGGGTCTTGGTCTTGCTTGGTGCACCGTGTGGAAGACTTTTGTCCCGTCTACATCTACCGTTGCAGCCTTTTTACTAGCACTCTTTCATACAGTTTCCTTATCCGTAGAGGTACAGGGGTGAGGATTGAGGGGTCGAGGTGGTACAAAGGCCTATGCTGTTTCCTATCCCACCTTGCTTATCACTGTAGCGGCGCTAACACAAACTCACACACGCACCTGCATCGGCTTAGGCCACCCCCCCCCCTGTCTGGGAACAGGATTAGTGGGTGACCTGACGCTGACCTGACTTGTCCTCGCTGACACAACTGCAACACCAACCAGGTAATTCAGTCAGCCACAGGACACACATAGACACACACACCGCTCACCTCTAATCTCCACGTTGTACAATGACTCGATGGCAAATAAACTACAAAGCCACGACGCCCTTTCTCCATCCTTGTGTGTTTACATCCTTGTGTGTTGAGAGGGAGGTGTCCTTACCTCCCTCTCACCGATCAAACTAAAAAAAAACTTTAACACGCTCTTTGATTCACTATTCCATTTATCAACAATACTCAGTATAGCGAAAATTCCATCACCATTTTCTGCCTCCCTTCTATCATCTCCTTCCAACTGTTGTGTCAACTTGTGTGGCCCGAGTCGAATGCGGGTTAAGGCGACATCTAATATGCGGGATGTTTGTCTTTTCCATGGGTGCGGGGATGACTCTGAGCGGTAATGACCCATGGTGGGTGCGCGGAGGGCATCGCCGAGTGAAGCATCCCTGGCGAAGCGGCAGACCTGAGATATCAGACGTTTTACAATGGAGAGCAGCAGAGGGGGGTGGATGATGTTTACATCTGACACGGCCATCTTGGCAGCAACAATCGCTATCTTGTTGCCCCAGCTCTTGTTTTCTCTTAAACTCCAACCTTTTCTTAGTATTATGCATTACTGTTGATAACACAGTTACTAATTTGTGCTCAGTGGACTACTGCTCAACACAGATCACTCCAAACCCCTTAGTAATACACCACCGGCTGTTCTGCATTCTCTGCCCGACCTCTCATGCACTAATATGGCCGCTTAGACGCAGGGTGAACTTTGCATTCCTTTTTAAGGGAAAAAACTGCGTCTTATGCGCCGGCAAATACGGTATATATATATATATATATATATATATATATATATATATATATATATATATACTATATATATATATAATATATATACAGTAAAACCTATAACTCGGCACGATAGGGGATCTGGCCCTTGCCGAGTTATTCAATGTGCCGAGTTATGCAATGTCCTCTCTGATATGGGTAAAAAAAAAAAAAAAAAAAAAAAAAAAAAAAAAAAAAATCCTGTCAAAGCATAAAAACTACACTTACCAGTGAACGGGTAGAATAGAATGTGCTGGATTTGATATCAAACTCAGCACAAATAGCACGCATGGATGCACCTACATCCATCCTTGCCAGCACTTTCACCTTTTCCTGCAGGCTCAGGCTCTTCAATTCCATTCCTTCCTGCTGGAGACACCCTGCATGATGGAGCTGACATCTTGATATACAGTACTGTATGATGTAATCCCAAAACACGTAAAATAGGTGGCAAAGTAAAGCAAAGGTCTGGTACCAGCGCGTAGGCTGAGCCGTGTTTTTGTCGTCCAAGCACCGTCTTGGATTACGAATCCCAATCCAATAACACTTGCTGAAATGTGTGTTATACTACTTTGTGATATTGTTTGCAATGTTTTGCATTGATTATTATTTCGGCTCCTACCAAGCTTCTTGTGTTTTTTAAGCAGAAACCAATCCTTTTTTAATTTCGACAAAAAACGGAATTCGTATCCAAGACGGTGCTTGGACGACATAAACACGGCTCAGCAGCTGACAGCCTACGCGCTGGTTCCTGACCTTTGCTTTACTTTGCCACCTATTTTACGTGTTTTGGGATTACATCATACAGTACTGTATTTCAAGATGTCAGCTCCATCACGCAAGGGTGTCTCCAGCAGGAAGGGAGACTTCAATGAAATTGAAGAGCCTGAGCCTGCAGGAAAGGTCAAAAGGACAAAAACACTACTTTATGCGACTAAGGCTTTGCAGAGTGTAAGCAAAGAGATGCAGTTATAACAGCAATATGCCGAGATACATTATTTTTTGCCGACTTTCTGTTTACATGTTCACACAAGAGGTTGTGAGGGGATGATATACCGAGTGAAAACCAAGCGATGCAATCTAGGGGAGGCGGTAGCAGAGTGGTTAGCGTCACCGAGTGGCGTTCTCGAAAACCCGAGTTCGATCCCGAGTGAGACCCATAAATCCACTTGAAATCTTTCTGCACCATCGAGTGGCCTAAGAACACCCACATGCCCTGTCCATTATCTCTACCTTCGACTGCGAGTGCATGGGAGGACACAGGGGGGCGGCATGAGCCTCTAATCACAGGCGTCACTATAAGAATCCTGCCTGCGCCACCACTGGCGAGGGCCAACCATCACAGCCCTCGAGTGAGCCTCCAGGGCCTACCATCCCACCCCTGGAGCTCACTGCCTACACGCGCTATAGGCATAGATGGAAAAAAAAAAAAAAAAAAAAAAAAAAAAAAAAAACCTGTCTTTGCCTTGCCGAGTTATGTCAAATTCCGAGTTATACAGTGCCGAGTTATAAGGGTTTTACTGTATATATATATATATATATATATACATATATATATATATATATATATATATATATATATATATATATATATATATATGAGGGCCTCCGCATCGAAAAGGGGTCAAGCGACACCACGGCCGTTTTGTTGATTTCACCATATAGCACTATTTACGCCCTTCCTCTATCAGTTGGAAGTGGAGAAGACCCCCTTACCACACTGGCAATAGGGTTGAAAGTCGTATTCAGTACAACATTGCTGTATCCGAAAGGGCGTCAGGTGCCTTGGCTCAGGCATTTGTCCACATCGAAAGGGTATCATCTCCCGTTCAGTGAGTGAGGCTGGTTGTGGGAGGGCTAGTGGTGGTGGGGTTTAAGCGGGGTAGGGAGTTCAGCCAATCAGCGCGCGCTAGGCGCGTGACGTTCTGTGCTTGGTGCGTGACGTGGCGCTGTGAGTGGCCTGGAGCCGCTCGCCATCTTTGTATCCCTTTAGTTGTGTTTACAGAAATTGCTATTGCTATTATTATTATTATTACTGTATTATTATTATGCTGTTTTGCTCACCGTCATTAATTTTCTACTATTAGTACCAATATTAATATTGGTATTAATGTTATAATATGTGACAGGAGAAGCATTCAGAGTTCAGCAAAAGTGAACATTATGCAACTGTAATAAACATAATATCGAGTATATTATTATACTAGCCGCAAAGCCGCCCTCCGGGCGGACTTTTTGGCTAGCTCCTGCGGAGGGCTATTGGTGGGCCTTCGGCCCACCACCTGTGTTATAGCGCCTGTGGTATTATATTTATATATAATACACCTATTATATACACCTGTGTTATAGCACACCTGTGTTATAACACACCTGTGTTATAGCACACCTGTGTTATAACACACCTGTGTTATAGCACCATGTGGTGGGACTTCGGCCCACCACATGGACTCTCCAGATAGCCCCTTCTAACTTTCCTGAAATCATGGATGTAGAAATGTATGTATTCCCCCCACCCATTCACTCACCCATTACCCATCACCCCCCACCCATTCACTCACCCATTACCCATCACCCCCCACCCATTCACTCACCCATTACCCATCACCCCCCACCCATTCACTCACCCATTACCCATCACCACACACCCATTCACTCACCCATTACCCATCACCCCCCACCCATTCACTCACCCATTACCCATCACCCCCCACCCATTACCCATCACCACACACCCATTCACTCACCCATTACCCATCACCCCCCACCTATTCCCTCACCCATCACCCATCACCCCCCACCCATTCAGTCACCCATCACCCCACACCCATTACCCATCACCCCACCCATTCACTCACCCATTACCCATCACCCTACATCAAGGTTTCCTCAATTCTCGCAACCCACTTTTTTTCACAATTCTCGCTAATAGGCTGCTAAAAAAAAAAAAAAAAAAAAAAAAGTGATCGGATCATCTCATAAGTGGGCTTATGATCTTCCCCTGGTCAACCTGATTCCAAAAATGTGCCATATGAGGTGTTTGCGCCACGGGGGGCGGAACCTATACCACACACACACACACACAGACAGACAGACACACTTTCGCTTATATTATTATAGATATTATTTTTCAACATTTCCAATATTTTTCATGAAATTCATAATCGTCAAGTGACGAGCTACATTTTGATACCAAAATGAGCACTGTACGTCAATTAGAAACGAAGTTACAGTTGCCACCACTTTGTTGAACTTTGACCGCTCCTCCTGTAAAATTTTATTTATGGCGCTTAACCCCCTTTCAATGCGGAGGCCCTCATATATATATATACATATATATATATATATATATATATATATATATATATATATATATATATATATATATATATATACACAGGGAGGTCCCGTTATACGAGCATTCGGTATACGAGAATCCGATGATACGAGATGTGTAAATTAGGGTCTATTTCCAATATACGAGATCAAAAATCCAATGCTACGACATTCAAACTGGGGTGAGTAAAATTACCAAGTTATTTACTAAAGTAAATTACAAGTTATTTACTAAAGTAAATTACAAGTTATTTACTAAAATTATAAAGTCATTTACTGACTATATGATTTTACCTAAGGTTGTACGATAATCAATCTGAAAATATGATAATTCTGGTGGTTGGTACGACAATGTGCTCTACAAAAATTCACATCCTGGACGATGTACAAAGATTCAGATGCGCAGAGACGAGTTTGTGGGCAGTGGAAGAGGTCTGCGCACCCCTCCCTTGTCCCTTACCTACCCTACCCTCTCGAGTCTATTGTATCACGCGGCAGCACCGAGGATCTTTCCTCTTCCCCAAGTGATCAAGGGAGGAGGAAGAACTTTAACCCAGTCATCCCTGCAAACGCAGTCACCTCTGTTTTCTCTCGAGCCTCGGAGAGAGAAAACAGGAACTCTCAGCTGGCTACTTGCCAGCTTCCAGTCTCCCCACACAACATTACCACTTGTGAGTGTTATGCATGTTTTATGTTTAATTAATGTGCAGTTATTTTATTTTGTGTGCTATTTTCTCTTTCAGAATGCTTTTTTTACAGAATAGGTAGTACAGTGTGGGTAATATAGACGCTGTGTGTTTGTTGTGTTTGCTATAGTTTATTTTAGCTTGAAAAACATGTCTTTTTTTTTTTTTTTTTTTTTTTTTTTTTTTTTTTTTTTTTTTATGGGGTCCTGGAACCAAACCTATATTTTACCATTAGTTATGTGTTTCGTTATACGAGATTTCGCTTTACGAGTATGCCAGGTGGAACCTAACTGCTCGTATCTTCGGGACCTCCCTGTATAAGTGTATATACAGGGAGTAGGATACCTCCATACAACCTGCTCTACTCTCAAATTCAGTAAAAAGGTTGTGGAAAGGATGCTGCAGAAAGGCAGCTGATTGGGGCGATGGCTTCATGAGGTCATTAGACTGGCCAGCGAATCACAGTCGCTTAAACAAAATATGCTAGCCAATCACAAGACATTATCAGCTGCTTTTACAAACGCCTGTCCCTTGCATCATCTTCATCACTGTGCCTTCACTGCCATGAGAAACCATCAAAATGGCTGCACATGGATGGATGCAAAACTATTAAGAGAAATAAAAAGCTATAAAGATTGTGAAACACTACAAAATGACCTGAACAAGATCTACGAATGGAGCAAAAGGTGGGAAATGGAATTTAATGTGAATAAGTGTCATGTGATGGAAATTGGAAAAAGCGAAGATATAAATGGCCATATAAAATGGGAAATGAAATAATTGCAAAGGTTCATGAAGAAAAGGACCTGGGAGTGATAATGCAGAATAACCTACAACCAGAAAAACATATAAATAAAATATTTGGAGATACATACAGGCTGTTAAAGAATATTAGGTGGCATTTCATTAAATGGACACAAATATGATGAGAAAGATAATTACTACAATGATCCGACCAAAAATGGAATATGTTGCCATTGTATGGTCCCCATATAAAAAGAAGCATGTGAAAAAGTTGGAGAGGATACAGAGAATGGCAACAAAGATGGTACCAGAGCTAGAAGAACTTTCTTATGAGGAAAGGTTGAAGGAAATAAAGTTACCAACACTCTAGCAGAGAAGAGAAAAAGAGGAGATTTAATAACAATTTTTAAGCTGATAACTAAGATGGAAGAAACAAACAATGAGAGACTACTGACTCGGAAACAAAGAGAAGGTCGATACACAAGAGGACATACAAAACAACTAGGAAAAGGGAGATGCCTGAACAACATAAAGAAGTACAGCTTCCCTCATAGAAATGTAGAAGTTTGGAATGGACTAAATGAGGTGATATCGGCACATAATGTGCACCAGTTGAAAGAAAAACTAGATAAATGTAGATACGGAGACGGGACCACACGAGTGTAGCTCAGGCCCTGTAAAACACAACTAGGTAAATACAACCACCAGCTAAAGTTCGTCGGCCAAATTTCAGCAACACAGTGATGCTTGTCATAATAACGAAAGTAAGGAAAAGGGCACCAATCAGTCAGTTAAGAGGTTAGGTTTGGTTAGGATATAATAATCCTCCCGGCAGGCCAGGGCAGAGCGGACCACTCGGTGGCTGGCGGGTGGGCTGGCAAATATAGGGAGGGGCAGAGCACACTTGTTTTCGTACAATTCAGTCACTTCCCTGGTTTCTGAGACACTGACTATTATTTCCTGGTAAGTTTTGGTGTTTTCTCTGATGGAGGTACTTTGTTATCAATGGAAACGGCGATCCTAGGATGATGGAAAGAAAACAAAAATATTTTAGTTTTATGGAAAATATAAATATCTCTATCTAATAACCTACCGGTATAATTTCTCCAATTATATTTTGGAATGAGCCGCTGGCAAATATTCTCAGTGCCACCAAAACTTGTGTGTGGGTGGGGATGGCGTGTACCCTCCTTGAGAGATGTAAATAATACTTCTCTGCTGTAGCCTACCATCTCACTTTCATGGGGAGGCGGTGGCCGAGTGGTTAGCGTCTTGGAGTGCTGAGCTCAATGTCCCAAGTTCAAATCGTGCCGGGGGCAACTCTTTCAAAAGCCTGGTAGGGGAGTAGAAGGTCCCGAGTTCAAGTCTAACCAAGGAGCAACTGTCAAATCCATCGTTGAGTGGCCGAAGCAACCCACATGCAGCGTATACCTGTCTGCCGATTGCGAGTGTGATGGTGGACTCTAGGGGCTACATGCGCCTAAACTGAAGAACCGAACATCACAGAAAATGGGATCTTCACCTGAGACCACAGGTGTCACTATAAAAATCCAGCCTGCACCACCAATGGGTGAGATCGACCAACATCAAGACTCTCCATATGCCTACAGGCACTATAGGCTACAACGTAAAAAAAAAAAATTAGGAAAGATTTTGCTTTATTGACTCATATACACAAAACCCTCGTTTTCCCGGACTAATAAGGGGGTGCACTGGTCCGGGAACCGCAAAAGTCCGGGAATCACAACAGTCCGAGGCCATTACCTACCCCCGGACGTTTATCCTACTCTAGTATTTACTGTCCGGCAACCGCCAATACCAACTACCCCGCCGCGGACTTTTACGTCCGCTGAGCATGCTGCCACCTGGCGGGAGGCAGCAGAAAGTGTTCAATAGTCTCAAGAGACATTTCTGCACCAGGGGCAGTGGGGGTCAGGGGACTGACGGAGGCGGAAAATGCCCCGAGCCCCTGTCCACCCAGCAGTGAATGGGTCCCGGGTGGTAGCCGGGGGTTTGTGACCCGCCTCCCGGAGTGGTCGGCCAAAACTAGAGGACAGGAGAGGAGGAAGAGGAGGAGAGGAGGAAGAGGAGGAGAGGAGGGGACCTACGAGCTTGAGCTTGAGTTGGGAGTCACCCAGCTGATGCTGTCGGTGAAGCCTTTGGTCCGGCGTTCTCCCACACACGTAGTATTCGTTTGGGAGAGAAGCAAAAGGGGGAAGCAAAACTAGGTGTTTCATTTTCCCCTCATTCCTCTCTCTGCATCACATTAATACGGGGTCCCCCCTCACTGAGGGGGACCCCGACTCTTGCCTCTCATTCTCTCTCATGTGTGCTCTCCAAGAATTCTCCAAGAATTCTTTTACACTTTCAGCCACACGACTGTCACTCCTCCACTCAGCACACAACCCCAGCAGGTACTCCATCTGCCTATCCACACTCCTGTCTCTCATCTCTTGCCATTCTTCCACTCTGACTTCTCCTACCACTACCTCCAACATCTTTGTTCTAGCATACTCATATCGTTCAAATTCCAGCATCAAGTACTCCACAGTTTCATCCACTCCTGTCTCACACTTCACACACGTCTTGCTAACACCATTCTTCCATCTGTGCTATGTCAGACTATTTACCTCTTTAGTGATACTTGATCTTGATATTACCCTAAGGTATAAAATCTTTCTCTGCAATGTTGAGTGGCCTAAGAACACCCACATGGTGCCCATCATAACCTACAATTGCGAGTGCATCGGAGGCCACAGGGGGGTGACATGAACCTCTAATCTAATCACAAGCTTCACTATAAAAATCCTGCCTGCGCCACCACGGGCGAGGGCCAACCATCACAACCCTCGAGGGAACCTCCAGGGCCTACCTGGAGGTCACTGCCTAATGGCGCTGTAGGCACACACACACACACACACACACACACAATGGGATGAGTTCTTCCGAATTAACACAGAAGGAATAAATAGTTATGTTCCAAGGATAGTTATCAGAGAAAAGAAAAAAAATGAATGGTTTAACAGAAAATGTGAGTTAGCAAGACTAGAAAGAGAAAAAACATGGAATAGTTGGAGGAAAAAAGGAGGTATCAACCTTTGGGAGAAGTACAAAACAACTAGAAATGAATATGTAAGAATCCGAAGAGAAGAAGAAAGTAACTATGAGAGAAATATAATAGAAAAATGTAAGAACGAACCGAAACTTTTCTATGGATATATTAATGGAAAAATGAAAAACAAGGAAGGAATAGATAAGCTGAAGGTAGAAGGCATAGTGTACGAAGATGCATTACAACAGGCTGAGGTAATGAATAAGTGCTTACAGACTGTATTTACAAGAGAAAGTGAATTTAAAACGAAAAATATAATAGCAAAAGAAAATATAATGGAAGACATAAAAGTAGACGTAATAGAAGTAAAAAGGCTAATGGAAAGTCAAGATGTGAGAAAAGCCCCGGATCCAGATGGAGTGTCGAATTGGATAATGAAAGAGTGCAGTAACCAACTAGCAGGAAAGTTACACAGTGTAATTGAGAGTTCACTCAAGGATAGCAGAGTCCCGCTTGATTGGAAAAGAGCAAATATTGTGCCAATTCACAAAGGAGGAGACAAAGAAGAACCATTAAATTACAGGCCAGTATCATTAACAAGTGTAGTGGCAAAATTGTGTGAAAAAATTGTGAAGGACAGATGGTTGAAATATTTGGAAGAGACAAACACACTCGCAGGTGGCCAGTTTGGATTTAGAGGAGGAATGTCATGTACAACGAATTTATTAAGCTTTTACTCGAGTGATCGATGTGACACAGGAAAGAGAGGGGTGGGTCGATTGCATATACTTGGACCTAAAGAAGGCATTTGACAAGGTACTTCACAAGAGACTGCTCTGGAAGCTAGAACATGTAGAAGGATTGAAGGGTGGTTTGCTGAAGTGGATGGAAGACTTTTTGAGCAACAGAGAGATGAGAACAGTAATAAAAGATCAGAAGTCAGAATGGTCTATGTGATAAGTGGAGTTCCTCAAGGATCAGTATTGGCCCCAGTGGATGTTCTTGGTCTATGTAAATGATATGACAGAGGTAGTGAACAGTTATATGAGTTTATTCGCTGATGATGCTAAATTACTAAGAAAAGTAGAAGGTAAAGAGGACTGTGAGGATTTACAAAAGGATCTAGATAAGATTTTCAGATGGAATCAACTATGGAAAATGGATTTAATGCTAAAAAGTGTAAAGTGATGGAAAAGGGCAGTAGCAAAAAGAGACAGAGAGGAAAGTATTCGATGGGAAATTAATGGATAATCAAAACAAAGGTCGAAAAAGATCTGGGAGTGTGGATTACTGATAATTTGTCACCTGAGAAGCATAGAAACAAGATCACAGGAGATACATATCAGTTGCTGAGGAATATAAGAATGGTATTCAAATATCTGGATGAAGAGATGATTAAGAAATTGATAACATCTTTGATTCGACCAGGGTTGGAATATGCGGCAGTGATTTGGTCACCACATAAAAAGAAGGATATAAGGAAGATTGAGAGAATACAAAGAGCAGCCACAAAAATGGCTCCAAGCCTGAGAGATTTAACATATGAGGAAAGACTTTCAAGACTAAAATTCCCAACTCTTGAGAAGAGAAAGGGGAGATTTTATAGCAGTGTATAGAGCATCAATGGGTCTGGAAAAAATTGATAGAGAAGATCTGTTTGTGTGGGACGATAGAAGTGCAAGAGGGAGGTCATGAGAAGAAATTGAAAAGGAAAACATGCAAGAGGGACAAAAATAAATACAGCTTCCCAGATAGAAGCATAGAAGCCTGGAACAACCTTGATGCAAAAGTGATTAATGCAAGAAGTATTCAGGACTTCAAAGGCAAGCTGGATAATAGTAGATTTGGAGACGGGACAGTACGAGCATAGCTCTTTTCCTGTATGTTACAACTAGGTAAATACACACACACACACACACACACCAAAAAAAAAAAAAAAAAAATAAATGTATGAAGCAGAGCGAAACTCGGGATGGAAAGAATTTAGGACTCAGCGCGAAACTCACGGATCGCGAAACTCACATAGCGTGAAACCCAGGAGGGTACTGTATACTCTCATTGCCAACTTTGTCATTCACATCAACCATCACCACATCTTTCTTTCCTCCCTCAAACTCTCCATAACCTTATTCAACTCAAAAGAACTTTCATCTATCATTTCTCACTTTTGTTGTTTAAACATTTTAAGGAACATACAGAGACACAAAAAGCATATTTTGTTAACCACTTCACATTTTATACTTCAATCATTCTTTTCTAGCACCTAAACCATATCCAGTTACACTCTTCTATAATCTCTGGCATCAGGATTGGAACGCCTTCTTTTCCTCCACCACATCCTTCAGCAATGAAGATAGCCATCCTTCAACTTTTGCATCAAGGTTGTTCCAGGCTTCTATGCTTCTATACGGGAAGCTGTATTTATTTTTGTCCCTCTTGCATGTTTTCCTTATCAATTTCTTCTCATGACCTCTTGCACTTCTATCGTCCCACACAAACAGATCTTCTCTATCAATTTTTTCCAGACCCATTACACTGCTATACAATCTCCCCTTTCTCTTCTCAAGAGTTGGGAATTTTAGTCTTGAAAGTCTTTCCTAACAATGCCTGCCCAAACCACTCCACCTTTCATACCTTCCCACAAGCACTTCCACTTTCACTCTTTACGAATCCTAGTCTAAAGATGTGCGTTTCACTTAATCAAAATACATCCACCTTCCTTTTCATACTTCTGTCAACAATCATTTTCCATTTTTTCTCATCCACTAACCTGTTAGGATTAAAATACAAATACAGCCAATATCTCTCATTCTTCAATCACCCAAACTCATTTGCCACTAATACCCTTCTGTACCTTCCACCCCCTCAGGGGCCAATGCCGGGTGATAGGCCCGATACAGTGTTCCTGGGGAAAATACAGGTCCCCAGATGTAAAAAATAAAAGGCTAAGACCATAACTACAGATGTTTTGCAGTGCTCTCCCTACTAGTTGTACTTATGTCTGGGTGTCCTACCAGTGTGACACTAGCAACTTTCTTCCCTAGGTTTAACCGCATCGTCGATTATGATACTACTATAGTCATAAAGTGGACAGTGAAAGATTTCCAAAGGTAAACAAACATAGACATTAGACAGAGTAAAAAATATTAGTTAATAAATAAACTGATGGATGGAATGATAAACAGAGACACAGACACACATATAGATTGATATATAGAAAAATAGACATATAGCTAAATAGATGTTCATAAATACCAGCACATGCAAATACTAACCCATATATGAAGAATTATCCTTTTGAGCTATCTGATATTTGGCCAACAGCAGAAATATTCCTTTACCATTTGGAGTTAATGATCTGTAATAAAACACAATCATTAGGTTGATATCTGTTTCACACACACATAAAAAATTTAATGTGTCAGTTCTAAGGTTCAGTTTCTAATGACCGAACTTCATTATATATATATATATATATATATATATATATATATATATATATATATATATATATATATATATATGTATATATATATATATATATATATATATATATATATATATATATATATAATAATATATATATATACATATATATACATATATATATATATATATATATATATATATATATATATATATATATTATATATATATATATATATATATATATATATATATATAATGAAGTTCGGTCATTAGAAACTGAACCTTAGAACTGACACATTAAATATAATTTTTAATTATATTTAATAAAATTTAATATACTATTAACTTATACTTCCTGTATTAACTAATACTTCCCTGTATATATATATATACAGGGAAGTCCCGTTATACGAGCATTCGGTATACGAGAAATCAATGATACGAGCAGAGTAAATTAGGGTCTATTTTCAATATACGAGATCGAAAATCCAATGCTACGACATTCAAACTGGGGTGAGTAAAATTACCAAGTTCAAAATGATAATATAGACGCTGTGTGTTTGGTATAGTTTTGTAGTGGTCCCAAGGTTGGGGCCGCACACCTGGCTAATTACCCTTCAGGTCACGCCTTGCTTGGGGTGACCTGACTGGGGTCAACCAAAATCCCCCTTTGTCCAGCCCGGGAGTCCTGTATTCAGTCAGTTACCTACCAACCACTACAGTGAGAGGAACACAGGGAGAGGAGTGGTGTTCCTCTCACTGTAGTGGTTGGTAGGTAACTGACTGAATACAGGACTCCCGGGCTGGACAAAGGGGGATTTTGGTTGACCCCAGTCAGGTCACCCCAAGCAAGGCGTGACCTGAAGGGTAATTAGCCAGGTGTGGGGCCTGACCTTTAGGGGTAATTAGCCAGGTGTGCGGCCCCAACCTTGGGACCCCTAGTTTATTTTAGCTCGAAAAACATGTCTTTGATGGGGTCCTGGAACCAAACCTATATTTTAACATTACAGGGAGGTCCCGAAGATACGAGCAGTTAGGTTCCACCTGGCATACTCGTAAAGCGAAATCTCGTATAACGAAACACATAACTAATGGTAAAATATAGGTTTGGTTCCAGGACCCCATCAATTAAATAAAAAAAAAAAACAACAACATGTTTTTCAAGCTAAAATAAAATTTGGTAATATTTAATAGGGGTGCGAGAACCCCTTGAAGAATCCTATGATCCCTGGTGATATCCTTTGATGCTATCACAGGCGTGGGAGCTGACCTGACTTTTTCAGGAAGGCACATATTATACAGCTGATAACGGGGTGTTGTGTTGTGCGGGCGGCGGCCGATTTCAGCCGCCAGCGGAGATCTCCTTGGTAATTATTTAGTAGGGGTGCGAGGACCCTTTGAGGCATCCTATGATCACTGGTGAGATCCTATGGTGCTATCACAGGCATAGGAGCTGACTGTCTTCTTCAGGAAGGCACAGGTGAGGCGGATGACGGCGGTTTTTGAGAGAGGCGGCGGACGGGGCAGGCCGCCTTAGCCAGTCACAACCTTCCTACTCGTTTACGACCTACCGAGGGAGCTTTGTAGCTTCTGTCGTTAGGGAAAGTACGTAGTATCTAGGTAGTGCGAGAGCAGGTTGTTGCTGGCCATACTACCTCCGTTGCTGGCTTCTCGCCCAGGGTTGTGAATTTTTGTAGGCCACATTGTCGTACCGAGCCACCAGAATGATCATATTTTCAGATTGATTATCGTACAACCTTAGGTAAAATCATATAGTCAGTAAATGACTTTATAATTTTAGTAAATAACTTGTAATTTACTTTACTAAATAACTTGGTAATTTTACTCACCCGTTTGAATGTCGTAACATTGGATTTTCGATCTCGTATATTGAAAATACACACAAACCTCAATTTCCCGGACTAATAGGGGGGAGCACTGGTCCGGGAACCGCAAAAGTCCGGGAATCGCAACAGTCCAGGAATTATCCTCTTAAAAAAAAAAAAAAAAAAAAAAAGTCCGATGCCATTACCCACCCCCGGACGTTTATCCTACTCTAGTATTTACTGTCCGGCAACAGCCAATATCAACTAGACCGCCACGGACTTTTACATCCGCTGAGCATGCTGCCACCTGGCGGGAGGCAGCAGAAAGTGTTCAATAGTCTCAAGAGACGTTCCTGCACCAGGGGCAGTGCGGGTCAGGGGACTAACGGAGGCAGTGCAGGTGAACCGTGAGTGTCGTGTGTCCAAATGTAAACAATACGACCGCTGAGCATGCTGCCACCTGGCGGGAGGCAGCAGAAAGTGTTCAATAGTCTCAAGAGAGGTTCCTACACCAGGGGCAGTGGGGGTCAGGGGACTAACGGAGGCAGTGCAGGTGAACCGTGAGTGTCGTGTGTCCAAATGTAAACAATACGACTGCTGAGGATGCTGCCACCTGGCGGGAGGCAGCAGAAAGTGTTCAATAGTCTCAGAGATGTTCCTGCACCAGGGGCAGTGGGAGTCAGGGGAATGACGGAGGCAGTGCAGGTGAACCGTGAGTGTCGTGTGCCCAAATGTAAACAATACGACCGCTGAGCATGCTGCCACCTGGCGGGAGGCGCGGACACTGACCAGTGGTGACAGGAGACGCTCGGACCGCCGGATAACTTTGTCAATTTACGAACAGGACCAGGCATTTCAACGTATAAAAAAAAAAAAAAAAAAAAAAAAAAAAAAAATCTTGGACTCTGACATATTCCCAGACCTCGGATTTTGTCCGGCAAATCCGATATCCGGGAAATGGAGGTCCGGGAAATCGAGGTTTGTGTGTAGACCCTAATTTACACATCTCGTATCATCGGATTCTCTTATATCGAATGCTCGTATAACGGGACCTCCCTGTACTCGTAAAGCGAAATCTCGTATAACGAAACACATAACTAATGGTAAAATATAGGTTTGGTTCCAGGACCCCATCAAAAAAAAAAAAAAAAAAAAAAAAAAGACATGTTTTTCAAGCTAAAATAAACTATAGCAAACACAACAAACACACAGCGTCTATATTACCCACACTGTACTATCTATTCTGTAGAAAAAGCATTCTGAAAGAGAAAATAGCACACAAAATAACATAACTGCACGTTAATTAAACATAAAACATGCATAACAAGCAAAAAAGACGTTGTAATGTAGGGGACGCCGCGTGATACAAGAGAAGGTAGTGTAGCAGTCCCAAGGTTGGGGCCGCACACCTGCTAATTACCCCTAAAGGTCAGGCAGCGCCATATGCTTAATTACCCTTCAGGTCACGCCTTGCTAGGGGTGACCTGACTGCGGTCCCAAGGTTGGGGCCGCACACCTGCTAATTACCCCTAAAGGTCAGGCAGCGCCATATGCTTAATTACCCTTCAGGTCACGGCTTGCTAGGGGTGACCTCACTGGGGTCAACCAAATCCCCCTTTGTCCAGCCCGGGAGTGGTGGGGCGGGCATTTTGAACTTGATTATTTTACTCACCCCAGTTTGAATGTCGTATATTGGATATTCGATCTCGTATATTGAAAATAGACCCTAATTTACACATCTCGTATCATCGGATTCTCATATACCGAATGCTCGTATAACGGGACCTCCCTGTAGTTATGTATTTCGCTATACGAGATTTCGCTTTACGAGTATGCCAGGTGGAACCTAACTGTTCGTATCTTCGGGACTTCCCTGTATACATATGACAGGAAAATACCTTTTATCCGGATACCCAACAACCGGAATAACCCAATAACCGGAATTTGTGGCAGGTAAGTAAATAGTATTAAAAAATAAAAAATTAACGAAATATTTAACTTTTAATTTTGCCGCCGTAGACGTGAGCGCCACCTATCGCCACCTGTTTATTCCCGCCATAATGCGCCATGCGCTATGATAATTCAGTGTTTATCAGTCCGTGGGCAAGGTCAGTGCTACCCGACGACCGGAGTGGTATTTTGAGTCATCCCACATACCACCCAACACACACACACACCCACACATCCCACCCAACACACCCACCCACACATACCACCCGTGTATGTGTGTGTATGTGGGTGTATGTGTGTAAAATAAAAAAGTAACGAAATATTTAACTTTTAATTTTGCCGCCGTAGACGTGAGCGCCACCTATCGCCACCTGTTTATTCCCGCCATAATGCGCCATGCGCTATGATAATTCAGTGTTTATCAGTCCGTGGGCAAGGTCAGTGCTACCCGACGACCGGAGTGGTATTTTGAGTCATCCCACATACCACCCAACACACACACACACCCACACATACCACCCAACACACCCACCCACACATACCACCCCTGTATGTGTGTGTGTGTGTGTGTGTGTTGGGTGGTATGTGTGGGTGTGTGTGTTGGGTGGTATGTGTGTGTGTGTGTGTTGGGTGGTATGTGTGGGTGTGTGTGTTGGGTGGTATGTGTGTGTGTGTGTTAGGTGGTGGGTGTGTGTGTTGGGTGGTATGTGTGTGTGTGTGTGTTGGGTGGTATGTGTGGGTGTGTGTGTTGGGTGGTATGTGTGTGTGTGTGTGTGTTGGGTGGTATGTGTGGGTGTGTGTGTTGGGTGGTATGTGTGTGTGTGTGTTGGGTGGTATGTGTGGGTGTGTGTGTTGGGTGGTATGTGTGTGTGTGTGTGTGTGTTGGGTGGTATGTGTGGGTGTGTGTCATACAATACAAACAATCATACAATATTATGTTTATTTTTAGTAAATGCATCTTTCGTAAGTATACTTACCCATTAACCGGACTTTTCCATTAACCGGCTACCCGGAAGTCCGGATATATCCGGATAAAAGGTATTTTCCTGTATATATATATATATATATATATATATATATATATATATATATATATATATATATATATATATATATATATATATATATATATATATATATATATATATATGGCTACTGCCGGCGAGTGCCTCCTCGACATTACTCTGGAACGCACACTGAGCATGTGCAGCCCTACGTCATCGGTGGTTCCCGGCCCTTACCAGCTGACTACTTAATGACCTGACAACCTCATGCAGTAACAAGTTAACTGGCTATTAATTTAACACTAACTACCTGACGACTGAGTCCATTGCAATCATTTACCACCCTATTTGTCAACCAGTCTTTCCCTATTTCCTTTTTAAATCTACGCTTTTCCAGATTGAATCCGTTACTTCTTGTTCTACCCTACTTACTAGCCGTAAAAACGTTTCCTACATCTCCTTTATTGTATCCCTTTAACCACTTAAAATCTTCTATCAGATCTCCCCTTACTCTACCCCTCTCGAGTGAGTGTAATTTTAATAGCTTCAATCTCTTCTCATAACTAAAGTTACGCATCCCCTGTATCATTTTGGTCATCCTTCCCTGGACTGATTCTAACTAGGCTCTATCCATCCTGTAATACGGAGACTAAAACTGAACAGCATAGTCTAGGTGAGGTCTGACTAGAGCCAAATAAAGCTTTAGAATAACTTCAGCATGTCTACTTTTAACACTTCTGGTAATGAATCCTAACACTCCATTAGCTCGATTTCTAGCCTCAATAGATTGTTTTCTAGGATGGAGGTCTGAGCTTACCTGCACTCCCAAATCTTTCTCACATTCTGATCTTTTCAGCGATACATTGCGTATAGTGTACCTATTACCAGGATTTTTTCTACCACCATTAATTACGCTAGAGCACAAGGAAGGAAGGCACAAGAGGAGACAGAAAAAAACTGAAAAAGACGAGATGCATGAAGGATATTAAGAAATACCGATTTCCAAACCGGAGTATTGATCTGTGGAATGACCTGGACAACAATATAGTAAATGCAGTGTATCTTCGAAGTTCTAATAATTAGGGACTTCGAGGGATTCCTGCAAGGACTATTGGTTTGATAACTGGTCTGTATTCTGGGACTGAGAGTGCTGTGAAGTGTGGGGCAGGTGTATCCAGCTTCTTTCCTGTGAATACAGGAGTGAGGCAAGGGTGCGTCCTTGCCCCATCACTTTTCAACGCTTGTATGGACTGGGTATTGGACAAGGTTGTAGATCAAAGTGATTGTGGAGCATCCGTCGGCAACACCAAGATCACTGATCTTGTTTTTGCCGATGATGCAGTAATCTTTGCTGAGTCGCTGGAGGTCCTGGTGATGGCTCTCGAGGCGCTGCACGAGGAGGCAAAGCCTTTGGGACTTGAGGTCTCCTGGGTCAAGACCAAGGTCCAGGTATTTGGAGACTTACTAGATGAAGCAGTACAGTCTGTTCATGCGTGTGGCGAGGATATTGAGATCTTGGAAAGTTTTACATACCTTGGTAGCGCAGTCCATAATGACGGCGGGTCACGTCAAGAAGTCTTACGACGGATTGGCATAGCCCACGGTGTTATGGACTCGCTCAGCGGGAGTATTTGGCGTTGTCGGTACCTGTGCAGGAGGACAAAGATCCGGATCTTCAAGTCGCTTGTGATCCCTGTCTTACTCTATGGTTGTGAGACATGGACACTAAATAGTGACTTGAAGAGACGAATCAATGCCTTTGGTAATAAGTGTCTTCGCAGAATCATGGGGTATCGCTGGGATAATTACGTGTCAAATCAGCGATTGCACCGTGAGACTGAATCGAGGCCTATTACCTGCATAGTCCGTCAGCGCCAACTTCGGCTATATGGGCATGTGGCACGCTACCCTGAAACCGATCCTTCCCATCGGGTTGTATCTGTAAGAGACAATCCGGCGTGGAGGAGGCCAAGGGGGCGCCCACAAGGCTCGTGGCTGGGGCAAGTTGATGTTTCTTGTCGAGAGCTGCTTGGTATGGGAAAGGAGCCTGCATGGGAACTCGCGCGTGGTGACCCCCGGGAGTGGCGTCGTAGGGTGGGCGAGGCGACGCGCCCCCCG
This sequence comes from Chionoecetes opilio, assembly GCA_016584305.1. Classification (NCBI taxonomy): domain Eukaryota; kingdom Metazoa; phylum Arthropoda; class Malacostraca; order Decapoda; family Majidae; genus Chionoecetes; species Chionoecetes opilio. The sequence continues at coordinate 93,459 of JACEEZ010008657.1, forward strand.
GCGTATGCCCCCAATGATTGATTGAGTGTATCTTGAGTTTAAGGATAAAATTGAACTTGACTCGGAGACGGGACCCCATGAGTGTAGCTCATTTCCCATATATCACAACTAGGTAAGTACACACACCTGACCATCTGAGTGGCTTGGTGGTTTAGAGCGTTACGCCACATTCTGTTGTCAGGCGTTCGATCCCTGACCCCGTTCGTTCTCAAGGATTTTTAAATGAGAAATTTGGGCGGTTACTGTCCCTCTTGAGCAAGGGGATGGGTATGTGTGTGGTGGTGAGGTTCCACAATTACAAATAGATAAGTTATAAGAGCTCTAAGCTCTCTCCGGGAGGGTAAAACTGGCGATCGCGAGTCCGGCTCGTGTGGACAAGACCATGGTGATTACACATTGCTCGCCTAGCATGGTGGTCTAGGTCATGCCTGGCCATGGTGTGGTCGTGCGTTCAATATCCGTTCGCTTTAGGGAATTTTTCACTGATAGATGTGGGTGGTTATTGTCCCCCTTGAGCAAGACAATGGAGTGTGTGAGTTCCCAGCAATACCCAACGATGGGTCTCTATGATCCCTAAGCTCTATTCGGAAGGGTAAGAGCTGGAGATTGCGTATCCAGTGCGTGATTAGGCTGTGGGTGGATAACATACACACACACAAGGAGAGACAGAGGGAGATGTGGAGAAAGGGATGGGGAGGAGGTGCAAGGCAGGTGAGCAGGGAAGGAGAAAACCATGGGGGGAGGGAGCATGGAGGGGGCTAACGATGGATTCCATGAAAGAACGACATGCTGAATTTTGTACCCCCCGTGAACTGTCAAAGTGTATCGGCATCCAATTCCCCACAACTGTACATGCTCGGAATATCTTACAATAAATCACATCTAAATGACAGTTTTAAAGTGAAACCTTATAAATTAAATACTATAAAGTACAAAATGAACATACAAAACTGCCAAAAATATACATACTTGAAGACATGAATGAGAGATGACAGAGTCAGTGATCCTGATTGTTGCATGAGCAATGAATTTTCAAAAAAGGTCTCCTCTGAATAATGATCCATTGTTGTGGCATCAATCCATAGAGCATTGTAATGTCTCATTTTCATGCTGTCTAGAACTGAAAAAAACAAAATTAGATACAACAAATGAAAATCATAAGTAAAAATGATAAGTCAAAGAAAAAATAGTAACTAAAATATGATCACGCATTTGTCGTGTTTGGATATGGTGAATTTGTATTTGGCAATTCCGATCAATTGATACCCTAACTGTCATTTGGACACCCTCTTCTCTCATTTGGCATGCATTCCCTTCACCCCAGGAAATACAATCATATTTGACAACCGTATTCTTGCATTTAGCAAATATTTTTCCCCCTAAGAAATTAACTTTTCCTGGTGTATTTCCCCGTCTATTTTTTTATTTTTTTATTAGCGCAAATATATTTTTTCTCTAGGTATATGACTATGAACCACCAAATAAGAAAAGAGGGTTGACTTTCTGAGAGCTTGGTATCAATTAATGTTTTTCCTATTGTTTCATTTTTTTGACTTTGGCAAGCTTGATCCAGCAACAGTTAGTCACCAAATGTGAGACCTTACTATATCTAATATCTCACCCAGCATTTTCTTCAATACAAACGTTCTTTTTCAAACAAATTCAAAGTTACGAAAAGAAAAGGGAAACAACCAAAAACTCAATCCTTCACTGTTATTGCTCATGTAAGGGACAAAGAAGTACTTATATTTCTAATATGGTAAAATAAAATAATACTGATTGAAATTAGCTTCTAGATTGTGTCAAAAGCAAAGTGACATTACTTAGAGGAGCATTTATGTGGTCAAATGAAGCCACTAGGTGAATGCTTGTGAGGGCAGCCAGGTTTGCCAAGACAGACTGAGTCTTGGATGCTCGAAGCATTGGTCCATCCAGATTGTGGATGATGATGAAAAGTGGCTCAGCAGTAGTTCTTGAGTAGGTGCTCTTGATAAAATCTATTTGCTCTGGAACACCACGGAATCCATCATGGCTACCTAAAATGTCTTCTGTTATGTTGTTCAATATCTGCAAAGTGAAAAACTGAAAATTAACATAATCATCATTATCACCATTATTACTGGCATTCTATTCTCCTGTACTGAGTGAGGCTCTTATATGGGACAAACATGGTAAAACTGCTACCAAGATGCTCTGTCCTTTCATACTTTTCCCTCATACCAAATTAAACTTCTCCCCATCCATCCCCTTAAAGTAATTGTCCAGACCCATTTTTTTTTTGCCTAATTATGTTGAATGTACATTCAAAACACCTAATCCACCAAAAATAATTGATTTCCAGGCATTATTTCCGTACAAACACGACTTTTGTAAAAAGCGCGCGAAAAAAAAAACTTCCCTCCAACAGGGCTACGAATGTTATTGATGACGTCAGAGGAGGAACGCTCCAATGTAAACATCTGTCTGACACCTGTCAGCAAATGTTATGATGAGCGATTGTACTTCGGTGTCAGACAGTGAATCTGTCGCTGTGACAGATCTAGAGTACGATGCTCAATCTGAGACCGAAATAAATGACGCTGCTCGCGTATACTATGAGGAAAATGAACCTCAGATTGTGATGGGAGCCCAACCCTATATGTTTGAACCAGAATACGAGGCGGACGAACAGATGTTAGCGGCAACAACAACAACTTACACACAACAACCCCTTACACACAACAACACCTTACACACAACAATTGGTGATAATGATGGTGGTGACACACAGCAACACAACAGCATCCGGTGAGTGAGTGAGTGAGTGTGTGTGTGAGTGTGTGTGGTGAGTGTGTGTGTATTTACCTAGTTGTAACATACAGGAAAAGAGCTATGCTCGTACTGTCCCGTCTCCAAATCTACTATTATCCAGCTTGCCTTTGAAGTCCTGAATACTTCTTGCATTAATCACTTTTGCATCAAGGTTGTTCCAGGCTTCTATGCTTCTATACGGGAAGCTGTATTTTTTTATATCTCTCTTGTATGTTGTCCTTTTCAATTTCTTCTCATGACCTCTTGCACTTCTATCGTCCCACACAAACAGATCTTCTCTGTCAATTTTTTCCAGACCCATTGAAGCTATACACTGCTATAAAATCTCCCCTTTCTCTTCTTTTCTCAAGCGTTGGGAGTTTTAGTCTTGAAAGTCTTTCTTCATATGGTAAATCTCTCAGGCTTGGAGCCAGTTTTGTGGCTGCTCTTTGTATTCTCTCAATCTTCCTTATATCCTTCTTTTTATGTGGTGACCAAATCACTGCCGCATATTCCAACCTTGGTCAAATCGAAGATGTTATCAATTTCCTAATCATCTCTTCATCCAAATATTTGAATGCTATTCTTATATTCCTCAGCAACTGATATGTATCTACTGTGATCTTGTTTATATGCTTCTCTGGTGACAAATTGTCCGTAATCCATACTCCCAGATCTTTTTCGACCTTTGTTTTGATTATCCATTCATTTCCCATTGAATACTTTCCTCTCTGTCTCTTTTTGCAAGTGTGTGTGTGTGTGTGTGTGTGTGTGTGTGTGTGTGTGTGTGTGTGTGTGTGTGTGTGTGTGTGTGTGTGTGTGTGTGTGTGTGTGTGTGTGTGTGTGTGTGTGTGTGTGGTGTGTGTGTGTGTGTGGTGAGTGTATCACTACAAATCCTTGCAAATTTCAACTTCCCGTTCCAATCTGCCCTAGTCCGCCGCACTAATCTTTTCAACACATTTAACGTTGTCGTATCAGTCGGAAACGTGTGCAAACTTATCTTGAAAGGCACAGCTGTCTTGCTGCACCCATAAAGGATGCATGCATGATTGCATGTGGCATATCGCAAAAAAAATCAATCAGAAACACCCACAAATCTTCAAGTACTATATTTATCTCTTGTGTTTACGTGCTTCTGATCAGCGCGGGGAGAGGAGGCCTTTCTCCTGTTACGTCACCGAGCCGTGGCGCATCATCTGCCAGTTGCCAGCAGCATTTTCGAAGCTCGGGGAATTTACAGATTTTGATTGCGGATTATTAAAAAACGGCTGACTGGATGCAAAAAGTGACAACATATTGTTGATACACTCGATAATGGCTATACTCTTAACTACATAAAATCAGGAATGATGAAATGGTCTGGACGATTACTTTAAGCACTGCTTCATTATTATTTCATATACTAAGAGTCATGACTATCTCATTTACACCCTTTATTCATGAGCAATTTTCTGTGCACCCTGTCCACATTCATTCCCAGGATATTTCCATACTGTCTTACACCAAATGAACCACATCATCTTACAGTAATGATAAGAGAGGTTATGGCATAGATGGCAGCACCCTACCCGTATTCCTGACCGCCTTGGAGACACGCCCAACATTCTTGATCTTTTCCTAACTACTAACACTTCTGCTTACTCTGTGAAACTATTCTCTCCGTTGGGTTCCTCCGATCACAATCTTACTTCTGTAACCTGTCCTATCGCTCCGGTGCCGCCTCGAAATCCACCTAAGCACAGGTGCTTCTGGCATTTCATCTCAGCTAAGTGGGAAGACCTAAGGCAGTACTACTCTGATTTTCCATGGAATGATTACTGCTTCCATGTCAGAGACCCATCTCTTTGTGCAGAGCGCATAACTGAGGTCATAGTCTCTGGCATGGAGGCATACATTCCACACACTTTCTCAAATCCTAAAGCCTGTCAAACTTGGTTTAACTCTGCTTGTTCTTATGCTGTCCAAGATAGAGAGGCGGCTCACAGACGGTACCGTAACCATCCATCTCCTGAAACTCATGCCCATTATATTTCTGCCCGTAATCATGCCAAATCTTTACTTCAACTTACCAAAAACTCCTTCATTCATAGAAAATGCCAAAATCTTTCTGGATTGAATTCCTCTCGTGACTTCTGGCATCTAGCTAATAACATCTCTAACATTTTTTTTTCATCTTTCCCTCCTATGCTTCACCACAGCTGTCTCATCTATTACTAAAGCTGAACTCTTCGCTCAAACCTTTGCTAAAAATTCCACTTTGGTTGATGAAGGGCTTGTTTCTCCTTCTCCTCCACCCTCTGACAATATTATGCCTGTTATTAAGATCCTTCGTAATGATGTTTTCTTTGCCCTTGCTGGCCCAGATCCTTGGAAGGCTTACGGTCCTGATGGCGTCCCTCCTATTGTTCTCAAAAATTATGCTTCTGTGCTTGCACCCTGCCTGGTCAGACTTTTCCGTCTTTGTCTATCTACTTCCACCTTTCCTTCTTGCTGGAAGTTTGCTCACATCCAACCTGTTCCTAAGAAGGGTGACCGTTCTAATCCTTCAAACTACCATCCTATAACTTTGACTTCCTGCCTTTGTAAAGCTTTTGAATCTATACTTAATAAGAAGATTCTTAAGCATCTAACTGCTCACAATCTTCTGTCTGATCGTCAGTACAGTTTCTGTAAAGGGCGATCTACTGGAGATCTTCTAGCTTTCCTAACTGAATCTGGGTCATCCTCTTTTAGGGGTTTCGGTGAAACTTTTGCTGTTGCCCTTGACATATCAAAAGCTTTTGATAGAGTCTGGCACAAATCTATAATTTCCAAACTGCCCTCATTCGGTTTCTATCCTTCTCTCTGTACCTTCATCTTAAGTTTCCTTTCAAACCATTCTATTGCAGCTACCGTAGACGGACATTGTTCTTCTCCTAAATCTATCAATGGTGGTGTTCCCCAGGGTTCTGTCCCACTCTCTTTCTATTATTCATTAATGATCTTCTAAGTCTAACTCAAAGCCCTATCCACTCCTACGCTGATGATTCTACCCTTCATTTTTCAACGTCGTTTATTAGACGTCCAACTCGACAGGAACTAAGTGATTCACGGAGAGATGCCACCGAGCGCCTAACTTCTGATCTTTCTATAATTTCTGATTGGGGCAAATCAAACCTTGTTTTGTTCAATGCCTCAAAAACCCAATTTCTTCACCTATCTACTCGACAAAACCTACCAGATAACTATCCCCTCTTCTTCAATGATGCTCAACTATCTCCTTCTTCTACAATGAACATTCTTGGACTATCCTTTACTAAAAATCTGAACTGGAGATCTCACATCTCATCTCTTGCTAAAACACCTTCTAAGAAGTTAAGTGTCCTGTGGCATCTGCGTCCTTTTTTTTCTCCCTCCCAGTTGCTTACTCTCTACAGGGGTTTTATCCCTCCCATGTATGGAGTATGTCTCACATGTTTGGGGAGGATCCACTCATACAGCTCTCCTAAACAGGGTTGAGTCAAAAGCTTTTTGTCTCATCAACTCCCCTCCTCTGACTGACTGTCTTCAATCTTTAAATCACCGCCGCAATGTTGCTTCTCTTGCTATCTTCTACCGCTATTTTCATGCTCACTGCTCTTCTGAACTTGCTAACTGCATGCCTCCCCCCCTCCCGTGGCCTCGCTGCACAAGACTTTCTACTCATTCCCATCCCTATTCTGTCCATCTTCGTAATGCAAGAGTTAATCAGTATCTTTACTATTTCATTCCTTTCACTAGTAAACTCTGGAACTCTCTTCCTGTTTCAATTTTTCCACCTTCCTACGACTTAAATCTTTTCAAGAGAAGAGTAACAAGACACCTCCCGAACTAAATTGGCCCACCCCCCTTTCTTTATTCTCTTACTGTCTTCTTTATAGGGACTGGCAACTAAGCTGGTTTTGTGTTACCTCTTTTTGTTGTGCCCTTGGCCAGTCCTTTGAGATGTAAAATAAAAAAAGTCGATATTTGCAAAACCAGTGAAAATGTTGGATGCTAAAGGTTCGACCAGGATTTATGGATTGTAAACAATATTAAGTACTGTATGGCAGTCCATTTCAATTTGGCCAGACTGAAAAATAATTTGAATTTCAATTGAGTAAGAAAGGAAATCAACAGGACTGCCGGACCTATAAGGCATTAATCTATTTTATTCAGTATGCCTACTTGATGCGTTTCAAGACTGAAATCATGAACTTAGCAGTTCATGTTTATGTCCAGTATGTCAATAAGTAACTGACTGGATTCTTTCACTTTGCATTCTTCCATGACCTATGTTCCATGACCTTTAGTTTAGTTCCATGGGCACTAAATACATTGAATGTATTTGAATACTAAATACTAAATACATGGGAGAAATGTATTCAAATACCAAATACTAAATACATTTTACGAATGTATTTAAATACTAAATACTAAATACTTCAATTGTATTTAAATACATTTATAAATACATTTTAAATACACACAAATTTGAACATGTCCGAAAAAAAATTGGATTTTCTTAGGATTTCCTTAGATTTTGGGTTTCTATAGAATTTCCTTCTCAGGCCTAAATTTCCTTTAAATAAGGAGATTTCCTTGAAAGTGGAAACACTGGTTCACTGTAACATCAGAATTGCCAGACAGTTGGGCGGGTTTATGGCCAAATTAACTGATAAAAAAGTATTTACATTTTTATATTATATGTATTTAAATACAATGTATTTAAATACTCAAAAAAGCATTTAAATACTGTATTTAAATACATGAAAACCAATGTATTTATAAATACAGTTCTAAATACCCAAATGTATTTAAATATGTATTTAAATACATTTGTATTTAATTACATATTTAAATACAAATTAATTTATATACGTATTTAAATACAAATGTATTGAAATACATATTTAAATACAAATTAATTTAAATACGTATTTAAATACAAATGTATTTAAATACTGCCCAGCTCTGTCCATGACACTGTCACAAGTTTTGGCAAGGGATAACTGTGGTCTAAAGTCTAAGCCAATGTCATTGGGCAGGCAATTGATTTGGTATATTGGGACATTCTCTGAAATTCTCAAACTTTTGCAAGATGTAAATTATTAACAAATAGTTAAAAAGGGGAGACTCATCAAGTTTGGGGGCCCTTATCAGTTTTCATAAACCTGTAAAAAAGCAGCCTCAAACAGTCTGATTCATAGCGTGCACTGAGATGTGACCTAGAATATACAAATCCTAGGCTGAAGTAATGAGTGGTAAAAAAATTGGAATGTGTGCTTAAATGCAATAATGAAGAACAAATATGCAGGTATCATAATACCAATATTGTCATTGAACATGCATTTCTTGTAGGCCAAATTGAGGTGAAAATATTTTTTGCTTTTTTTTTTAAATGTGACAAATTCACAGTCGAGCTCAGCCAACTGGCCGCCACGTGGGTGCAGGGGACGTGTCTGCGATGCGTACTTGTACTTGACAAGTCCTGTTTCTGTTCCTGTCCTGACCCCTGACCGTATATGCACTTTTCAGTGCGGGACACAAACAACTAGCTCAGCCCATCAAGAAATATTTTTGAGGGGAAATGAATAAGAGTGTTTTCTGTTCTGTACCAATTTTCATTCTCTACATGACCAAATTTAAGTCCAATACCAAATCACGTGATTCATTACCAGATGGATTTTTCATTACCAAATTTACCCAAATTTGGTAATGAAAAATATCCAATGGCAACCCTGCAGCCAACAGACGCATGAACACGTTCCACACGATACGATTATAGAACTCGATGTACGAAACGGTAAAAATGAAAAAGACATATGACGGTAACTAATATATTTAACAAGTTATTGTAGTATGACTTAATCATGAACCGTTGGACTCCCGGTGACAATTGTTGACAGACAAAATAATTATAAATATATAATTCCAGCCTCCTTATAAATATAATATTGAATTATTGATCAGCATGTCTCGTACCCCCAGGTGTAAGGTTTCGTACCTTGGTGGTACAGGTACCCCTGGTTAAGAACCACTGTTCTAGACATCCACCCACACACTTTGCCCTGCCCTGACTTTGTCTCAGATGTAGTAGTTGTGTATATTTTTCTCTTCTTTCTCATAATTAATCATTCCTCTCTTTTTTCTTATTCGTATTATTGTTCTTCTTCTTATTATTATTAATCTATTATTAATATCATTATAATCATTACTATTATTATGAGAGAGAGAGAGAGAGAGAGAGAGAGAGAGAGAGAGAGAGAGAGAGAGAGAGAGAGAGAGAGAGAGAGAGGAGAGAGGAGAGAGGAGAGGAGAGAGAGAGAGAGAGAGAGAGAGGGGGAGAGAGGAGAGAGAGAGAGAGAGAGAGAGAGAGAGAGAGAGAGAATATATTTACATTATCGGGAAGTTACATCACTCAAGAAATCCAACCTTCTCAAGTGCCTTCCTTATGCAGTCTTCAGAGAGAGAGAGAGAGAGAGAGAGAGAGAGAGAGAGAGAGAGAGAGAGAGAGAAGAGAGAGAGAGAGAGAGAGAGAGAGAGAGAGAGAGAGAGAGAGAGAGAGAGAGAGAGGGAGGGAGGGAGGGAGGGAGGGAGGGAGGGAGGGAGGGAGGGAGGGAGGGAGGGAGGGAGGGAGGGAGGGAGGGAGGGAGGGAGGGAGGGAGGGAGAGAGAGGGAGGGAGGGAGGGAGGGAGGGAGGGAGGGAGGGAGGGAGGGAGGGAGGGAGGAGAGAGAGAGGAGAGAGAGAGAGAGAGAGAGAGAGAGAGAGAGACTCACCCGTTCACCCTCTCTCTATCTCTCTCTCTCTAAATTAATAAGAACAACAATAATACAAATAATTGTAATACACAAATAATAATGATAATACAAATATAATAATAAAAATAATAATAGCAATAATAATCATGAAGAGTTAATTAAGTGATAACCAACTCCCCACCAAAACTAACACACTTTCTTTGAGATAGATAATTACGACAAGAGAAAGATAATTACTACAATGATCTGACCAAAAATGGAATATGCTGCCGTTGTGTGGTCCCCATATAAAAGAAAGCATGTGAAATTGTAGGAGAGGGTACAGAGAATGACAACAAAGATGGTACCAGAGCTAGAAGAACTGACATGAGGAAAGGTTAAGAGATATAAAATTACCAACACTTGAGCAAAGAAGAGAAAGAGTAATAACAATTACAACTTAGTATGAAAGCTTAATAACTTAATAACAATTTTTAAACTGATAACTAAGATGGAAGAAACAGACTATACTATGAGAGACTACTGACTTGGAAGCAAAGAGAAGGTCGATACACAAAAGGACATAGACAAAAATTAGGAAATGGGAGATGCCTGAACAACATAAAGAAGTACAGCTTCCCTCACAGAAATGTAGAGGTTTGGAATTAACTAAATGAGGAGGTGATATCGGCAAAGAATATGCTCCAGTTGAAGGAAAGACTGGATAAATGTAGATACGGAGACGAGTGTAGCTCAGGCCCTGTAAAACACAACTAGGTAAATACTAGGCTCAACACACTTTACATTGTCTTTGGGATGTAGGTAAGCAAAATAGATTTTTTTCAGTTTTTTTTAGTATTTATGGGTACACTTTAAGATGGCTCCGAGTTAAGTGTTGGTCCCCATGGCTCCGGTACCAGAAACATTAACAGTTCTCTGCTTCTGAATTTTGTAAGGTCCAGAAGGTTGAGAATTGCAGGTTCTTGGTATCAGAGACCAGAGCTACACCGCTGGACATGGTATAGTAATGCCGGTGGGGTAGCTATGGAGATCGATCAGGTCCTCGTTAGTACTCGTTGGAGGATCCTCCAGAACTGCAGGGTTTACCGGAGTGCTGAGTTCTTTGGAACAGATCACAGACTTGTTGTTGCTACACTTAAGCTTCATGTAAAGTCCAGAAGAATCTCAAGAGGTAACCATACTGTGTTTCATCTTGAGAAACTGAAGGCTTGACATGTGCCCATGAGTATGCAGTGGCAGTCTCAAATCGATTTGATGTGCTCGCTCGGTGCCCTTGAGGACCCTGTAGAACTGTGGGATACCTTCAAACGTGAAACTCTACAGGCTGCCAAGTAGTCTATTGGGGAGCGCCCGAGGTCAAGGAGTGGTTTTGTCTCGACAGAGACGCTGGAGAAAATCGAGGAGAGTCGCGCTGCCAGGCTGGCTGGGAACCAGGACCAGCACAGGGCTCTGTCACGCCGGACTAGAACCCTCCTGGGGAGAGACAAGGATAGGTATGTCAGGAGTCTCGCTGAGGATGTCGAGGGTCATTTGAACGCTAATGACCTCTGACCCGCCTACCGAGCCTTGAAGAAACTCCGTTCCAAGTCTCCATCTCGGGCGAGTGCTATTCGAAAAGCAGATGGGCGCCTCGCGTCAGACATGGATGGGCAGATGGCTCGTTGGGCTGAGTACTTTGGGCAGTTGTTCACGGTGGACCCTCCAACTGAGCAGCTTCACACCACTGGGTTACAGGCAGCGGATGCCGATCCTCCCATTGACAAAACCGCACCCTCTCTTGACGAAGTCAGAGAGGCTGTAGCAAAGTTGAGGGGTGGAAAGGCAGCTGGTGTTTGTAATATCAGTGTGGAGCTCCTCAAAGCTGGGGGTGAGGCCATGATCCGCGGGTTGCATGCTGTCCTGACTGCCGTGTGGCAATTAGGTACCGTTCCTCCTGACTGGAAAAAAGGGCTGGTCGTCCCTATCTGGAAAGGGAAAGGGGACCGTCAGGACTGCAACAATTACCGCGGTATTACACTGCTCAGCGTGCCAGGCAAGGTGCTTGCCCATCTATTGCTGTTACGGATCCGCAGTCATCTGCTGAAGCATCAGAGACCTCAGCAGTCTGGGTTCACGCCTGGTAAGTCAACAACGGACCGTATCCTAGCGCTTCGTGTCCTGGTGGAACGCCAACGTGAGTTTCGACAGGGGATGCTTGCAGCCTATGTTGATCTCAAGAAGGCGTTTGACTCAGTGCATCGTGAGTCACTCTGGGATCTTCTGCGACTTCGCGTGATTCCTGCAAGGACTATTGGTTTGATAACTGGTCTGTATTCTGGGACTGAGAGTGCTGTAAAGTGTGGGGCAGGTGTATCCAGCTTCTTTCCTGTTAATACAGGAGTGAGGCAAGGGTGCGTCCTTGCCCCATCACTATTCAACACTTGTATGGACTGGGTATTGGACAAAGTTGTAGATCAAAGTGATTGTGGAGCATCCGTCGGCAACACCAAGATCACTGATCTTGTTTTTGCCGATGATGCAGTAATCTTTGCTGAGTCGCTGGAGGTCCTGGTGATGGCTCTCGAGGCGCTGCACGAGGAGGCAAAGCCTTTGGGACTTGAGGTCTCCTGGCTTAAGACCAAGGTCCAGGTGTTTGGAAGCTTACTAGATGAAACAGTACAGTCTGTTTATGCGTGCGGCGAGGACATTGAGATCTTGGAAAGTTTTACATACCTTGGTAGCGCAGTCCATAATGACGACGGGTCACGTCAAGAAGTCTTACGGCGGATTGGCATGGCCCACGGTGTTATGGACTCGCTCAGCGGGAGTATTTGGCGTTGTCGGTACCTGTGCAGGACAAAGATCTGGATCTTCAAGTCGCTTGTGATCCGTCTTACTGTATGGTTGTGAGACATGGACACTAAATAGTGACTTGAAGAGACGAATCAATGCCTTTGGTAATAAGTGTCTTCGCAGAATCATGGGGTATCGCTGGGATGATTACGTCTCAAATCAGCGATTTGACTGTGACTTTTGACCGTGAGACTGAATCGAGGCCTATTACCTGCATAGTCTGTCAGCGCCAACTTCGGCTATCTGGGCATGTGGCACGCTACCCTGAAACTGATCCTTCCCATCGGGTTGTATCTGTAAGAGACAATCCAGCGTGGAGGAGGCCAAGGGGGCGCCCACAAGGCTCGTGGCTGGGGCAAGTTGATGTTTCTTGTCGAGAGCTGCTTGGTATGGGAAAGGAGCCTGCATGGGGACTCGCGCGTGGTGACCCCCGGGAGTGGCGTCGTAGTGTGGGCGAGGCGACGCGCCCCTCGCTCGGCGTATGCCCCCAATGATTGATGATTGATTTGAGTATTCAAAATGTACACCTTCCTGTATCTGGAATTTTCCCATATCTGGCACACCCTCAGTCCCGATGATGCCGGATAAAGGGAGTTCTACTGTACTTTCTTTTCGGTGTCACTCCACTTGTATGGAAAATGGACAGTTATATGAAAAAGGAATAATAATAAAATGAACGAAAAAATAGATAGAAGAAATAAACTACAGGGAGGTCCCGTTATACGAGCATTCGATATACGAGAATCCGATGATACGAGATGTGTAAATTAGGGTCTATTTTCAATATACGAGATCAAAAATCCAATGCTATGACATTCAAACTGGGGTGAGTTAAATTACCAAGTTATTTACTAAAGTAAATTACAAGTTATTTACAAAAACTATAAAGTCATTTACTGACTATATGATTTTACCTAAGGTTGTACGATAAATAATCAATCTGATGGTGGTGGTGGTGGTGGTGGTATTTCATAATTGTTATTCTTCCTCCTCTCTGTACCCACGGCTGAAATTGCATATTTAACACCTCACACACACCCTACCACGTATATAACACCACACTAACCCTAAATAACACCTATAACGGCATCAGAAACACGAGTTATAGTGGTTATATGAGGCCTAACACAAGCCGCCTGCCTGCCTCTCGGCGACGCTATAAGACACTGTTGTTGTGAAGGCTGCGAACACATTTTATTTCCACTGCACTAATGCACTACTTTCGCCACTGCACTAATGTCACCAGGCACAATATATTACGAATTTTAGCATAAATGCTAAAATTTATCATATAGTCTCAAAATAGTCTCTTAATTCATTGTCCAAGCGAGCGAAGCGAGCTTGGACAATGAATTAAGAGACTATTATATAAAGACGAAGACGAATAGATGTGAGACGATGTGATAAGATGTGAGACGAAATATAACTTTCTGTGCCAAATTTCTTCCTTTGTGCCTGTATCTTTCTTGCCCACACATTCATGGAAACATTTTACAAGCCTATATGACACCTGATTTCGGCTGAAATAGGTGTCCAAGCTCGCGAAACAAAAATATGATAATTCTGGTGGCTCGGTACGATAATGTGGCCTACAAAAATTCACAACCCTGGATAATGTACATATTATGTACAATGATTCAGATGCGCAGAGACGAGTTTGTGGGCAGTGGAAGAGGTCTGCGCACCCCTCCCTCTTCCCTTACCTACCGTACCCTCTCGAGTCTAGTGTATCACGCGGCGTCCCCAAGAGTACATACAACGTCTTTGTTGCTTGTATGCAGGGCCGGATTATCCTATAGGCTAGTATAGGCTGCAGCCTAGGGCCCCTCAAGCTTGTGGGCCCCAAACCTGGGGTCCCTGCTAAAAGATTTCCATATATAATTTTTTTTGAAAAATTATATTTTGCATTGCTGAATAATTCATTTAACTTAAAATAAAATTACAAATAATTTGAGATAAAGGGCCCCTGTTTGAGGCCCTTTATTTGAGATAAAGGACCTCTGTTTGAGGCCTTTATTTGAGATAAAGGGCCCCTGTTTGGGACCCTAGCTGTAAATCATGGGGCCCCAGTCCATGTTTGTTTATCATCGTGCTAAACACAGTAAAACACTTATTTGTGAATGTAGCGTATATATTGTTTTTCAGCTCACTTATTGCTATACAATGTAAAAAAAATTCGGGTGCGGGCGAGTTAGAGGGTGGCTCCGTGTGAGGGGCCCCACAATTTAATTAGCCTAGGGCCCCAAAAGGTCATAATCCGGCCCTGCTTGTATGTATTGTGCCTTGTGAGTCAATTTTAGTGATTTGCTGGTTTACTTAATGTGCTTATTGTGACTTATTTGAGCTCTGTCCTACTGTGCTGTCACACTCTTAATTCACTGTGTTTTGTGTGGTGGTGCGGTGGTGTGGTATATAGAGCCCTATATTTGAGAGTTTGAGAGCTTGAGAGTTTGTTGTGTTTGCTATAGTTTATTTTAGTTTGAAAAACATGTTTTTTTTTTTTTTTTCTTTTTTTCTTCTTTTAATTGATGGGGTCCTGGAACCAAACCTATATTTTACCATTAGTTATGTGTTTCGTTATACGAGATTTCGCTTTACGAGTATGCCAGGTGGAACCTAACTGCTCGTATCTTCGGGATCTCCCTGTATTTTCTATCAAAGGGTGTTTTCATACCATCAACTAGTGTTTCACCAAGCAAAGGTTTTGTCTAAAAGCAGCTTAGCATTGTAATAATATAATAGCAAATTATAAAACAGAGGGACTTTATATAGCCAGCTTACATTTTTTAGAGAAAGTGATGGGAAGAATCCGTTGACTACTATGTGGTCGTAATCAGTTAAATACTCTTCTTGAAGTGTTGATATTAGCTGTTTTTTACTTCCAACACCATACAAGAACAGGCTAAAGCCCTCACTGGAAAATAGAAAAAACTAATTAGTACATATACACTTATGCCCCGTTTAACAGTCTCACTTAACGGAAATCCAGAATTAAACAAAAAAACTTTAAATTAATCTGGTTTTTTTTATGCATGAAAGATTTCAGGTTACACAGAAGATTGTTACAAAAATTAAATAAAAGCATTTAACAATTAAACATATGTATTTACAACCAATATATATTTTCTAATACATACAGTCCATAAAAGAACCATGTATTATATATTATTATATATGTTCTGGGTATGAACAGAACAGCTGGGTGCCAGCAACAGAGTTATACACTAGAGCTCGCATAGGAGGGTATCAGCTGACGCAACCGGAAGTGGCTCGACCGCCATTAAACCAGGATACTCTGCGGACACAGAGGGTGCTCTGGCCTACACGACATGTTGTACTCTTACACGGTATTATCAAACTACCAGATGATATATAGAAAAACTGAACCTACCATCATCTTCACGAGATATTACTGTATCATGAATATAAATTAATGACATAAACTATACCTAGAATAAGATGAGACCAAAATAAAAGGGCATAAACATTTTTTCTCACCTTTTTTGCTTCAACTCCCTATCATTCCTGTGTTTTTTCTTGCATTGAATTTTCATTTATGTTTCGGAATCAGCACACTTTTTTTTACGATTCTGTTGGTATATGACACTTACTAATGCAAAAATAAATAGTTGGTAAAAAATTGTCAAGAACTTAAAACTTGTGACAGAACAGCTTTTTGCCATGGTGAGCATTGCTTCCGCAGCTATCAAGTATCAGAGGTTCAGTATCTGAGGATACTGAGCAGAGTTACATATTTGAGAGAGATACCAGATGATATTTAGGAAAACAGAGCCTACCATCATCGTGTTCACGAGACATTGCTGCATATCAAGAGCATAAATTAATTACGGTAATATATACCTTCAATAAGATAATTATGAGAGTAAAACAAAATAACGCATAAACATTTTCTCTCACTTATTTTTGCTTCAATTCCCTATTATTCCTGCACTTTTACTTTAATTGAATTTTCATTCACTGTCTCGTTATCAGCACACTTTTTCCGATTCCATTGGTATATGACATAAACCAATGCAAAAATAAGCAGGTTATAAAAAATGACAATAACGTAAAACTTGTCTGACTGACAATGGATCGCCAAGTATCATAGTTGCATGCCCGCCAACCGATCCTGCTTGCTTCACTCCGCCTACCTATTGGGGTAAGGGATGCGTGCTTTAGTGTATAACTCTGTGGTGCCAGCTTTGTTTATATTTTGCCCCCCCGAAACTACACATTACATTACAGATTACAGTGCTGCACGTATTTTTCTGTTATTTTGAGCAAAAGACTGCATAATGTCTAGTAAGCATGGTGTTAGTGGTAGTGTACCAAAACTACCTACTACTGTACCAAGTCTTGAAATGCAGTACAGTCAAACCTCGATATAACGGACTAAAGGGGGGGAGGAGGAGTCCGTTATAGCCGATTGTCCGTTATAGCGAGGGTATTTTCCCAAGGGGGGAAAAATATATGAAAAAACCGGAAAAATTGTGAAATAAATGAGAAATAATTACAAACACAACCAGACTGTGTAGCTATGTTGGGAGGTAAACAGTGACTGGCACTACATGCTGAATTTGGTCCGCTCCTACACGTGAAATAAATGAGAAATGATCACAAACATAACCAGAACGTGTAGCTAGTCAAACTCAAGCTTTAGTGAAAGGTAAACAAATTACTACGAGCCAGATTCAGCCGTGGCTTCCAAAGGTATTGCTTATTATCATGACTAATGCTCATTATTATATGTATTATATGGTTGTGAACTGCAGTTCTATACACGTGTCACTATTTAGGTCAGTGTAGCACTGCGTGTCGCCTTAGATAAGGGTGATTTAGGGTGTTGAGGTGACAGGGAGACGTAGCAGCGGCCATGCCATAACACTAATAGTCACTATTTTAAACAATACACACCTTCTACCACTAAATCACTAGCAACACAGCCTCCTTCCTTATAATATTATATCTTAATATGTGATACATCAAAACTCCTTAAAACCCAAGCATTCCAAAATAAAATGAGAAAATAATACAATAATGTTGAGTTGACAATTCGAGCGGCGATAAGCGGTCTAATATGCAACAACAACAACAACAACAACAACAAAAAAAAAAAAAAAAAAAAAAAAAAAGCACGCAAATGGAGTCCGTTATATCCGAGGTCCGTTATATCGAGGTTTGACTGTACTATTGAACACTAAGCACTCTGGCGTCACTGATAGCGTCTTCAGGCAAGTGCTGCGTTCAGTAAGGCAACACGCACGGGTGCACATGGAGACTCACGGTGACGTAGGCATACAGTATGCCTAGTGCATTGGTGCAAGCTACCCCCGCACTAAAGATCTGGGAGGTGGATCGCTACTGAGTTGCCAGCTCGCGCCACAATAAGGGTATGTAAACAAAATTTCTAAAGCTGAACTCTTCATTCAAACCTTTGCTGAAAATTCCCCTCTGGTTGATGAAGGGCTTGTCCCTCCTTCTCCTCCACCCTCTGACTATATTATGCGTGTCATTAAGATCCTTCGTAGTGATGTTTTCTTTGCCCTTTCTGGCCTAGATCCTCGGAAGACTTACGGTCCTGACGGAGTCCCTCCTAGTGTTCTCAAAAATTGTGCTTCTGTGCTTGCACCCTGCCTGGTCAGACTTTTCCATCTTTGTCTATCTACTTCCACCTTTCCTTCTTGCTGGAAGTTTGCTCACATCCAACCTGTTCCTAAGAAGGGTGACCGTTCTAATCTTTCAAACTACCGTCCTATAGCTTTAACTTCCTGCCTTTCTAAAGCTTTTGAATCTATACTTAATAAGATTCTTAAGCATCTATCTGCTCACAATCTTCTATCTGATCGTCAGTACGGTTTCTGTAAAGGGCGATCTACTGGCGATCTTCTAGCTTTCCTAACTGAATCTTGGTCATCCTCCTTTAGGGCTTTCGGTGAAACTTTGGCTGTTGCCATTGACATATCAAAAGCTTTTGATAGAGTCTGGCACAAATCTTTAATTTCCAAACTACCCTCATTCGGTTTCTATCCTTCTCTCTCCTTCATCTTAAGTTTCCTTTCAAACCGTTCTATTCCAGTTACTGTAGACGGACATTCTTCTTCTTCTAAATCTATCAATAGTGGTGTTCCCCAGGGTTCTGTCCTATCACCCACTCTCTTTCTATTATTCATTAATGATCTTCTAAGTCTAAATCAAAGCCCTATTCAGTATCCACTCCTACGCTGATGATTCTACCTTGCATTTTTCAACGTCGTTTATTAACGTCCAACTCAACAGGAAGTAAGTGATTCACGGAGAGATGGCACCGAGCGCCTAACTTCTGATCTTTCTATAATTTATGATTGGGGCAAATCAAACCTTGTTTTGTTCAATGCCTCAAAAACCCAATTTCTTCACCTATCTACTCGACAAAACCTACCAGATAACTATCCCCTCTTCTTCAATGACACTCGACTATCTCCTTATTCTGCAATGAACATTCTAGGACTATCCTTTACTAAAAATCTGAACTGGAAATCTCATCTCATCTCTTACTAAAACAGCTTCTAAGAAGTTAGGTGTTCTGTGGCGTCTGCTTCCTTTTTTTTCTCCCTCCCAGTTGCTTGCTCTCTACAGGGGCCTTATCTGCCCATGTATGAAGTATTTCTCACATGTTTGGAGAGGATCCACTCATACAGCTCTCCTAAACAGGGTTGAGTCAAAAGCTTTTAGTCTCAACTCCCCTCCTCTGACTGACTGTCTTCAATCTTTAAATCACCGCCGCAATGTTGCTTCTCTTGCTATCTTCTACCTTTATTTTCATGCTCACTGCTCTTCTGAACGTGCTAACTGCATGCCTCCCACCCTCCGGCGGCCTCGCTGCACAATACTTTCTACTCATTCTCATCCCTATTCTGTCCACCTTCCTAATGCAAGAGTTAATCAGTATCTTTACTCTTTCATCCGTTTCACTGGTAAACTCTGGAACTCACTTCCTGTTTCTATTTTTCCATCTTCCTATGACTTAAATCTTTTCAAGCGAAGAGTAACAAGACACCTCCCGAACTAAATTGGCCTACCCCTTTTTATTTTTTTAATTCTCTTACTGTCTTCTTTATAGGGACTGGCAACTAAGCGGGTTTTGTGTTACCTCTTTTTGTTGTGCCCTTGGCCAGTCCTTTGTGATGTATAAAAAAAAAAAAAAAAAAAAAAAAAAGGCAAAGAACCTCTCCTCTTCTTACCTCCTTAATATTTCATTTCCTGATGCTATAACTTCTGCTGCATCAAATACAGTGTCATCAGCAAGTTATTCTTCAACAATAAGAATAGCCACATAGATAAATTTTGGCAGTTGCTGTCTTGGTAGCAATGTAAATTGTCAAGTGTTCAGTAGCACTCAGTAGGAAGGGTGCGGGGGAGGGGGGGGGTGACCGCTACTGAACGCAGCCCTGGCAGGTGTCACTCTGGGGATTTGTAAGGTAAGGTCTTCAGTGCTTGAGGTGCTTAATGTGTTGGAGGCGATGTGGAGGCTGGCTGACGAAGCGGATGGCACAGAGGAGGTGGAAGATGCTGCAGAAAACACTAACAATTTGAACTTCAGCTCGATTATGGAAAGTTGGAGAGTTTGAAAAATTTTAACTTGGCCTGAAACAGATTAATTATCCGAAGTTCAAATCATAAGGGTTCTAATTAAAGAGGGTTTACTGTAGTAACAAGTGCTCCTAAGCCTACGAGGGGTAGAAAACTTATAGCATTAGAAACTAAACAAGACGTCTCCTTTATTAAATCCCTTTATCCACTTAAAAACTTCTATCAGATCGCCCCTTACTCTGCGTCTCTCGAGTGAGTGTAATTTTAATAACTTCAATCTCCTCTCATAACTAAAGTTACGCATCCCTTGTATCATTTTGGTCATCCTTCTCTGCACTTTTTCTAACAACACTATATCCATCCTGTAATATGGAGACCAAAACTGAACTGCATAGTCTAGGTGAGGCCTGACTAGAGCCAGATGAAGTTATTCTAAAGCTTTATCTGGCTCTAGTCAGGCCTCACCTAGACTATGCAGTTCAGTTTGGTCTCCATATTACAGGATGGATATAGTGTTGTTAGAAAAAGTGCAGAGAAGGATGACCAAAATGATACAAGGGATGCGTAACTTTAGTTATGAGAGGAGATTGAAGTTATTAAAATTACACTCACTCGAGAGACGCAGAGTAAGGGGCGATCTGATAGAAGTTTTTAAGTGGATAAAGGGATTTAATAAAGGAGAGGTAGGAAAAGTTCTTACGGCTTTTAACCAGGGTAGAACAAGAAGTAACGGATTCAAGCTGGAAAAGCGTAGATTTAGAAAGGAAATAGGGAAAAACTGGTTCACAAATAGGGTGGTGAATGAGTGGAATGGTCTCAGTAGACAGGTAGTTAGTGCGGAGTCATTAGGGAGCTTTAAAGGGGAGCTGGATAGGTTCATGGATGGGGATGAAAGGTGGATGTAGGTAGTGTTAGGTGACAGGAACTACCACGTGTAGGCCTCGCGGCCTCTTGTAGCTTCCTTATTTTCTTATGTTCTTATGTTCTTATGTCTAAGGACGATAATGCTCCCTCCTTACCACAGTAACCCTGCCGTCACTTCCCAACCACCTTTTGGTCACCTCAAGATTCCAGTTCTCTTCTATTTTGTGAGTATCCACTTATAAATATCATTTAACTTCAATATTCACATATTCAAATTTTACATGTACACTAGGGTCCCGCATAAGACGTGTTCGCATAGAGCGTTTCCCCTATAAAACGAACGACCTAAAATATAAAAATGAAAAAATTATTATTATTATTATTATTATTTCTTTTTTAATAAATAAAATTCCAAATTATTTGTTAGGAACGAATGTGATCATATACGTACAGTACCCTCCCGAGTTTCGCGCTTGCTTTCTTCCGAAGGCATAGCGCTAAACTCGAGGATCGCGAAACTCTGGTATTGAAAACACTGTAAAAATGCTTATTTAGTCTGGTGCGAGGCATAGTACCATATTTTACGGCTTATAAGACTCACGTTTTCCACAAAAAATACCCTGAAAAATACTAATGGTTTTCCAAGATGAATGTTGTAGTACTTCCTCAGTACTCAGTATCTCAGTACTTACCTGTTACAAGTATTTCAAATACCATAAGACATTCAAATCAACTACGTAATCTGTCCTCACGCTGGTACGTATGTTTACATTCCCCCTTTTGGCGGCAGATTGCCGCGATTGCTGCCAACAGCGCCATCTATCGTCTGCTAGTGTTGACGTATCTTTTACCACTAGGCCGTCACACGTATCTTAAAGTAATCGTCCAGACCCTTTTTTTTTTTTGCCTAATTATGTTCACTATTATTATTATTATTATCATTATTATTCAAAACACCTAATCCACCAAAAATAATTGATTTCCAGGCCTTATTTCCGTAAAAACACGACTTTTGTAAAACGCGCCCAAATTTTGTTTTCTTCCCCCAATAGGGCTACAAATATTATTGATGACATCACAGGAGGAACTCCAATGTAAACAAAAGTCTTCTGCCTGTGTATAGTAGTAGTAGTAGTATAGTAGTGGTGGTATAGTGGTGGTAGTGGTGGTAATAGTAGTAGTAGTAGTAGTAGTAGTAGTAGTAGTAGTAGTAGTAGTAGTAGTAGTAGTAGTAGTAGTAATAGTAGTAATAGTAGTATAGTAGTTGCTTAGTAGTAGTAGTAGTAGTAGTATAGTAGTGGTGGTAATAGTGGTAATAGTAGTAGTAGTAGTAGTAGTAGTAGTAGTAGTAGTAGTAGTAGTAGTAGTAGTAGTTGCTTAGTAGTAGTAGTAGTAGTAGTTAGTAGAAGCCACCCAGCCACACCACCGCCTTGCCACATAGCGTAGTATTGACGGTATTATTACGTGTTATAGGACAGATATAGACAGTATGGACAGATTATATAACTAAGGGAAGGATTACTGCTAGAAGAGACAAGGTATTACGTTGTGAGAGACAGTGAGATGAAGAGATAATAGCAAAAGAGAGATGTGTGTGTGTGTGTGTGTGTGTGTGTGTGTGTGTGTGTGTGTGTGTGTGTGTGTGTGTGTGTGTGTGTGTGTGTGTGTGTGTGTGTGTGTGTGTGTTGGCAACTCTAACCCACTGTCTCTCTCTCTTCCCTTCTTCTTTCTCTCTCTCTCTTCCTTCCTTCTTCCTCCTCTCTTCTTCCTCCTCTCTCTCTCTCTTCCTTCCTTCTTCCTCCTCTCTCTCTCTCTCTCTCTCTCTTCCTCTCTTCTTCCTCTCTCTCTCTCTCTCTTCCTTCCTTCTCTCTTCTCTCTCTCTCTCTCTCTCTCTCTCTCTCTCTCTCTCTCTCTCTCTCTCTCTCTCTCTCTCTTCCTCCTTTCTTCCTCCTGACTATAAGGTTGTAGTGATGGTTATCAGCGCGGGAAGTGGAGGCTACCTGCTATGACGTCACCGAGCCGTCCTGCATCGTCTGCAAGCCTTGAGGAGCGTTTTAAGAGCTCGGGAAATTTACAGATTTTGATTGCGGATTATTTAAAAACGGCTGACTGGATGCAAACAGTGACAACATATTGTTCATATACTCGCTAATGGCTATAATTTGATTGCATTAAATCAGGAATGATGAAATGGTCTGGACGATTACTTTAAGCTGTTTTCAGTTCTGGAAATTATCACCCATGGCGAATTCATCAAAACGGTTTACTAATACTATCGCATACAAGCTAAAAGTTATACGATACGTCATAGAAAATGGAAACAGACCAACAGAAAGACACTTTTGGATCACTGCTGGGAGAGGCGGTGGATTGCCGCGATTGCCACCAACAGCGCCATCTATCGTCCGCCCCGAGCACATGTTGTTGTTGTTTTAGGGCTGCGAGGATCCCTTGGGGAACACTATGAGCCCTGGTGTTGTCCTATGATGCTATCACAGGCATGGTAGTTGACCTGCCTTCCTCAGGAAGGCACAGGTGAGGAGGATGACGGCGTGTTGCCGGGAGGGGGGAACGCCAGCCGCCCCCAGCAGGATGGGCAGGTCAAAGGTGGTGACGTTCAGGGCGAGGAGTTGAGAGTATAGCACTAAACTTTGGGAGTGGAAGCGCAGACACTGCAGCAGAAATTGTTCAATAGCCTCCGTAACATTCATGCACCAAGGGCAGTGGGGGTCAGGGGACAGACGGAGGCGATGCAGGTGAACCGTGAGCGTCGTGTGCCCCGAGCACATGGCTGGCCGACAGTGGCCGTGCAGTGATGTAAACAAACCTCCCCTGTAAACGCGGCTTAAAAAAAAAATACAGTGGTCCCTTGTGTTTGGCGATTTAATAAGTCTAGCCAAACCAGCGCCAATAGTGAATTTCGCTAAACGCGAATAGTACTGTATATGGCTGCGTATAAGACGACCCCCAAAATTTCTAGTAAAAACATAGGTTTTGGGCTATACTCGCCGTATAAGACTACCCTTCAAGGTAGACCACTCAGCTACAATATATACCTATCAGCTGCTCTACCGTAGATAACACTATAGTCGCCAGACACTTGCCACTGCACTAATGTCGCCAGGCACAATATATTACAAATTCCTCACCAAAATTCGCCTTAGGTAGTTGGTGACGTTGTAGTGACCTGCAACCGATAGTAGGAAGAAGGAGGGCCGCAAGCGATAAGAAGCGAACAAGGTCAAAAGAAGAAGAAGAAATAAACAAACCCACGCCCTGCTGATGCGAAGGCCTACATCTATGCAAATTCCTCTCTTGCCTGCTGTTAATTCATATACCACTCACGTATATTCTCTGTGTATAGTATAATTTAGTATATATATAGGATGACGGTTGCACATGGCACTCCTCAACACATAATTCTGGTTGCAACCATACACATAGTTACATTACACGTCCTGATCAGCTTACTCATCTAGCTACACTTATTATTTTATTAAAATAATGTGAATTACGGTAAGTGATTTCAGTAGAAAGTATCTGTGTTTTTACCAAGGCAGGGGTAAGCCTACCATCAATCATTACCCGCGCTAACAACGTCCCGTACACCACAGGATTTAAGGTTCACATTTTATACTGGGCGTATAAGACGACCCCCAATTTTCATGGCTACTTTTTAAGGTTAAAAGGTCGTCTTATACGCAGCCATATACGGTACTTTAAATGGGAAAAATTATCCATTAGTCTTTGACGAGGCCCGTGTTCACCCTTTTGACCTCCATTTTCGTACTTTAACTGCTTAAAAACAAAGATATTATACATGAAACATTAACAGCAATACACTAAAACCCTTATAACTCGGCATTGTATAACTCAGAATTTGATATAACTCGGCAAAGCAAAGACAGTCTGCAAAAAATTAGGTATCTCGGCATGTTGCCGAGTTACAACTGCATCTTTTGGTTTACACTTGGCATATCATGCCCTCACAACCTCTTGTTTGAACATGTATACAGAAAATCGGCAAAAAATAATGTCTCTCGGCATATTGCCGATTTATAACTGCATCTCTTTGCTTACACTCGGCATATCCTCAGTCGCATACCGTATTTTACAGCTTATAAGACGCACTTTTTCCCCTAAAAAATACCCTGAAAAATACTCATGCGTCTTCCAAGACGAATGTTGTAGGAGGTTAGCTTAGGTAGCTATTCAATTCAGCCTCTTATATGATGTAACCTCAGTACTTATAGTTATAAGTATTTCAAATACCATAAGACATTCAAATCAACTAATCTGTCCTCAAGCTGTGATGTTTACTGGCACCCAACAGCACCAACTATTGTCAGCTAGTGTTGATGTATCGTCTGCTAGTGTTGATGTATCATTTATCACTAGGCTGTCACACGTATCACAAGGTAAGACTCATATGAGTCTGCCACCAAGACTGGCGGGAGCCGTTCCGCAGCAACTTCCGCCTCGGCAGATTGGCGCCAACAGCGCCACCTATCGTCTGCTAGTGTTGATGCAGCATTTACCACCAGGCTGTCACACGTATCACAAGGTCTTTTCAGTCCTGGAAATTATCACCCATGACGAATTCATCAAAACGATATACCGTATTTTACGGCTTATAAGACGCTGCATCTGGGAAGACACACCCTGATTTTGGAAAGAAATTTCAAAGAAAAAAAAGAAAAAAACTTGTCCGATATTCATTCATTTTCACACAAGAAAACACTCACTATTCATTATCTTCATTCAGCACTGCTCTTCAGCCATTTTTATTTTCTAGCTTGTATGCGATAGTATAAGTAAATCGTCATGTTGGCTGGCTGAACATGTACACGCAGGTCGGACGGCGGGAGTGAAAAACCCTACCGCGGCGGTGCGCAGCTGTGTGCCTGCCTGATGTGGCAATCAGCTGAGTCTGGCTTTGTTGTCCTGAGTGTAAACACCTCTCACGCCCTCCCGTGCCTCACTATGTTGCCTGCCTCCTGTGCCTCACCACGTATTGTTTTAATTTTCCTGTATGCGTGTAGTATTTGTGGTGTCTGCATGTACATATGTATACAAATTTTCATCTAATGTAACAAACAAAGTTCCTTATACACGCAATGGCTATTGGCGCCAATCTGCCGGGGCGGAAAGGCTCCCCCGCCAGTAAAGTGTAAACATCACAGGGTGAGGACAGATTGGTAGTTGATTTGAATGTCTTATGGTATTCTAAATACTCTTAACAGGTAAGTACTGAGGTTACATCATATAAGAGGCTGAATTGAATAGCTACCTAAGCTAACCTCCTACAACATTCGTCTTGGAAGACGCATGAGTGTTTTTCAGGGTATTTTTGGGGAAAAAAGTGCGTCTTATAAGCCGTAAAATACGGTATTTATACTATCGCATACAAGCTAAAAGTTGTATGATACGCCAAAGAACACGGGAACAGAGCACCAGAAAGACACTTCAGACCACCGTCTACCAATTTTCGCCACCGTCTACAGATTCTTTATTTCTTAGAAATTTCTTTCCAAAATCAGGGTGCGTCTTCCAAGATGCAGCGTCTTATAAGCCGTAAAATACGGTAAGTGTCAGCCTACGTGCTGGTACCCGACCTTGCTCTGTATCCCAGTGCTTTGCCGTGTCACACGGCACTTTTTCCGGTATCTTTTGGTATTTTGCTACCATTTGATGCCTGATACCAGCATCTCTTGGTAGCAAACGTGGAGTCGCATATGATCGTCCTCTTGCCACCAGTACTGGCATCTTTGTTTACATCTTGGAGCAGCCGACGCTAGACTTGTACGAACTACAGGTTGCCAGACCTGCCTCTAATACCTCGCATAGTCGTATTTTACGGTTTATAACTTATAAGACGCTGCATCTTGGGAGACTTACTCTGATTTTGGAAAGAAATTTCTAAAAAAAATACAAAAAGAATAAAGTTTCTCGTAAAATCTAATATTTTTTTCTCGGTAGGCTTCTTCTTCTTGTGACCTCTACCGCTTAGTATACTATTATATTAGGCTTAATATAGCTTGTATGTAGTTTTGTTTAGTTTTTTTCCTTTTGTTTGTGTTTTTCTCTACAGGAGCAGCCGGTTCAAAGGCCTGGCCTATGAAGAATAGGCCACCTGTAATATCAAGATCAAGATCAAGTATCGCTTCGTACTAGGTCCTCTCATCTCCTCCTCCTCTCCTCTCCTCTAGTGTAAGCCGAAGCCGCCGCCACCACCCCGGGAGGCGGGTCACAAACCCCCGGCACCCATTCACTGCTGGGTGGACAGGGGCTCGGGGCATTTTCAGGGTACAGTGTACACAAAACCCTCGTTTTCCCAGACCTCCATTTCCCGGATATCGGATTTGCCGGACAAAATCCGAGGTCCGGGGATATGTCAGAGTCCCGAACAAATGCCTGGTCCAGTCCGTAAATCAACAAAGTTGTCCGGCAGTCCGAGCGTATCCTGTCACCCCTGGTCAGTGTCCGTGCCTCCCGCCAGGTGGCAGCATGCTCAGCAGTCGTATTGTTTACATTTGGGCACACGACACTCACGGTTCACCTGCACCGCCTCCGTCAGTCCCCTGACCCCCACTGCCCCTGGTGCAGGAACGTCTCTGAGACTATTGAACACTTTATGCTGCCTCCCGCCAGGTGGCAGCATGCTCAGCAGTCGTATTGTTTACATTTGGGC
The DNA here is from genome assembly GCA_016584305.1 of Chionoecetes opilio. Taxonomy (NCBI): domain Eukaryota; kingdom Metazoa; phylum Arthropoda; class Malacostraca; order Decapoda; family Majidae; genus Chionoecetes; species Chionoecetes opilio. The sequence goes on from JACEEZ010008657.1 coordinate 120,967, forward strand.
ACATGACACTCACGGTTCACCTGCACCACCTCCGTCAGTTCCCTGACCCCCACTGCCCCTGGTGCAGGAACGTCTCTGAGACTATTGAACACACTGCTGCCTCCCGCCAGGTGGCAGCATGCTCAGCGGTCGTATTGTTTACATTTGAGCACACAACACTCACTGTACACCTGCACCGCCTCTGTCAGTCCCCTGACCCCTAGTGTTGCGGACTGTTGCGATTCCCGGACTTTTGCGGTTTCCGGACCAGTGCTCCCCCCTAATAGTCCGGGAAAACGAGGGTTGTGTGTATTTACAAAATTTTGAATTTTTACCCATATCAAGAGGGTATTTGCTTGACTCGGCAAAGCCAGAGCCCCAATCGTGCCGAGTTTTAGTGTACATACAAAAGACAATAGATAATAGATAACAGATGTTATTTACTATGAATTATTTAGAGTTAGGCCTGGTGAGACGAGTGAGTGTGGTGGTTGTGTAGGCACACTAATTCTTGGCACCCACATCCATCTCCAACTCTCCATCCCCTTCTACTACTCACGAACAGCACGCTGGGCCCCTCCACCACCCGTACCAAAGTATTTCTTTGCACACTCAAGATTCTTTCTCACCTCTTTCTTGTTCTTTATGTTACTCACAGTCGATTCTGGCACCCCTAGTGCCCGCAGAATGTCACAATTTTGAGCACCTTCATCTATCATGTCCAATATCCTCTGTCTGTAGTGTAGGCTTTGTGCTGTTTACCCTTCCTCCACTCTCATTTATCCGCTTTTTTGCCCTAGTCCTTGTCGTCACCTGGCTTCCTCAAACCACCACCATTACTAGTAGATGCCATAGTTTTAGCGTGTAACGCCAAAGGTACCGTCACTCGGAGCAAAAAACAGCGCAATCGTCAAGATGGCTGCCGGGAAGATAACTAACACCAACGTGGACGCTTGCGGGCGGTGCATTCTGGGCTGAATTCATTCCGTGACGTCAGCGCGTGTCTCGCCAAGTGAATTCGTATTCTGCCAATCTGTGAATTCAAGCGCCAAATTCGGATTCTGGTACCATATCCAACCTATCGCCAATACTGTGCTTCGCCAAGCTGGAACTCGCCAAATGCGAGGGACCACTGTAAAACCAAATAAATAAATAAATAAATAAATAAACTAGGTAAAAAATAAGTCAAAACATTTTACATTGTAAATAAATTCATCCCATGTTGATAGTCACATTTTGAAAGGGTTTTTTAAATAAAAAAAACTATCCCATAGGCAGATACCTGAAAGTCGCCGTTGACAATCGCTGCCAAAGGCCCACGCCCAACATATTGTACCGGGACAAGGATACGTTCACGTTGTCTCACTACCCACCAGATACATGAGTAAAGGTCCCTTCACATGACCAGTGGACATCTATGGTGATGGAACATGGCAGCGGAGAATGCATATAAAATGATCGTGTAAGTGTGTGAAACTGAAGCACCATCCTTGCTTGAGCAGGTTCGTCAGTGACAAAAATTACGTTCCCTTTCCTTCTTTACTTTTGCTTACAGTACCCTCCCGAGTTTCACACTATGTGAGTTTCGCGATCCGCGAGTTTCGCGCAGTCCTAAATTCTTACCATCCCGACTTTCGCGCATTATCTCCCCGAGTTTCGCGCTGCTTCGTACGTTTTTTTTTTTTTGTGTGTGTGTGTATTTACCTAGTTGTATTTACCTAGTCGTAACATACAGGAAAAGAGCTATGCTCGTATCCCGTCTCCAAATCTACTATTATCCAGCTTGCCTTTGAAGTCCTGAATACTTCTTGCATTAATCACTTCTGCATCAAGGTATTCCAGCTTCTATGTTCATACGGGAAGCTGAATTTTTTTATGCCCCTCTTGCATTTTTTTCCTTTTCAATTATTCTCATGACCTTGTACTTCTATCGTCCCAACAAACAATCTTTTTAAATTTTTTTCCAGACCCATTGATGCTCTATACACTGTTAAAAAATCCCCCCTTTTCCTTTTCTTTTCTAAAGAGTTGGAGTCTCGGTTTTGAAATCTTTCCTCATATGGTAAATCCTCAGGTTTGGGAGCCTTTTTGGGGGGGGCCTCTTTGTATTTCCAACTTCCTTTATCCTTTCTTTTTTGGGGCCCAACACTGCCGCATATTCCAACCTTGGTCGAATCAAAAGTTATCAATTTTTTAATCATCTCTTCACCCGATATTTGCATCCCCTTTTTATATTCCTCAGCAACTGAATGTTCTCCTGTTATTTGTTTATATGCTTCTCAGGTGAAAATCCCCTATCCATACTCCAGATCTTTTTGCCCTTTGTTTTGATTATCCTTTTTTTCCCCATGGGTACTCCGTAGTTTTTGGGGGTTTAGCACGCTCGCTAAAACCCGGAAGCCCCGGGTTCGTCCCCGGCGGAGGAAGTAGATGGTGGTCTTTTTTAAAAACCCCGAGCCCCGTCCCCCCAGCGTGAAGGGGTCCCGTGTGTTACCCGGGGGTTTGTGACCCCCCTTAAAGGTGGTAGTTTCGGCCAACACAACTGCAGCGTAGATCACTACGGCTTGAGGAATTTCCCTTAAAAAAAAATATTTTTCCTCTCTGTCTTTTTTTGCTACCCCCTTTTCCATCATTTTACACTTTTTAGCAAAAAAAATCCATTTCCCCCAAAATTTGACTCCATTGAAAATTTATCTAGACCCTTTTGTAAATGCTCACGTCCTCTTTACTTTTTTTACTTTTTTTAGAAATTTAGCATCACAGCGAAAAACTCATTAACTATTTACTCCTCGTCATATCATTTACTAGACCAGGGGGCCCTTTAGGGCCAAAATGATCCCCGAGGAACTCCCCTTTCCCCCAAAACTGCACCTTCTGATTCTAATCTTTATTACTGTTTTCCATCTCTCGGCTCAAAAAAATCTTCCACCATTCAGAAACCCCCCCTTTAATCCCCCAACATTTTTTAGCTTCCAGGCATCTCTTATGAGGTCCTTTCGAATGCCTTCTTTAGGTCCCAAATAAGCAAACGACCCACCCCTCTCTTTCCTGTGTCAACGATCACTCCCAGTAAAAGCTTAATAAAAATTTGTTTAATGGGCATTTCCCCTTAAAAACCAAACTGGCCCGGGCCAAACCGCGAGTGTGTTTGTTTTTTTCCAAAAATTTCAAACCCTCTGTCCCTTTACAATTTTTTTACACTTTTTTCCACTACACTTGTTAAATCTGGGGGGTTTTAAATTTAAAGGGTTTTCCCTTTGGGGCTCCTCCTTGTGAATGGACAATATTTGCTCTTTTCCCAACAAGTGGGGCCTTTTTCTCCTAAGTGAACTCTCAATTACACCTATGTAACTTTCCTGCGTTTGGGTTTCTAAATCTTTTATTACCAATTTCGGACTCCTCGGACCCGGGGGTTTTCTCACATCTTTACTTTCCATTAGCCTTTTTTACTTTATTACCACTTTTATTCTTCCATTTTTTTCTTTTTTAATTTTTTTTTCGTTTTAAATTTAAATTTCTCTTGTAAATACAGTCTTAAGACTTATTCATTTCCTAGCCTGTTGTAATGCTCTTCTACACAGCCTTCTACCTTCAAACTTACTACTCCTTCCTTTTTTTCATTTTCCAATTTATTAAACATAAAAAAGTTTCAGTTCGTTTTTAATTTTTCTAAATATTTTTTTCATATTTTTTTTTTTCTCTTCGGATTTTTACATATTCATTTTTAGTTGTTTTGTACTTTCCCATAAGTTGATACCTCCTTTTTCCTCCAATATTTCCCTGTTTTTTTTTTTTTAGCTTTTAATTTCCCTTTTCTGTTTAAAACCTTTCCCTTTTTTTTTCTTTTTTCTGAAAACCTTTGGAACTATTATTTTTTCCTTTTGTGTAAATTCGGATGAACTCATCCATTTTTTTTTGGGTACCCTTGTTTCTTGGAAAATACTCCAGTCTGTCTCTCCAAAAGTTCTTAATCGTCAATGTTTGCTTTCCATAATTTTATCTTCCTTTCTTGTGTTCTTCTCTTCTCCCCCTTTTTTTCTATCATTTACTTCAAAATTTAAAAAGTACATGGTACTCTTTCCAAGTGGGCATGATATTTACTTTTCTAATATTCCCCGTTCTTTCGCAATAGTAGATCTAGTCTTGATGGTTCTTCGCTACCTCTGAATCTTGTATTCTCTTTAATCCACTGAGTCATAATGTTATTCATTCCCAAATCCAACAATATACCACCCCATGAGTCTTCTCCTCCTTCAGTATACCATTCTTCCCAGCAAACTTCTTTGCAGTTAAAATCTCCCATCAAAATTATTGTTAATAATCCTGTACACTACTGCACTCACCGTGCGCTGGGGACTGACTGACTCTTCCCTCCAGTGACTCCACGTGGTCAACTTGTCACGTGATCACCAGTGATGACGTCATGAGACAGCTGATGAAATGGCGGTCTCCCATTGGTTCACGCCGCGGCGGGCGCGCATAAACATATGAACGTGCTAACACACTCGCTATATTAACACATTCGCTATATTTTTTTTTTTCTTTTCTTTGCATGTCCCCTTTAGTACATACAACTATGTACAATTGTATGTTCACCAACACACATATTTACACTCCCTACATGTTGCTGATGACAGTCAACACCTAATCCCGACTGACTGCCTCCCACAGCCGCATAGTCGACGAGCCCTTCTTGGTAAGGCAGTCTGCCAGTTGCTTCGATGTCTCCACCCACGTTACCTCCTTCAATTCCCCTTGATCCAACATATCTCGAAGCACTGATATATCAATCCTCAGATGCTTGTTGTCCACCAATTTATAGGTGTATAGGGCTTCCACTACGCTACGATTGTCCACAAAACATCTGATAGGGATCCTCCCACATCCGGAGATCTCCTGCAGAATACTGGCTACATACACCGCAGTACTAGCACCATCCAGAAGTGCCAGGGTCTCAGCAGCAAGAGTTGAATTGACCACCCGTCAAACCTTCCTTGACTGCCAGTAAATAGGGCCCCGTACATTATTAGTGTCACACAGAAAGATAATAAAGCCCCCTTGAGATCCATGTCCCTGCAGGTTGGCGAAGGATGCGTCAGCGTAGCACTCAATGTGGCACTCATCTAAAGGTCTAATCCTCGGGATAAACAACCCAACATTATCCGTTTTCACACGCTCAATCACCTTGTTTAGTCTCAATATGTCAGACACCGTAGCCTTTGGAATTGAAACACTCAACTCGCACACATCGAACGCTATGTCCGGGCGAGTGTGAGTAGCCATCCAATTTAGTTGCCCGACCAACCCACGATATTCTGTTTTCTCTCGTTCTGACAAATCACTCGTCTTCTCCAACGCCCGACGCTTGCTAAGGGCAACCGGATTCAATGATGCTCCATACTGAAACTGGTCGATTGTGATACCGCCGTCCTCTGTGGTAAATACGTTGAGCCCCACATACTTAAAGCACTCTGAATCGAAAGACCCGACTTGGAAAGTCCTACGCAACTGTTTTATGACGTGCTGCTCAAAGTTCATAGTACCAGTCCACAAGAAGTCATCCACATATACGCATATGATACCCTCTGTTCCACCATGTTGGCTCCACGAAAACAATGCAGGGTCCAGGGACGAAATCTTGGCACCGAGACATATCAGCTGTTCCTTCACCCTCATGTACCATTGTCTGGCAGCGTCACACAAACCATACACAGTCTTCCTCAGACGCCACAATAAGCCATTGTCGAACTCAGGAGGAGGTATCAGGTACACTTCACGCTCTATTTTGTTCCCTCGGAGGTACGCAGCTTGTATGCCCATTGTGTGGCACACCCAACCATTAGCTGAGGCGAGTACCATTGCCAAACGGACAGCCTCCTTTGAACAAGTGGGAGAGTTCTTCTGCAGCCCTATGGTGTCCTCCTCAAAGCCCCTGGCTACCAAACGTGCCTTCACAATAGTCTTCCCTTCCTTCAGCTTTTCTGTGACCACCCAACGTACAGATATAGCTTGTTGATCCACATTCTCCACCTCTTCATACACCTCCTTGGTCCTCCAATTCTCAATCTCTTTTTCCTTAGCACACACCACCTCATCTGTATTAAACAACACAAGCATTTCTGTCGCCTCGTCCACTGTTTCCCATGACGTAAAATCTCTGTCCAGATCCATCCAATTAATGTTACCATCTTTGTCACTCTTAATGTTGTAGCAGTTGGAGTATCGACCAGTCGCCTTCCCCGCCCGACTAACAATTTTACCAGATATCCACTCACCACTCGCTTTCTCAACGCCCTTGATCCTTTGACCCGCTTTAACTCTCACTACAGGAATTGCCAACACACCCGAGGCACTCGCACCTGTGTCCGTCTGCCGAACGTCACCGTTGTGGCCATCCACAGCCCCCTGCGCCCCCTCACCCACAACATCAACAATTTCACGAGGATGGATGGTCGTCATCATCCGAGTCCATGTCTGAATCCCCGAATCCAATTTCCACATCACCACGCACACTAGGAACTCGCAGAGCACTGGTATTGGACTGAGACACATCTTCCTCATTTGACACTGCAGCAGGATCAACACTGGTCGGTGCCATGGCAATTCGACATGTGTGCACCCTAACACACATTCCACCGTGCTTCACTAAAAATTGTTTTCCGTCTTTCCCAATTATGGTACCCGGTCCGCGCCACTTATTACTGTCTAGACGCTTGTAGTAAACATCATCTCCGTAGTGTAGGTCTCCGGGGTCGCTGTCTCTCACATTATGACGAAGTGCTCTAGTCAGCCTTTCACTAGATTCCACTACGGTAAATGCTCTCCGTGCCGCGTGCAGTGCATTCAGGTTATCCTTCACTATACCTGCAGGTGTGGCCTCGCCGTCTAGCGCCGGTAGATTATCATAAAAGGCTCCAGGAATCCCAGGGTTCTGGCCAAATACCAGCTGGTTGGGCGAGTAACCCGAAAATGTTGACAGTGCATTCCTGGCAGCCACAGCCCAAGCCAGAGCAACATCTAAATCACAGCCAGGACAATCTGCCAAAATCTTGCTTACCATTCCTCCCAACACAGCATTGAGCCTCTCACAAACACCATTACTCCAAGGGCTTTCAGCTGCCGTCGTTATAATCTTAACATTGAATGCCTCACCTAGAGACCCCATATCTGAATTATTAAATTCACAGCCATTATCTGATAAGATTTTTCCTGGGGCACCAAATAGCACAACCCAACCGAGAAATATTCCCCGAATAATAGTGCCCGCATTCTTGTCTGGAACAACCACAGATGTACAATATCTTGTATACAGGTCCACTATCACCAAGAAATACTTCTTGCCCCACGACTTAAGGTCCATGGCAATCACCTCGTTAAACCTGCTAGCTCACCACTGGTCTCGGGCTCGGTTTCTTATACCGTTTGCACATGTCACAGTCACTTGTCACTGTATCAATCCTCCGTTCCAGGTTCGAGTCCCTAATGTCGGCATCTCTCACAAGCTTCTTCAATTTTTCTGCTGTAGGATGTCCAAACTGACGATGAAGTTTCAAGGCCCTCTTCTCGATGTCCCCGTCCTTGTAGAGTGCCACGAGTGCCTCAGCTATACTAACTTCCCCGTCTAGTCATGCCGATAACGGCACCAGATAGTGTCCTGACGATGATGTACGTAGATTGACGACGTCCCTTTTTCCGCCCACTTTGATTTGATTAGTCTCACAGTTGATTATCATTTCGGCTCTTTTCATAGACGATCTACTCAGCAACAATGGTAAATTACAGTTCACCACATCAGAGGTCACATTGGCACACATATTCCCTATACAACAGGGAAACGTAACTTTCTTGAAGGAAGTCACAGAAATACCATTGCCAAATGTGAAGTTGGAATTAGAGCATTCCTCTTTCACAAGTCCACACTCATATTCAGTCAACCCATTTACATACGCTTCAAGCCAACGTGAACCACACACAGTGTTTGTACAACCTGTATCAAGGACGGCACACCCCTTTGATTCACTCACTAGTTTCAATAAATTGTCCTCGCTATCTTTATCATTCACATAGCCCACGAATAAGTTCACTGGTTCCTCAACGTACCCACCATAGCCTCCTTTGTTTTCGTAGGCGTCAGGGCAATCACGTGCCCAGTGATATATTGATTCACAAATAGCACATTTGGATATTGTACCATATGCCCCCATAGGATTTTTCTTCCTCCTATCCTGTCTTTGACGTCCACTATTACCACGCCCATGGGCATAGCCTTGCGGTCCCCGCCAACCACGTCTACCTCGACTGGTTCCGCCCACATACAGGGCTTCCTCACTTTCACCAACATTGCCCTCATTTCCCACAAATAAAGGCTCTGATTTTATCTGTATGTGGGCGCTCGGTCCCTTCGCACCACTCGAAATTATTCGGTTGAGCGTCGCCTTCATATTATCGTATGTAACCACCTGTGTTGCTGACATGACTAATTGCTTCTCTCTTTCCTCTAACAAACATGAAGCCAATAACATGAAGGCCAACACCGAATCATCAAGCTTCAATCCCTGTTTTGTAACCCCATGGTACGTACGTATGTTCAAACTCTGACACAAAGTCCTTAATTTCTGCTCTCTTTTCTCCGTAGGCTATATAAAGCCTCAAATGCTGCAAATTTCTTTCTTCCTTCATCGACCAAAAACACATCATCCAGTCTCTTCAGTAACACTTCCACGCCATCCTCTGCCTCCAACTTGGTCTTATCAATTTCCGACGATGCACTTCTGGCCCGCCCGGAAAGTGACAGATGTATCGCCAGCGCACGCTTCTTCTTTTCAATTGTGGTCAGTCTACACCACACACCTACATCCTCCTTCCACATCTCGTATTCTTCATCACGCTCCAATTTCGGAGGCCACTTCAGTGAACACGCCATTAGTGCAGTTGTGTAACTACGCTCTGCTACCAATGTTAATAATCCTGTACACTACTACACTCACCGCGCACTGGGGACTGACTGACTCTTCCCTCCAGTGACTCCACGTGGTCAACTTGTCACGTGATCACCAATGATGACGTCATGAGACAGCTGATGAAATGGCGGTCTCCCATTGGTTCCCGCCGCGGCGGGCGCGCATAAACATATGAACGTGCTACCGTAGATAACAGTGAAGTCGCCAGTTCTACGTTTCTTTGTTATTTACAGACGTGTGGTGGCGTTAATACTTACATTTGTACAACCATGATTTCAGGAAAGTTAGAAGGGGCTATCTGGAAAGTCTGCGTCATTTTGTGTCTTCATCTGTGTCATATTAGGGCTATAAATGAACAAATGACAAAAATAAAACCGAGTGGCGACCTCACTATACCTACTACAGTAAAGTTGCCAGCTAGTATTTTAACCCAACAGTTGAGTCACCACTCTGGGGAATTCAGGGAAATTAGAGGTAACGTAAAACAAGTCTCTATATATATTAGCTGCGGAAGATGCTTGGATATATAAAAATTCCTCTGCCAACGTGAAAATAAATTCTATTCAAGTTTGAAAGATCTGGCAAGTCTGCGTCCTGTCGCCCGAAAAGCTATTGTTTACTGTCTGTCATCGCGCGAAGAAAAACGTGAGAAGCAAAATGCGCAACAGTTATACTTGCAGATACAAAGCATAAAACAACGCTGAAACAGGGTAGATTATACAGCCATGATATAAACTACTGTGTAACATCTTCAGTGGCACATAAAAATCAGTAGTGATGCTATAATTCGTAATATTTGGCGCCTGGCGACTTCACTGTAGACTTCACTTCACTGGCGACTTCACTGTTATCTACGGTAACACACTCGCTATATTAACAATTATGTTCTCACAATTTTCCATCGTATTCTTTAAACATTTGCTTGTGTCTCTTATCATGTCTCCATACTCTTCTCTCCCCCAGGAATTTGTCTTAGGTGGAACGTATACGAGTACTAAGTCTCTTATTCTTCCTTTTTTCATCACCAACTCTACCTTCAACACCTCTGCCATACCTTCTCCTTTTTCCACATTCACTATAACCACATTCTTCCTTGTTAATACCATTACCCCACTTCCCTTTTTCTGATTTCTGTTTCGCCTCCATACATTATATTGACCCTCCCCAACTGGCACATCCTCAGAATCACTCAGCTTCATTTCTACTAAACCCAATATGTCTGGTTTCTTGGCTCTCATGTAATCGTTTATTTCTGTTAATGTTGACACTAGCCCATTTATATTTGTGTACGATACCCGCCATCCATTTTCATTTTCCTTTAAACTGTCTTCTCTTACTCTTTCTCTTTTAGATACCACTTCTTCAGTTTTTGGTCTAAAACTCTCCAATAGAATTTGTTTTTCCTCTTCCGTTCTCAATTCGGTTTTTTCTTTGGCTTCTTTAAACAGTACATTAAATCTGCCTCTTTCTTCCTCATTCATATCTTTTCTTATTCATATTTTCTTATATTCTTCTGTCTTTGCCAGTTTCCATGCCTTAGACAATATATCTAGTGCTGTATTTTGTGACCTAAACTTAACTTTTAAGGGGCGGGCCCCTCCCTCCTCATATTTTCCTAACCTATGTATCTCTTCTATTTCTTCTTCTATCTCCGTATTTTCTTCTACTACTTTAAATATTTCTTTTGCCACTTTCTTTTCTTCCTCTTCTCTTATGTTTTTCTTGGGCAGCACTTTTTCTTTAAAACCAGAAATGATGACACATTTCTTTTTGTCCACCATATCTTACTAAATGTTCTTTTTGTTTGATCACTTTAACTACTTCTTTGGTCAGATTTTTCTTTTCATTTTTTTTATCTTCTATTATTTGACGTAAGCTTTCTTGGTCTTTTTCTTGTTCTATCTTCCATGTCTTTCTTTCATCTTTCATTTCCTCTTGTGCCATTTTCAATTTCTTATGTACTGCATTAATTTCTGCATGCATTTTCACTACCTTTTTGTTGTCTTGTTTACAATTAAGTTCGTCCACTCTATTTTTCAGTATAGTATTCTCTTTTTCCAATACAAACCCTTTCCTTTCTATCTTCTCTAGTTTTTCCATCATCTCGTGTACTGTATCTTCTAGCATTATAACTCTTTTCTGGTTCATTTTAAGCCCTAATAAGTCTTTTTCTTTAGTGTCAAAGCCATCAAAAGGTGTCCTGGAGGGTTCCTCTATCTTTGTTTACTTTTATCACTTCTAAATTTTTTCACTTTTTAGGCTAATGATTTGGAGACGGGACTATTTCACTGCACAGTTCTCACCTGTATGTACTCTAGGTCTCTTTGGGTCTTCTGCATCCTTGTTTGGTCACAGCAGCCAGTCACCACAGCCAGTTGAGGAGGAGCCTTTCAAAAACGCGTCTGTCTGTGTTGACGTCTGTCAGCTGTGTGTGTGTGTGTGTGTGTGTGCCCACTGCCTACAGTGCCGATGATAGGCACTGGAGGTTCCCTCGAGGGCTGTGATGGTTGGCCCTCGTCCGTGGTGGCGCAGGCAGGATTTTTATAGTGACGCTTGTGATTAGTGGTTCATGTCGACCCCCTGTGGCCTCCGATGCACTCGTAATCGTGGGTAGAGTTAATGGGCAGCATGTGGGTGTTCTTAGGCCACTTGTCGGTGCAGAGAAAGATTTTATAGCTATCGGTAATATCAAGATCAAGAATCGCTAAAGAGGTAAACAGTCGTATGTACAGATGGAAGAATGGTGTTCGCAAGACGTGTGTGATGTGTGAGACAGGAGTGGATGAAACTGTGGAGTACTTGATGCTGGAATGTGAACGGTATGAATATGCTAGAACAAAGATGTTGGAGGTAGTGGTAGGAGAAGTCGGAGTGGAAGAATGGCGAGAGATGAGAGACAAGAGTGTGGATAGGCAGATGGAGTACCTGCTGGGGTTGTGTGCTGAGTGGAGGAGTGACAGTCGTGTGGCTGAAAGTGTAAAAGAATTCTTGGAGAATTCTTGGAGAGCACGCATGAGAGAAAATGAGAAGCAGGGGGCCCCTCAATGAGGGGGGACCCCATATGAATGTGATGCAGAGAGAGGAATGACGGGAAAATGAAACACCTAGTTTTGCTTCCCCCTTTTGCTTCTCTCCCAACTGAAACTGTGTGTGGGAGAACGCCGGACCAAAGGCTTCACCGACAGCATCAGCTGGGTGACTCCCAACTCAAGCTCGAGCTCGTAGGTCCTCTCCTCTCCTGTCCTCTAGTTTTGGCCGACCACCCCGGGAGGCGGGTCACAAACCCCCGGCTACCACCTGGTACCCATTCACTGCTGGGTGGACAGGGGCTCGGGGCATTTTCAGGGAATTTTTTTGGGGAGAAAGTGAGTCTTATAAGCCGTAAAATACGTTACACATCGCACTGGACTAAATAAGCATTTTTAGTGTTTTCAATACCCGAGTTTCACGATCCTCAAGTTTAGCACTATGACTTGTGAAGAAAGCAAGCGCCAAACTCGGGATGGTACTGTATATATATATATATATATATATATATTATATATATATATATATATATATATATATATATATATATATATATATATATATATATATATATACAGTGTTCAACATTAAATTAGGCCGCCCAGGGCGAGGCAGACTAATTATATGTCAAATTTTGCTTCAACATTAAGAGGGACCTAAAATTGAGCCAATGCATTGTGCCGCCTACACAGTGGCGTAGTAGGCGGAGCTTCTGATCCCGCCAAGGAAACCACAGTCAGTTGTTGTCTTGCCGGTGTAGGGAGAGGTTGTGTTCCGCGATCCGTCCCTCTTGTGCTCTCTCTCGACTTGCACCACCGCTCCCTTTGAGCCCCCTGTGTTGTCGATATGGGCAAGAATAAGGATTTTAGTGCAGAAACCATTGCCCAGATCATTGCCCTAAAAAAATCCGGTAAGCAAACAAAGGCAATCTCCGAACAAATTTGCGTGTGTCCAAGGAGTGTCCGACGCTGGGTTGCCAAGTTCGACCAGGAAGGCGGCCACACAACCCCTACCCACAAGAGGCCTGGCAAGCCCAAGAAGACATATTCTGGTACCCAGACTATTGTAGAGCGTGAATTAGAATCTAACCCACGTGTGACAGCAAAGAAATTAAAAGAAAGCAACCCAGACATATTTGGTCAGTGTTCTGTGAAGTAAGGGTTGTGTGGCCGCCTTCCTGGTCGAACTTGGCAACCCAGCGTCGGACACTGCTTGGACACACCTTTTCAGGCTCAGAGTCGACTTGTATGCCGCCATTTACGGTAGTTGTAGAAGGTGTGTATGTGGGTTAAAATTGTGAATATTAGTACGTATTACAATTTTTTGACTTCTTCTTCTTGTGACCTCTTTCTCTTAAGTTTTGCTTCGTAGGTCCTCTCCTCTCCTCTCCTTTAGTGTTAACCGGAGCTTCCACCCCGGGAGACTGCAAACCGTCACACACAGCTGTTCGCCTGCACTGTTTTCGTCGATGGAAAACAAACATGGCTCCGACACCCAGGCAGGCTATCGCTGCTATACAGTTACTTATGTACAGTAAAACCCTTATAACTCGGCACTGTATAACTCGGAATTTGATATAACTCGGCAAGGCAAAGACCGTTATTTTTTTTTATTTTTTTTACATCTATGCCATAATTTAATTTGCCTATAGCGCGTGTAGGCAGTGAGCTCCAGGGGTGGGATGGTAGGCCCTGGAGGTTCACTCGAGGGCTGTGATGGTTGGCCCTCGCCCGTAGTGGCGCAGGCAGGATTCTTATAGTGACGCCTGTGATTAGAGGCTCATGCCGCCCCCTGTGTCCTCTGTTGCACTCGCAATCGTAGGTAGAGTTAATGGACAGGGCATGTGGGTGTTCTTAGGCCACTCGACGGTGCAGAAAGATTTCAAGTGGATTTATGGGTCTCACTCGGGATCGAACTCGGGTCTTCGAGAACGCCACTCGGTGACGCTAACCACTCTGCTACCGCCTCCCATAAACTGCATCTCTTGGTTTTCACTCGGCATATCTAGCCCTCACAACCTCTTGTGCGAACATGTAAACAGAAAGTCGGCAAAAAATAATGTATCTCGGCATATTGATGTTATAACTGCATCTCTTTGCTTACACTCGGCATATCCTCAGTCGCATAAAGTCGTGTTTTTGTCCTTTTGACCCTTTCCTGCAGGCTCAGGCTCTTCAATTTCATTCCCTTCCTGCTGGAGACACCCTTGCGTGATGGAGCTAACAGCTTGAAATACAGTACTGTATGATGTAATCTCAAAACACGTAAAATAGGTGGCAAAGCCACCAGCGCGTAGGCTAGAGCCTACACGCTGGTTCCCGACCTTTGCTTTACTTTGCCACCTATTTTACGTGTTTTGGGATTACGTCATACAGTACTGTATATCAAGATGTCAGCTCCATCACGCAAGGGTGTCTCCAGCAGGAAGGGAATTAAATTGAAGAGCCTGAGCCTGCAGGAAAAGGTGAAAGTGCTGGCAAGGATGGATGCAGGTGCGTACATGCTATTTGTGCTGAGTTTGATATAAAGTCCTGCACATTCTACCCGTTCATTGGTAAGTGTAGTTTTTATGTTTTTACAGTACAGGGAGGTCCCGTTATACGAGCATTCGGTATACGAGAATCCGATGATACGAGATGTGTAAATTAGGGTCTATTTTCAATATACGAGATCGAAAATCCAATGCTACGACATTCAAACTGGGGTGAGTAAAATTATAAAGTTCAAAATGTGCGCCCTACCACTCCTGGGCTGGACAAAGGGGGATTTGGTTGACCCCAGTCAGGTCACCCCTAGCAGGCCGTGACATGAAGGGTAATTAAGCATATGGCACGGCCTGACATTTAGGGGTAATTAAGCATATGGCACGGCCTGACATTTAGGGGTAATTAACAGGTGTGCGGCCCCAACCTTGCGACCGCAGTCAGGTCACCCCTAGCAAGGCGTGGCCTGAAGGGTAATTAAGCATATGGCGGGGCCTGACCTTTAGGGATAATTAGCAGGTGTGCGGCCCCAACCTTGGGACCGCTACACTACCTTCTCTTGTATCACGCGGCGTCCCCTACATTACAATGTCTTTTTTGCTTGTTATGCATGTTTTATGTTTAATTAATGTGCAGTTATGTTATTTTGTGTGCTATTTTCTCTTTCAGAATGCTTTTTCTATAGAATAGGTAGTACAGTGTGGGTAATATAGACGCTGTGTGTTTGTTGTGTTTGCTAGAGGGTTTTTTTAGCTTGAAAAACATGTCTTTTGTATTTTTTTCCTTTGTTTGATAGGGTCCTGGACCCAAACCTATATTTTACCATTAGTTATGTGTTTCGTTATAAGAGATTTCGCTTTACGAGTATGGCAGGTGGAACCTAACTGCTCGTATCTTCGGGACCTCCCTGTACTGTATTTACATTATTTTTGTTTTGTTTTTAACCCATATCAGAGGAGGACATTGCATAAATCGGCACATTGAATAACTCGGCAAGGGCCAGAGCCCCTATCGTGCCGAGTTATAAGGGTTTTACTGTATATTGTCAATCGTAGACAAGCATAACTAGCGAAAACCGTACATGGATGCGTTCATGGTTGGCTCATCGGAACTCGTCAGACTCGTCATCTGACATCGATGGAAAAAGTGCTAGTGTGACGGAGCCTTAAACCCTTTCACGCACGAAAAGTTTAATAAGTTTTTCCGTCCACTGCAACATCCGTCTTATGCTCCCTAAGGGGCCCCGTGAAATGGCCAGACTGTGCGGCGAATTATTTTTTTATGTTATCAATTTCACCAACATGTATTCTTTTTTCCTGGCATTATTATATATCATTGGTTTTGCAAGAGATTATTCTGCCTTATGAAAGAAAAAATAACAAGACATGCAAACAAATAGCGGAATTTACCGACTCCGAAAAAATATTGAGTAAAGAGAAATAAGAAATACTTACGTTCACCACTTCGTAGCTCGAAACTTCCTGAGTCAACTTTTTATGGTTTATACGCCAATAAAAGCGGATTTTTATGAGGATTCCAATGCTACCATTATAATTTTCATATGGCCATTATGGCCAGCTCGGGACACGTTTTAAAGGGACGACAATCTGCGCGCACAGGCTGCCTGCTGAGTGGAAACTGACACACAAACCCTTATCATTTCACATCCACTCACACGAGAGTTGACAATTAGTTTATTTTATAGGTCTAGGTTGGATCTTTGACGCAGAAAATTTTAACGCAATTCTGATAAATACTTTATTTTTGGCGAATTTTTAACTGTTTTTTGACGCAATTCGCGTCAAAAGCTCAGATTGCAGACGGGCCCGTTTTGACACGATCGCGTCACCGTGCGTGAAAGGGTTAAGTGTTCGCCAGTCGGAGCACATAGCACATGTTTATGACAGTCGGAGCGCATGTTTACAAGCTTAGTTTAAGCTGTGTTCGCCTGTTTTTCGATGTTTTTTTATGCTTATTTAGACTTGTTCAGTGCAGTGAAGTTATTATGGCATTGAAAGAGAAGGGAAGTGGTAAAAGAAAGCGTGTGAATCTAAGTATTGCAGAGAAATTAGAACGTATTAAGAAGTTGGAATCATGTTTCTGTCGCCCGGGTGTGTGACAAGTATGGAGTAAAGAAACAAACAGTGAGTGATATTCGCAAGTCTAAGGACAAACTCAGAGAATATGCTGTGATATTCAATGTTGATGCAAGTAAGGATAGGAAAGGAGTGATACATTTTCGACAACACATGAAATTTCCTCAGAGTGTAGCCCTACATGTGTCTTATATGTCTAACGACAACACTGCTGCTGCCGCGGCCGTGCCAGGCGTGGATGAGCTCTTTGCTTGTATTTTCATCTTTACTTATATATATGACTAATAGCCATTAAAATGCGATTATATGTCTACATTCACATAGAATGATGATATTTCATACCATACCAAGCAGTAATAAGCGATCCTGGAGACTTACTACCTCTTGTAATACCAGTCCCGAGCAGTCGTGGGCGAGCGTGCGAAATCCAGCATAGTCACTCGTTTAAAATAAAAACTCCAGTCACTGTTTACCTCCCAACATAGTTACACATTCTGGTTGTGTTTGTGATTATTTCTCATTTATTTCACAGCGTGGAGGAGCGTGCCAAATCCAGCATGTAGCGCCAGTCCCCCTATTTATTGTACACACAAACCTCGTTTTCCCGGACTAATAGGGGGGAGCACTGGTCCGGGAACCGCAAAAGTCCGGGAATCGCAACAGTCCAGGAATTATCCTTAAAAAAAAAACAGAAAAAAGAAGTCCGATGCCATTACCCACCCCCGGACGTTTATCCTACTCTAGTATTTACTGTCCGGCAACCGCCAATATCAACTACCCCGCCGCGGACTTTTGCGTCCGCTGAACATGGTGCCACCTGGCGGGAGGCAGCAGAAAGTGTTCAATAGTCTCAGAGATGTTCCTGCACCAGGGGTAGTGGGGGTCAGGGGACTAACGGAGGCGGTGCAGGTGAACCGTGAGTGTCGTGTGCCCAAATGTAAACAATACGACCGCTGAGCATGCTGCCACCTGGCGGGAGGCACGGACACTGACCAGGGTGACAGGAGACGCTCGGACCGCCGGACAACTTTGTCAATTTACGAACAGGACCAGGCATTTCAACAAAAAAAAAAAAAAAAAAAATGGACTCTGGCATATCCCCGGACCTCGGAATTTGTCCGGCAAATCCGATATCCGGGAAATTGAGGTTTGTGTGTATTTAGGGGGACTTGTTTCTTATTAATACCTACACCTATACCTCATATCTTTAGGGGGACTTGTTTCTTATTAATATCTACACTTATACCTCGTTTGATGCAGCCTCGCTTTACGAAAAATCTGTTACGCAAAAATAAAATCTGTAGCAAAATTTGTTTAACACACGAAAAATTCAAAGTTACACACAAAGTTTTTCTAATAACTTAAGAATTCAATAGGAATATAAAGTATATGTTTGACGCATTATTCGCTAATTGATTTTCCAGGAACATAAATTCTGTGTTAAACGAGGTATAGGAGTGCTCCATAAACCTGACTAAATAAAATCTAAATTTGAACTAAAGTACAACAGAAACCACTTACCACAAAAAGGTCATCCATTGTGAGAAGAAGGCAACATGCTCTTGTAATAATGCTTGTTTCTCTTCAGGGTGAGACGGAGCAACCTCTGACAGTGCCTTCTGAAGGGTGTCTGCAGACAACCTTGAGGTTTTGAGGTGACTTAGGGTGTAGTCTGATGTGGTTATCTTCTTCGAGTTTCCATTAGCAATGAAGTAATCTTCTGAATTGACAACCTTGGAGATTTATGGGAGAAACAAGAACATATGGAAATTATCATAAAAAAAAGACATCAGATATACTGTGAATACAATTCAACATCCACTACCCTAGATTTTGAGAGTATTGGTAAAATAAAAGAACTATGAGTTGCATTCAATTAGGCGTCAAAATTTCCGCTACACTTCAAACTAATGATATATTTAAATTACATACTTGAAAAGGACTACCGTATTTTGTGCGTAAATAAATACCGTACAAGTGCATATATATGACGCACTTTTTTCCCCTACCAAAAACCTGAAAAATACTCATGCAAGACGAATGTTGTAGGAGGTTAGCTTAGGTAGCTATTCAAGTCAGCCTCTTATATGATGTAACCTCAGTACTTACCTGTTAAGAGTATTTCGAATAACATAAGACATTTAAATCAACTGATCTGTCCTCACCCTGTAATGTTTACTATGATACTGGTGGGAGCCTTTCTGCCTCGGCTGATTGGCGCCAACATAGGAACATAAGAACATAAGAATATAAGGAAGCTACAAGATGCCGCGAGACCTACACGTGGTAGTTCCTGTTACTTAACACCACCTACATCCACCTCTCTTCCCCATCCATGAATTTATCCAGACTCCTTTTAAAGATCCCTATCGACTCCACACTGACCACTGACGACCGAGTCCATTCCAACAGCGCCAACTATCGTCTGCTAGTGTTGATGTATCATATACAGTCAAACCTCGGGTTTCGAACGTCTCACTTTTTAAACAAATCGGTTCACGAACAGAATTTCAAACTCAGAATTGCTCCGGTTGCCGTTCGATAACTCGGTTGCCGAACAAGCTACTCGGCAAGAGCAGCTGGCAGAACCAAGATGGACCATAAATATTTCATCAGGGTGGGAAAACACTAAGCACTTACCACCCTTTTTTTGGTGGGAAATCCGACTTCGGTGGTAACTCGAACCCACAGAGCGGCTAGGTCATAGATTTGGTGGTAAGCGTGCACGCTGGCCAACGACTGCTCAAGACTGGTATTAGGAGAGGTAGGAAGTCTCCAGGCTCGCTTAATACTGCTTGGTATGCTATGAAATATAATTTTTCTAGGTGAATGTACAGTACCCTCCCAAGTTTCGCGCTTGCTTTCTTCCCAAGGCATAGTGCGAAACTCGGGTATTGAAAACACTGTAAAAATGCTTCTTTAGTCCAGTGCGAGGTGTACCTACCGTATTTTACAGCTTATAAGACTCACTTTTTCCCCAAAAAATATCCTGAAAAATGCCCCAAGCCCCTGTCCACCCAGCAGTGAATGGGTACCGGGTGTTAGCCAAGGGTTTGTGACCCGCCTCCCAGGGTGGTGGCTTCGGCCAACACTACGTAGAGGAGAGGAGGAGAGGAGCTTGACCTTGAGCTTGAGTTGGGAGTCACCAAGCGGATGTTGTCGGTGAAGCCTTTAGTCCGGCGTTATCCCACACACGTATGTCCTCACTCTGTCCTACAAACGATACTTGATCTTGATCTTGATATTACAGGTGGCCTATTCTTCATAGGCCAGGCCTTTGAACCGGTTTTGCATAAAATAAGTAACACCTCGAAATAAGTAGCACCTGACCTCACCCCCCCCACCGATCCTTACTTATTTACCACAAAATACTCCTTTGTAAGTGATTAACTAGGACATGTGTGGTACTGTGGTTGCTGGAGGTACTGGAGGAGACAGGAGAGAAGAGAGGAAGGCATTGGAGGTACCGTAGAGAAGGGAGGAAAGCATTAGTGTAGTGATTAGTTAGTAAGAGCAAGGCATTGAGTGATCTAGCTCTGTACACGTTTTATGTCTATGTTAGTGTGCTTTTATGTATGACAAGGCAGGTGAAGGGATAATCTTGTTAAAAATTTCCATCTCTGTCTCTCTCGATTAGTCTTCTTCTTGTGACCTTTGTCGCTTAGTATCGCTTCATAGGTTCTCTTCAAACTTTGTCTCCTTTGTTACCAGATTTGTCAACTCTTCCCTTGTCTATTTCACCTGGGATACTAAAACATTTTCATTTGTTTTGGTCTGAGTGAGTGAGGGCATCAGCTGATAGTTGTGTGATTGTGTTATACGGCAATAACACTGTCCTGTCACAATGCCGTCCTCTCTTCTCTCCTGTATCCTCCAGTACCTCCAGAAACTACAGTACCACACAAGTCATGGTTAATCACTTATAAAGGAGTATTTTGTGGTAAATAAGTAAGGAACGGCGGGGGTGTAAGGTTTAAAGGTGCTACTTATTTTGAGGTGTTACCTATCTTATTTAATTATCCTTGATGAGGGCTGTAAAATCCACTTAAAATCTTTCTCTGCACCGTCGAGTGGCCTAAGAACACCCACATGCTGCCCATCAACTCTACCTTCGATTGCGAGGGCATCAGAGGACACAGGGAGGTGGCATGAGCCTCTAATCATAGGCGTCACTATAGAAATTATGTCTGCGTCACCACGGGCGAGGGCTAACCATTACAGCCCTCAAGTGAACCTCCAGGGCCTACCATCCCACCCCTGGAGCACACGGCCTACCGACACTGTAGACACATACACACACACACACACACACACACACACACAAAAAAAACAAAAAAACGTGTACGAAGCCGCGCGAAACTCAAGGGATATAATGCGCGAAAGTCGGGATAGTAAGAATTTAGGACACGGCGCTAAACTCGAGGAT
Organism: Chionoecetes opilio; assembly: GCA_016584305.1. Lineage (NCBI taxonomy): Eukaryota > Metazoa > Arthropoda > Malacostraca > Decapoda > Majidae > Chionoecetes > Chionoecetes opilio. The sequence goes on from JACEEZ010008657.1 coordinate 141,938, forward strand.
CGCGAAACGCGCATAGCGTGAAACTCGGCAGGGTACTGTAGACATGTATAATCACATTTGAATGGCTATTATTCATATACAGGGAAGTCCCGAAGATACGAGCAGTTAGGTTCCACCTGGCATACTTGTAGAGCGAAATCTCGTATAGCGAAATACATAACTAATGGTAAAATATAGGTTCCAGGTTCCAGGACCCCATCAAGGACATGTTTTTCAAGCTAAAATAAACTATACCAAACACAACAAACACACAGCACCTATATTACCCACACTGTACTACCTATTTTGTAGAAAAAGCATTCTGAAAGAGAAAATAGCATACAAAAGGTTGTACTGTAGAGGGACGGGGTTGTACAAGACGTTGTACTGTAGGGGACGCCGCGTGATACAAGATCAAGAGAGGGTAGGGTAGGTAAGGGACAAGGGAGGGGTGCGTAGACCTTTTCCAATGCCCACAAACTCGTCTCTGCGCATCTGAATCATTGTACATTGCTGTGTACACTTTGCTAGACACGGGTTACACCAAACACAGAGTTCACACACAGGTTTATTTCGGCGAGAATATGTAGGTACAGCGGAGGAATGCCACGAGGAAAAGAGAGGAGGAGTGGTGTCCTCTCACTGTGGTGGTAGGTAGGTAACTGCCAGAAGCTGGTCTAGGAAGCCAGGGCGGGAACCCAGCAACAGAGGTGCGGAAGGAATTTGGGTCACGAGCGAGTCAGGTCAACGCCAGGTGTTGGCTTGACCTTTAGGGGTAATTAGCCAGGTGTGCAGCCCCAAGCTTGGGGCCACCACATCATCATCATACAGCCCAGATGCATACATGGTAGGGCGTGCATTTTGAACTTGGTAATTTTACTCACCCCAGTTTGAATGTAGTAGCATTGGATTTTCGATCTCGTATATTGAAAATAGACCCTAATTTACTCAGCTCGTATCATTGATTTCTCGTATACCGAATGCTCGTTTAACGGGACTTCCCTGTATATGAGTAAAGAGATGAAATACAAGCAAGGGTCTCATCCACGTCTGGCAGCGTGGCCGCGGCAGCAGCAGCAGCATCAAGAAGCCTGTGAGGTGGATATCAATGGATTTTTTTTTGGTGTGTGTGTGTGTGTGTGTGCCTACAGCGCCATTAGGCCGTGAGCTCCAGGGGTGGGATGGTAGGCCTTGGAGGTTCACTTGAGGGCTGTAATGGTTAGCCCTTGCCCGTGGTGACGCAGACATAATTTCTATAGTGACGCCTGTGATTAGAGGCTCATGCCGCCCCCTGTGTCCTCTGATGCACTCGCAATCAAAGGTAGAGTTAATGGGCAGCGTGTGGGTGTTCTTGTGGTGTGGCCACTCGACGGTGCAGAGAAAGATTTTAAGTGGATTTTACAGCCCTCAACAAGGATAATCAAATAAGATAGGTAACACCTCAAAATAAGTAGCACCTAAAAACCTTACACCCTCGCCGTTCCTTACTTATTTACCACAAAATACTCCTTTATAAGTGATTAACCATGACGTGTGTGGCACTGTGGTTTCTGGAGGTACTGGAGGAGACAGGAGAGAAGAGAGGAAGGCATTGTGACAGTCTTATTGCCGTATAACACTGTCACACAACCATCAGCTGACGCTCTCACTCACTCAGACCAAAACAAATGAAAATGTTTTAGTATCCCAGGTGAAATAGACAAGGGAGGAGTTGACAAATCTGGTAACAAAGGAGACAAAGTTTGAAGAGAACCTATGAAGCGATACTAAGCGACAAAGGTCACAAGAAGAAGACTAATCGAGAGAGACAGAGATGGAAGTTTTTAACAAGATAATCCCTTCACCTGCCTTGTCATACATAAAAGCACACTAACATAGACATAAAACGTGTACAGAGCTAGATCACTCAATGCCTTGCTCTTACTAACAAATCACTACACTAATGCTTTCCTCCCTTCTCTACGGTACCTCCAATGCCTTCCTCTCTTCTCTCCTGTCTCCTCCAGTACCTCCAGCAACCACAGTACCACACACGTCCTTGTTAATCACTTACAAAGGAGTATTTTGTGGTAAATAATTAGGGATCGGCAGGGGGGTGAGGTCAGGTGCTACTTATTTTGAGGTGTTACTTATTTTATGCAACACAGGTTCAAAGGCCTGGCCTATGAAGAATAGGCCACCTGTAATATCAAGATCAAGATCAAGTATCGTTCGTAGGCCAGAATACGTGTGTGGGAAAACGCCGGACTAAAGGCTTCACCGACAGCATCTGCTGGGTGACTCCCAACTCAAGCTCAATCTCCTCTCCTCTACGTAGTGTTGGCCGAAGCCACCACCCCGGGAGGCGGGTCACAAACCCTTGGCTAACACCCGGTACCCATTCACTGCTGGGTGGACAACCAAAAGGGGCTTGGGGCATTTTTCGTATATTTTTTAGGGGAAAAAGTGAGTCTTATAAGCTGTAAAATACGGTAGGTACACCTCGCACCGAACTAAATAAGCATTATTACAGTGTTTTCAATACCCGAGGTTCACGATCCGCGAGTTTCGCACTATGCCTTGGGAAGAAAGCAAGCGCGAAACTCAGGAGGGTACTGTATATCGTATTTGCCGGCAAATGCAAAATTTACCCTGCGTCTAATGCGGCCATATTACTAATGAGAGGTCGGGCAGAGAATGCAGAATCGCCGGTGGTGTATTACTAAGGGGGGTCTCGAGTGAACTGTGTTGAGCAGTAGACCACTGAACAAAAATTTGTAGTTGTATTACTAATAATATCAACAGTAATGCATAATACCAAGAAAAAGTTGAAGTTTAAAAGAAAACAAGAGGTGGGGCAACAATGTCTGCTGTTTCTGCTGCCAAGATGGCCGTCAGATGTAAACATCACCCCCCTCTCGCAGTCCCGCTGCCGTTCTCCACTGTAAATGGATGAGAGACAGGGTAGGCCGTTATACCACCTTGATCCATGAATCCTCACCCCTGTATCTCTATGGATAAGGAAATTGTAAACTGTAACTGGAAAGAGTGCTAGTAAAAAGGCCGCAATGGTACCTGTAGACGGAAGGAAGCCTTCCACACATCACACCAAGACCAAGACCCATCACGGCGCCACAACTTCATCCACCTCAAGGCCGAATCACACCATACCATCACGCCTTGACCTGTACCTTCCTGAGAAAGACTAATAACCCTCGCGACTGTGATGGATTCCCAGGTGTAAACCATGGCGAATATCTTTGATCCCGACATCGGTGCCCTTCAATAATAACAAAAAGGTAGAGATGGTTACCTTACAGTGTTACCTTAATATCTGGGTACATTTTTGTTATTGGGCAACGACCGATTTCGAGGCCAAAACTTAGTTTTCCTGAATAGTTTTGGGATGTTTTGAATTAATCTGGCTCTCGTTTTTGTCGGAAATCAATGTTAGTTTACATGTAGGGGGGGGGGGGGGGTGACCGCCCTGCCCCTCCAGGCCCGCCCGCAAACATTGTTAAGCTTCACACTGCCATAGTATTGATAATTTTAGTTTTATCTCTATATCTTCTGTTACTAAACCAAACTCCACATCTAACCTAACCTAACTTAACTTTCTGGCTGAAATAACGGTAGATTTTCGTTAGTACATGTAATGCGATTATTATTCAATTGCGCCACTGCAAATGGGGCTCTAAATACTCAGAATGAAGAAAGCTACACTATAATGTAGGTAAGAATCCTATTACTTTTGAAAGCCCACTACCGAAACAATACCATTATCTTTACTGCAAATTTTCCAGTCTAAATACATAGCAGAAAAGCAACAATGACATACACACAAACCTCGTTTTCCCGGACTAATAGAGGGGAGCACTGGTCCGGGAACCGCAAAAGTCCGGGAATCGCAACAGTAAAAAAAAAAAAAAAAAAAAAAGTTCGATGCCATTACCCACCCCTGGACGTTTATCCTACTCTAGTATTTACTGTCCGGCAACCGCCAATATCAACTACCCCGCCGCGGACTTTTACGTCCGCTGAACATGCTGCCACCTGGCGGGAGGCAGCAGAAAGTGTTCAATAGTCTCAAGAGACGTTCCTGCACCAGGGGCAGTGGGGGTCAGGGGACTAACGGAGGCAGTGCAGGTGAACCGTGAGTGTCGTGTGCCCAAATGTAAACAATACGACCGCTGAGCATGCTGCCACCTGGCGGGAGGCAGCAGAAAGTATTCAATAGTCTCAAGAGACGTTCCTGCACCAGGGGCAGTGGGGGTCAGGGGACTAACGGAGGCAGTGCAGGTGAACCGTGAGTGTCGTGTGCCCAAATGTAAACAATACGACCGCTGAGCATGCTGCCACCTGGCGGGAGGCAGCAGAAAGTGTTCAATAGTCTCAGAAAGGTTCCTGCACCAGGGGCAGTGGGAGTCAGGGGACTGACGGAGGCAGTGCAGGTGAACGTGAGTGTCGTGTGCCCAAATGTAAACAATACGACTGCTGAGCATGCTGCCACCTGGCGGGAGGCGCGGACACTGACCAGGGGTGACAGGAGATTCTCGGACCGCCGGACAACTTTGTCAATTTACGAACAGGACCAGGCATTTCAACGTTAAAAAAAAAAAAAAAAAAAAAAAAAAAAAAAAAAAAAAAAAAATTGTCCGAGAGTCATATCCGAATTGACTTATCCCCGGACCTCGGATTTTGTCCGGCAAATCCAATAATCGGGAAATGGAGGTCCGGGAAATCGAGGTTTGTGTGTACTTACAACATTAAATCTAAGCTAAATGTCATAGGTAGAAAATATTAGAATATTAATTTGAGGAGCATCCTGCAATAAATGATGACCGATTTTGGTTACCTTACACATTCTTTACATTATAACTAGTATAATTTTTCATTCACATTCACTGCACTGTGAATATTGTATTTGGGTACATGCTCAAAATCATTTGTTTTCCCTTACAGAACCATTTTTTTTTATTACTTTTAATAAATTTAGGAAAAATAAATATGTCCTCAAAACACAAATATTTTTCATGGCTTAGAAATTTTCTATATTCACCTAGAATTGTTTTTAATTTTTTTAAAATTATTATTATGATTTTATCCCTGCATTATTCGGATCCTTGCATTACTCGGGCCGCTCCTTGGCCCAATTAGTCCGAATACAAGAGGGTTTACTATATATATATATATATATATATATATATATATATATATATATATATATATATATATATATATATATATATATACAGGGAGGTCCCGTTATACGAGCATTCGGTATACGAGAGTTCGATGATACGAGATGTGTAAATTAGGGTCTATTTTCAATATACGAGATCGAAAATCCAATGATACGACATTCAAACTGGGGTGAGTAAAATTATCAAGTTCAAAATGCGCGCCCTACCACTCCCGGGCTGGACAAAGGGGGATTTGGTTGACCCAAGTGAGGTCACCCCTAGGAAGCCGTGACCTGAAGGGTAATTAAGCACATGGCACGGCCTGACATTTAGGGGTAATTAGCAGGTGTGTGGCCCCAACCTTGGGACCGCAATCAGGTCATCCCTAGCAAGGCTATAGGCACAAATGTTATATATAAAAAATAAAAAAAAATAAAAAAATAAAAAAGGCGGGACCTGAAGGGTAATTAAGCATATGGCGCGGCCTGACCTTTAGGGGTAATTAGCAGGTGTGCTGCCCCAACCTTGGGACCGCTACACTACCTTCTCTTGTATCACGCGGCGTCCCCTATAGCACAACGTCTTTTTTGCTTGTTATGCATGTTTTATGTTTAATTAATGTGCAGATATGTTATTTTGTGTACTATTTTCTCTTTCAGAATGCTTTTTCTACAGAATAGGTAGTACAGTGTGGGTAATATAGACGCTGTGTGTTTGTTGTGTTTACTATAGTTTATTTTAGCTTGAAAAACATGTCTTTTATTTTTATTTTCTTTAATTGATGGGGTCCTGGAACCAAACCTATATTTTACCATTGGTTATGTGTTTCGTTATACGAGATTTCGCTTTACGAGTATGCCAGGTGGAACCTAACTGCTCGTATCTTCGGGACCTCCCTGTATATATTTATATATATATATATATATATATATATATATATATATATATATATATATATATATATATTATATTATATATACACACACAAACCTCGATTTCCCGGACTAATAGGGGGGAGCACTGGTCCGGGAACCGCAAAAGTCCGGGAACCGCAAAAGTCCGGGAATCGCAACAGTCCAGAAATTATCCTTACAAAAAAACAAAAAAAAAAAAAAAATAATAATAAAAAAAGTCCGATGCCATTACCCACCCCCGGACGTTTATCCTACTCTAGTATTTACTGTCCGGCAACCGCCAATATCAACTACCCCGCCGCGGACTTTTACGTCCGCTGAGCATGCTGCCACCTGGTGGGAGGCAGCAGAAAGTGTTCAATAGTCTCAAGAGACGTTCCTGCACCAGGGGCAGTGCGGGTCAGGGGACTAACGGAGGCAGTGCAGGTGAACCGTGAGTGTCGTGTGTCCAAATGTAAACAATACGACCGCTGAGCATGCTGCCACCTGGCGGGAGGCAGCAGAAAGTGTTCAATAGTCTCAGAGATGTTCCTGCACCAGGGGCAGTGGGAGTCAGGGGAATGACGGAGGCGGTGCAGGTGAACCGTGAGTGTCGTGTGCCCAAATGTAAACAATACGACCGCTGAGCATGCTGCCACCTGGCGGGAGGCAGCAGAAAGTGTTCAATAGTCTCAGAGATGTTCCTGCACCAGGGGCAGTGGGAGTCAGGGGAATGACGGAGGTGGTGCAGGTGAACCGTGAATGTCGTGTGCCCAAATGTAAACAATACGACCGCTGAGCATGCTGCCACCTGGCGGGAGGCGCGGACACTGACCAGGGGTGACAGGAGACGCTCGGACCGCCGAACAACTTTGTCAATTTACGACCAGCACCAGGCATTTCAACGTATATAAAAAAAAAAAAAAAAAAAAAAAAAAAAAAAAAAATCTTGGACTCTGACATATTCCCGGACCTCTGATTTTGTCCGGCAAATCCAATATCCGGAAATGGAGGTCCGGGAAATCGAGGTTTGTGTGTATATATATACAGTCAAACCTCGATATAACGGACTAAAGGGGGGGGAGGAGTGGTCCGTTAAAGCCGATTGTCCGTTATAGCGAGGGTATTTTCCCAAGGGTGGAAAAATATAGGTAAAACACAGGAAAATTTGTGAAATAAATTAGAAATAATCACAAACACAAGCTGACTGTGTAGCTATGTTGGGAGGTAAACAGTGACTGGCGCTAAATGCTGGATTTGGTATGCTCCTGCATGCTGTGTAATAAATGAGAATTAATCACAAACACAACCAGACCGTGTAGCTATGTTGGAAGGTAAACAGTGACTGGCGCTACATAGCAAGCTCGCCCACGACTGCACGGGAGTGGTATTAGGAAAGGTAGTAAGTCTCCAGGCTCGCTCATTACTGCTTGGTATGCTATGAAATACCATTATTCTAGGTGAATGTAGACATATAATCACATTTTAATGGCTATTATTCATACATATGAGTAAATAGTTAAAAATACAAGCAAGGCGCTCATCCACGCCTGGCAGCGCAGCTCAGCCACGGCAGCAGCAGTGTTGTCGTTAAGACATAATTATAAAACACAAGTTACCCATGTACATATGATAAACATCATAATGAACAATGTAAATAGATATGTAAATACCTGTAATGTAAATAAATATAAAAAGTACTACTGTGGAGAAATGCCTGGGTGCCTGGCCTGGGTGTCGGAGCCATGTTTGTTTACATTCCATGTTCAAATAGTGCAGACGAACAGCTGTGTGTGTGTGACGCTGTGCAGTCTCCCGGGGTAGAAGCTTCAGCTAACACTAGAGGAGAGGAGGAGGAGGAGGAGGAGGAGGAGGAGGAGGAGGAGGAGGAGGAGGAGGAGGAGGAGGAGAAGGAAGGAGAGGAAGGAGAGGAGAGGAGAGGAGAGGAGAGGAGAGGAGAGGAGAGGAGAGGAGAGGAGAGGAGAGGAGAGGAGAGGAGAGGCGAGGAGAGGAGAGGACCTACGAAGCGAAACTTAAGAGAAAGAGGTCACAAGAAGAAGTCAAGAAATTGTAATACGTACTAATATTCAATATTTTAACCCACATACACACCTTCTACAACTAAATCACTAGCAACACAGGCTCCTACCTTATATCTATAATAATATAAGCGAAAGTGTGTCTGTGTGTGTCTGTGTGTGTGTGTGTCCGCAATAGGTGCCGCCCCCAGTGCCCCAATCCCATCATATGGCACAGTTTTGGAACCAGGTCGACCAGGGGCACATTTTAAGCCCACTTATGGGATGATCCGATCACTTTTATTTATTTTTATTTTTAGTAGCCTATTAGCGAGAATTGTGAAGAAAAAAAGTGGGTTGCGAGAATTGAGGAAACCTTGCTGTAGGGTGATGGGTAATGGGTGAGTGAATGGGTGGAGTGATGGGTAATGGGTGAGTGAATGGGTGGGGGGGGGGTGATGGGTGAGGGAATAGGTGGGGGGTGATGGGTAATGGGTGAGTGAATGGGTGGGGGGTGATGGGTAATGGGTGAGTGAATGGGTGGGGGGTGATGGGTAATGGGTGAGTGAATGGGTGGGGGGAATACATACATTTCTACATCCATGATTTCAGGAAAGTTAGAAGGAGCTATCTGGAGTGTCTGTGTTTGGCCGAAGGCCCACCAAACACAGGTGGTGGGCCGAAGGCCCACCAATAGCCCTCTGCAGGAGCTAGCCAAAAAGTCCGCCCGGAGGGCGGCTTTGCGGCCAGTATCTTAAATTATGATACATTAAAACTCCTTAACCCCTTCACTGCTGATATCAAATTATTAGGCCTACCCCCCTGTGCGGCAGGTATAATTAAAATTAAAAATAATTACTTATCATATTTGAAGTGCCTAAATTAATAGGATGCTCATTCCATACCAGAAAATCTATGTTTCGTCTTGGTGGAGGCTACCAGCTAAGTGAGGAGTTACATCAAAGTGCAGCAACAGGGCCGTGACCGTGCTGCCAGACGCACAATAAAACTACTTACTACTCAACATAATACAGCTTATTTTGGTACATAAATGCTTTATTCATGCATTCATTCATACTTCTGTTTTATATCCATCAAGAATATGTTGAATATCTTGACAATATAGCCTCGCCATTGAATTAGAGGGCGCGGCAGCGTCAACACGTCGTACTGTACCGCTTGACCTTATTAGTCACACCAAAGACTACTCTATACTGGACTTGCTACTCGTGCCCCGCGCCAGCCCGCCCATGACCAGTGGAGGCCAGTTTTGCGATTCCTGCCATTTTAGAACATCACCCCTATTTCCCTTCCTAAGGTTTATCAGTATATATGATATACTGTTATCTTCGTAACTGTTTGTTCTATAATATTATCAAATAAAAAACAGTAAAATACACTAAAGAAATGCCATTATGAGCGAGTGAAGAAATATGCATAACCTCAATATATACTTAAACTCTTCGCCATTTAATATTTTGCGAGAAAACATTTTAAATGCTAGCGATAGAAAGAAGCGGATTTTCATTAGCTTTCCATTGATATATTTCGTTTTCTGATAAATGAATTACCACCATGCCTAAATTAGTGTTAACTAAAAAACTAACATGATCAATCGGATCGGCAAGTAAAAAAGCGTTCCATGAATACAGTAGACTATGGCATATCAGTATAAATGATACACTGTTATCTTCGTGAATGTTTGTTCTATAATATCATCAAATAAAAAACTGTAAAATACACTAAAGAAATTCCATTATGAGACTGAAGAAATATGCATGAACATCACCCCTATTTCCCTTCCTAAGGTTTATCAGTATATATGATATACCGTTATCTTCGTAACTGTTTGTTCTATAATATTATCAAATAAAAAACAGTAAAATACACTAAAGAAATGCCATTATGAGAGAGTGAAGAAATATGCATGACCTCAATATATACTTAAACTCTTCGCCATTTAATATTTTGCGAGAAAACATTCACTTAAACTCATCGCAATTTGATATTTTGCGTGAAAACTTTTTATATGCAACATATCAATAGAAGCGGAATTTTATTAGCTTTCCATTGCTATATTTCATTTTCTGATAAATGAATTAGAACCATGCATAAATTAGCGTTAACTAAATAAATAACATCATCCATCGGGTAATTATCCCGATAGATGGTTATTTTTTTAGTTAACGCTAATTTATGCATGGTTATGATTCATTTATCAGAAAACGAAATATAGCAATGGAAAGCTAATGAAAATCCGCTTCTTTCTATCACTAGCATCTAAAATGTTTTCTCGCAAAATATTAAATGGCGATGAGTTCAAGTGAATATTAAGTTCATGCATATTTCTTAACTCTCTCATAATGGCATTTCTTTATTGCATTTTACTATTTTTTATTTGATAATATTATAGAACAAACATTTACGAAGATAACGGTATATCATATATACTGATAAACCATAGGAAGGGAAAAGGGAGTGATGTTCGAAAATGGCAGGAATCGCAAAACTGGCCTCCACTGGAAATAGCCCAAAATGAGTAGCAAGTCCAGTATAGAGTAGTCTTTGGTCACACTAAATCACGCAAGCAGAAAAAGAGGTTCTATTGTATCGCAACACTTGACACTGTTGCAATACAAGCCTATAACAGCGAATATTTACCCACATCATCATTGAGCGCGCAGTTTAAATACAGAAACCCTATATGTACCAGCCGCAGTGAACCCTCAGATAGCCGAGAGACCGTATTTCTACCAACCGCAGTGAAGGGGTTAAAACCCAAGCATTCCAAAATAAAACGGAAAAAATTATGTCGAGTTGACGATTCCAGCGGCGATAAGCAGTCTGATATGCCATTCTTGCCCGCAAATTTGTCTCGTGAATGGAGTCCGTTAAATCCGAAGTCCGTTAAATTGAGGTCCGTTATATCGAGGTTTGACTGTATATAAATATATATATATATATATATATATATATATATATATATATATATATATATTATATATATATATATATTATATATATTATATATAAATATATTATATATTATAATATATTATATATATATATATATATATATATATATCGTATTTGCCGGCGCATAAGATGCAGTTTCTTCCCTTAAAAAGGAATGCAAAGTTCACCCTGCGTCTAATGCAGCCATATTAGCACATGAGAGGTCGGGCAGAGAATGCAGAACAGCCGGTGGTGTATTACTAAAGGGATCTGCAGTGATCTGTGTTGAGCAGTATTCCACTGAGCACAAATTTGTAACTGTGTTATCAACAGTAATGCATAATACGTACTAAGAAAAGGTTGGAGTTTAAGAGAAAACAAGAGCTGGGGCAACAAGATAGAGATTATTGCTGCCAAGATGGCCGTGTCAGATGTAAACATCATCCGCACCCCGCTGCTGCTCTCCAATTTAAAACGTCTGATATCTCAGGTCTGCCGCTTCACCTGGGATACTTCACTTGGCGACGCCGTCCGCGCACCCACCATGGGTCATTACCGCTCAGACTCTTCCACGCACCCATGGAAAAGAAAAACATCCCGCATATTAGATGTAGCCTTAACCCGCATTCGTCTCGGGCCACACAAGTTGACACAACAATTGGAAGGAGATGATAGAAGGGAGGCAGAAAATGGTGATGGAATTTTTGCTGGACTGAGTATTGTTGATAAATGGAATAGTGAAACAAAGAGCGTGTTAAAGTTTTATTTGAAGGAGTGTGAGCGGTGCGAGGGAGGTGTAGTATCTTGGCGAGTCTTGTCTATACACACAAGGATAGAGAAAAGGCATCGTGGCTTTGTAGTTTATTTGACAGCGAGTCATTGTACATTGTACAACGTGGGGACAAGAGGTGCGCGGCGTGTGTGTTTATGTGTGTCCTCTGGCTGACTGAATTACCTGGCTGATGTTGCAGTCGTGTCGGCGAGGACAAGTCAGGTCAGCGTCAGGTCACCCTCTAATCCTGGTCACAGACAGGGGGGTGGCCTAAGCCGATGCAGGTGTGTGTGTGTGTGTGTGTTAGCGCTTCTACAGTGGTAAGCAAGATGGGATAGGAGACAGCATAGGCCTTTGTACCACCTCGACCTCTCAATCCTCACCCCTGTACCTCTACGGATAAGGAAACTGTATGAAAGAGTGCTAGTAAAAAGGCTGCAACGGTAGATGTAGACGGGACAAAAGTCTTCCACACGGTACACCAAGACCAAGACCCATCACGACGCCTCAAGGCCGAATCACACCATACCATCATGGTGACACGGCACCGTCTCATCACATCCGTTATAATTTCTTACATTCAAACAAATAGACGTGTTACACTAAACGGTGCGCCGCCGTCACGGCTCCAATACACCACCGTCCTTTCACCTAACGGTTTCTGGGGAAGAATATTTTAACGTAATGTAGACTGTCCCGTACTGATAATTGTCGTTTTCTGAAGGTTTTATGTACCCAAAACAGTGTCTTTTAGAGTTCAACTCCTCTTCTTCATCCAACAAAAGTGCTATTAATGCAAATTTCTTCAACCATAGCCTCTGAGGCACCATGTCTGCTTAGAGGGTGAGCAGGAACTGCCGAAAATGACGGAACCGTGACGAATAGTGTGAATACAAGGCACGGCTGACGGAACGCTGTCGTGATTTCAGAGGGTGAACCAGCCTTCACCTGTACCTTCCTGAAGAAGACTAATCAACCCTAGCGACTGTGATAGATTCATAGGTGTAAACTAGGGCAAATATCGTCGATCCCGACAACGGTACCCTTCAACAATTACAACAATAACACAAGGTAGAGATGATTACCTTACAGTGTTACCTAAATATCTTCGTAAATTTTTGTTATTGGGCAACCACCGATTTTGAGGCCGAAACTTAGTCCTCCTGAATAGTTTTGATGTGTTTTGAATTAATCTGGCTCTTGTTTTTGTCGGACATCAATGTTTGTTTACATGTGTGTGTGGGGAGGGAGCAACCTGCCCCTCCAGGTCCGCCCGCAAACATTGCTACGCTTCACACTGCCATATTATTGGTAATTTTCATTTTTTCTCTATATCATCTGTTACTAAACCAAACCCCACCTCTAACCTAACCTAATCTGATTTTACCTAACCTAACTTTCTGGCTGAAATAACGATAGGTTTTTGGTACTACGTGTAATTCCATTATTATTCAATTGCGCCATGGGAAATGGGGTTCAAAATACACACAAACCTCGTTTTCCCAGACTAATAGGGGGGAGCACTGCTCCGAGAACCGCAAGTGTCCGGGAATCGCAACAGTCCGATGCCATTACCCACCCCCGGACGTTTATCCTACTCTAGTATTTACTGTCCGCCAATATCAACTACCCCGCCGCGGACTTTTACGTCCGCTGAGCATGCTGCCACCTGGCGGGAGGCAGCAGAAAGTGTTCAATAGTCTCAAGAGACGTTCCTGCACCAGGGGCAGTGGGGGTCAGGGGACTAACGGAGGTGGTGCAGGTGAACCGTGAGTGTCGTGTGCCCAAATGTAAACAATACGACCGCTGAGCATGCTGCCACCTGGCGGGAGGCAGCAGAAAGTGTTCAATAGTCTCAAGAGATGTTCCTGCACCAGGGGCAGTGGGGGTCAGTGGACTAACGGAGGCTGTGCAGGTGAATCGTGAGTGTCGTGTGCCCAAATGTAAACAATACGACCGTTGAGCATGCTGCCACCTGGCGGGAGGCAGCAGAAAGTGTTCAATAGTCTCAAGAGACATTCCTGCACAAGGGGCAGTGGGGGTCAGGGGACTAACGGAGGCCGTGCAGGTGAACATTGAGTGTCGTGCGTCCAAATGTAAACAATACAACCGCTGAGCATGCTGCCACCTGGCGGGAGGCAGCAGAAAGTGTTCAAGTCTCAGAGATGTTCCTGCACCAGGGGCAGTGGGTGTCAGGGGACTGACGGAGGCTGTGCAGGTGAACCGTGAGTGTCGTGTGCCCAAATGTAAACAATACGACCGCTGAGCATGCTGCCACCTGGCGGGAGGCACGGACACTGACCAGGGGTGACAGGAGACGCTCGGACCGCCGGACAACTTTGTCAATTTACGAACAGGACCAGGCATTTCAACGGAAAAAAAAAAAAAAAAAAAATCCGGGACTCTTGACATATCCCCGGTCCTCGGATTTTGTCCGGCAAATCCGATATCCGGGAAATGAAGGTCCGGGAAATCAAGGTTTGTGTGAACTCAGAATGAAGAAAGCTACACGACGATGTAGGTAAGAGTCCTAGGACTTTTGAAAGCCCACTACCAAAATAATACCAATATCTATACTGCAAATTTTCCACAAAGTCTAAATACATAGCAGAAAAGCAACAAAGGCATACCTACAACATTAAATCTAAGCTATATGTCATAGATAGCAAAATATTAGAATATCAATTCGTGGGGGCATCCTGCAATATATTATGACCGATTTTGGTTACCCTGTCATTCCCTTTACATTTTAACGAGTATAATTTTTCATTCACATTCACTGTGAATATTGTATTTAGGTACATGCTCATAATCATTTGCTTTCCCCTACAAATCCTTTTATTTTAATAACTTTTGACAAATTTAAGAAATTTGTTTTTTATCTCAAAAACACCAATATTTTTTTTCTTCTCAAAACCTCCTTGTAAAATAGGGGTGCGTCTTATGTGGAGGTGCGTCTTATGTGCCGGCAAATACGGTAATTTTTCAGATTTTGTTTTCGAATGCTTGTGTTTTAAGGAGTTCTAATGTATCAGATATTAAGATATATAAGGAAGGAACCTGTGTTGCTAGTGACTTAGTGGTAGAAGGTGTGTATTGTTTAAAATAGTGATTATTAGTGTTATGGGTCTCCCCGTCACCTCAACACCCTAAATCACCCTTATTTAAGGTGACACACGGTGTTACACTGACCTGAATAGTGACACGTGTATAGAACAGCTCATCACAATCATATAATATATAAAATAATAATGAGCAATACCTTTGACAGCCACGGCCTGCGTCTGGCTTGTAATAATTTGTTTACCTTTCACCAGCCACAAGGTGAGAGAAAACGCCAACATTTTAGGGATAACTCATCACTTTACGGGAGACTTTTTCTTCCTTTTAACTCATATTTTGGGGTGATTATAATGTTTCATGATGCTGCTGCTGCTGCTGCTGCCGCGCTGCCAGGCGTGGATGAGTGCCTTGAAAGTATTTTCATATCTTTACTCATATGTATGAATAATAGCCATTAAAATGCGATTATATGTTTACATTCATATAGAATAATGATATTTCATAGCATACCAAGCAGTAATGAGCGAGCCTGGATACTTCCTACCTCTCCTAATACCAGTCCCAAGCAGTCGTGGGCGAGTGTGCCAAATCCCTTATGTAGCACCAGTCACTGTTTACTTCCCAACATACATAGCTACACGGTCTGGTTGTGTTTGAAATTATTTCTCATTTATTTCACAATTTTTCTGTGTTAATCTATATTTTCACACCCTTGTGAAAATACCCTCGCGCAAACGAACAATCGGCTTTAACAATCCACTTCTCCCCCCTTTTAGTCCATTAAATCGAGGGTCGACTGTATATATATATAATATATATATATATATATATATATATATATATAATATATATATATATATATATATATATATATATATATATATATATATATACAGGGAGGTCCCGTTATACGAGCATATACGAGAATCCGATGATACGAGATGTGTAAATTAGGGTCTATTTTCAATATACGAGATCGAAAATCCAATGTTACGACATTCAAACTGGGGTGAGTAAAATTACCAAGTTATTTACTAAAGTAAATTACAAGTTATTTACTAAAATTATAAACATTTACTGACTACATATATGATTTTACCTAAGGTTGTACGATAATCAATCTGAAAATAACGTGCAGACTGGCCAACGACTGCTCGAGACTGGTATTAGCAGAGGTAGGAAGTCTCCAGGCTCGCTTATTATTGTTTGGTATGCTATGAAATATCATTTCTCTAGGTGAATGTACATATGATTGCATTTGGATGGATATCATTCATATATATGAGTAAAGAGATGAAATACAAGCAAGGGACTCATCCACGTCTGGCAGCACGGCCTTTGGTAGCAGCAGCAGCAGCATGAGCCAGCCCATGAAGCCCGTGAGGTGGATATCAACACCACTAGACCAAGGGAGATAGATGTCTTTGGTAATATTTAGTAGGGGAGCGAGAACCCCTTGAGGAATCCTATGATCCCTGGTGATATCCTATGGTGCTGTCACAGGCGTGGGAGCTGACTGTCTTCAGGAAGGCACAGGTGAGGCGGATGACGGCGGGTTTTTACTCAAAAGTTTTGAGTGGCGGCGCCGCTGGAGCCGCCACAGTAGGTTTGGGCAGGATTAAACGTCTTATTACTCGTTATTATACAACTTAGTGATTATGGTGTGATGTTATATACACGTGTCATTATCTATATCAATGTAGCACCGTGTTTCACCTTAAATAAGGGTGATTTAAAGATGTTATGATGAGGCGCGACTGGCGACTGGCCCCGCGACTGGCGGGGCAAAGTGATGGAGAAAAATTCTTGCCGCGGGGCTGCCCCATGACACGAATATTCACTATTTCAACCCACATACACACCTTCTACCACCAAAACACTAGCAACACAGGCTCCTTATTTATATATCTTACTATCTGATACATTAAAACTCCTTAAAACGCAAGCATTCCAAATAAACGAGAATTATTTTTGAGATGACGGGGACAAGGCGGAGAGAGGCAGTCTGGCATGCCATTCTTGCCCGGAAATATGTCTCGCTGACTTGTGATTGGTCGAGAAGTTTTAAAAACAGTTTATCATTGGCTGGTGACTGATGATGAGCTTGATGAAATCATTTATGTTTTATGTTTAATTAATGTGCAGTTATGTTATTTTGTGTGCTATTTTCTCTTTCAGAATGGTTTTTCTACAGAACAGGTAGTACAGTGTAGGTAATATAGACACTGTGTGTTTGTTGTGTTTGCTATAGTTTATTTTAGCTTGAAAAACATAGTTTTTTTTTTTTTTTTTTTTAATTGATGGGGTCCTGGAACCAAACCTATATTTTACCATTAGTTATGTGTTTCGTTATACGAGATTTCGCTTTACGAGTATGCCAGGTGGAACCTAACTGCTCGTATCTTCGGGACCTCCCTGTATATATATATATATATATATATATATATATACACAGCCAAACCTCGATATAACAGACTAAGGGGGGGGGGGGAGGAGTGGTCCGTTAAAGCCGATTGTCCGTTATAGCGAGGGTATTTTTCCAAGGGGGGAAAAATATATGGAAAAAAACGGAAAAATTGTGAAATAAATGAGAAATAATCACAAACACAACCAGACTGTGTAGCTATGTTGGGAGGTAAACAGTGACTGGCACTGCATGCTGAATTTGGTTCGCTCCTACACGTGAAATAAATGAGAAATAATCACAAACACAACCAGAACGTGTAGCTAGTCAAGTTCAAGCTCTAGTGGAAGGTAAACAAATTACTATGAGCCAGATTCAGCCGTGGCTTCCAAAGGTATTGCTTATTATCATGATTAATGCTCATTATTATATATATTATATGGTTGTGAAGTGCAGTTCTATACACGTGTCACTATTTAGGTCAGTGTAGCACTGCGTGTCACCTTAGCTAAGGGTGATTTAGGGTGTTGAGGTGACAGGGAGACGTAGCAGCGGACACGCCATAACACTAAGTCACTATTTTAAACAATACACACCTTCTACATGTACCACTAAATCACTAGCAACACAGGCTCCTTCCTTATAATATTATATCTTAATATGTGATACATCAAAACTCCTTAAAACCCAAACATTCCAAAATAAAATGAGAAAATAATACAATTATCTTGAGTTGACAATTCGAGCGGCGATAAGCGGTGCTCGCTATGAAGAAATGAATTCTATATGAAGAAAAAAAAAAAAAAAAAAAAAAAAAAAAAAAAAAAAAAAAAAAAAAAAAAAAAAAAAAAAAAAAAAAAAAAAACACCACGCAAATGGAGTCCGTTATATCCGAAGTCCGTTACATCGAGGTCCGTTATATCGAGGTTTGACTGTATATACATATACACAAAACCATTTTCTCAGTTTCTTCCGTAACCTCTACCCATATAGACTCTATGCTATCATCTGTTTTTATAACATTATTAACACAACACTGCAATGTATCTTTTGCATAAAGTGCAACTCCACCACCTCGCCTGCCTAACCTGTCCTTGTGAAATATCTTATACCCAGCTATCTCAACCTCCGGATCAAATACCTTTCCTGACATATCCAGCCATGTTTCTGTTAATGCTATTATATCAAAATCCTCTACACTATTTATTCCTCTCAGGAAATCTATCTTGTTTAAAATTAAAATACTCCTACAGTTTGTATAGTAAACCTTCAAGCAACTCCTCTTCTTCTTGTCCATTTTCCCTATATCTTTAACTAACCCCTTCCTCTCTCTCTCCTTACAAAGCACTTTAATTCCCTGCCTTCTGAAACTCCTAGTTTCGCAAGTTTCCTTTACCCCGCCCCCAGTGTCTAATCCCCGGTTCTCTATCTTAAAAAAAGCCTGCAATGCACCTACCTCCCTTTCAAGGGCTTAAAACAAGATCTGAACCCCTTTCCTCGAAAGGTGCACCCCATCCTTGTGGTAGAGGTGGTTATGCCTGAAAAAGAGGTCCCAGTTGTCGACAAAGGCCCAACCATTGGCTTTGCCATGAAATCCCAGCCTGCAATTCAGAGCAATAGCCCTGGAGTACCACAAGTCGTCAACAAAGCATCTTGGAAGGACACCACACACCACAGGGAACCCACCCCTGTCCCTAACTTTACCTACAGCTTCCTTGAACCGCCGTAGCAGTTCCACACTCCTTACACACTCAACATCGTTTCCCCCAGTGCTCAGGCAGACGATGGGCTTGTTCCTTTGGTCTGCCATGCACTCAACCATCTTATTACTAACATAACCTATCCCCTTCCCTGGGTAACTCACCGACTTCATATGCATCCCATCCCTGTCACAAAACCTGCTGTCTAGGTACCTAATCTGACTGTCCCCCACAACCAAGATTTTACCTTAGGGTAGGGATGTATCGTCTACCTTTTTACCCTTTACCTCCTTATCTTCCTCTTGCAGCCCCGAGAGTACCTAAATTAATTCGTGCACACAACATGGTCATTGTTTACCTTTCTCTGCTTCGGGCGCGCTCCTCCATGCTCAACCACCTTCCATCCCCCATTCCCTGGTGACTTACTAGGAACACCTCCCTTAGTAGTAGCACTAGGCACGCCACCCTCTGGTACCCCTCCAGGTACATCTCTCGCATGTGCCCCTCTACTCACTCCACTTGGACCTCCACCTCCACACTTTTTTTTTTTTTTTTTTTACATCACAGGGAACTGGCCAAGGGCACAACAAAAATGGGTAACACAAAGCCCACTTAGTTGCCAGTCCCTATAAAGAAGACAGTAAGAGAATACAATAAAAACAAAGGGGTAGGCCAATTTAGTTCAGGAGGTGTCTTGTTACTCTTCTTTTGAAAAGATTTAAGTCATAAGAAAGTGGAAAAATAGAAACAGGAAGAGAGTTCCAGAGTTTACCAGTGAAAGGGATGAAAGAGTAAAGATACTGATTAACTCTTGCATTAGGAAGATGGACAGAATAGGGATGGGAATGAGTAGAAAGTCTTGTCCAGCGAGGCCGCGGGAGTGGGGGAGGCATGCAGTTAGCAAGTTCAGAAGAGCAGTGAGCATGAAAATAACGGTAGAAAAGAGCAAGAGAAGCAACATTGCGGCGGTGATTTAAAGATTGAAGACAGTCAGTCAGAGGAGAGGAGTTGATGAGACGAAAAGCTTTTGACTCAACCCTGTTTAGGAGAGCTGTATGAGTGGATCCTCCCTAAACATGTGAGACATACTCCATACATGGGCGGATAAGGCCCCTGTAGAGAGCAAGCAATTGGGAGGGAGAAAAAAAGGACGCAGATGCCACAGCACACCTAACTTCTTAGAAGCTGTTTTAGCAAGAGATGAGATGTGAGATTTCCAGTTCAGATTTTTAGTAAAGGATAGTCCTAGAATGTTCATTGTAGAAGAAGGAGACAGTTGAGTGTCATTGAAGAAGAGGGGATAGTTATCTGGTAGCTTTTGTCGAGTAGATAGGTGAAGAAATTGGGTTTTTGAGGCATTGAACAAAACAAGGTTTGCTTTGCCCCAATCAGAAATAATAGAAAGATCAGAAGTTAGGCGCTCGGTGGCATCTCTCCGTGAATCACTTAGTTCCTGTTGAGTTGGACGTCTAATAAACGCGTTGAAAAATGCAGGGTAGAATCATTAGCGTAGGAGTGGATAGGGCTTTGAGTTAGACTTGGAAGATCATTAATGAATAATAGAAAGAGAGTGGGTGTTAGGACAGAACCCTGGGGAACACCACTATTGATAGATTTAGGAGAAGAACAATGTCCGTCTACAGTAGCTGCAATAGAACGGTTTGAAAGGAAACTTAAGATGAAGGTACAGAGAGAAGGATAGAAACCGAATGAGGGTAGTTTGGAAATTAAAGATTTGTGCCAGACTCTATCAAAAGCTTTTGATATGTCAAGGGCAACAGCAAAAGTTTCACCGAAACCCCTAAAGGAGGATGACCAAGATTCAGTTAGGAAAGCTAGAAGATCGCCAGTAGATCGCCCTTTACGGAAACCGTACTGACGATCAGATAGAAGATTGTGAGCAGATAGATGCTTAAAGTAATCGTCCAGACCCAATTTTTTTTGCCTAATTATGTTGAATAATGTAGTGATGTGAAAGTATTCAAAACACCCAATCCACCAAAAATAATTGATTTCCAGGCCTTATTTCCGTAAAAACACGACTTTGTAAAAGTGCGCGAATTTTTTTTCTTCCCTCCAACAGGGCTACGCATGTTATTGATGACGTCAGAAAAGGGACGCTCCAATGTAAACAACACTCGTTTGCCTCTGTGAGACCTGTTGGCAAATGTTATGATGAGCGATTGTACTTCGGTGTCAGACAGTGAATCTGTCGCTGTGATAGATCTAGAGTACGATGCTTAATCTGAGACCGAACTAAATGACGCTGCTCGCGTATATGAGGAAAACGAACCAGATTGTGATGGGAGCCCAACCCTATATGTTTGAGCCAGAGTACGAGGTGGATGAACAGTGTTAGCGGAGCCTGCTGAGGTTCAACACTATTACACACACAAACACTTCTACATACACACACAAACATTACTACACACACAAAAACACTACTACACACACACACAGCAGCGCGGGAAGAGGAGCCTCCCTTTTGCTATGTCACAGAGCCGTGGCGCATCGTCTGCCAGTTGCCATGAGCGTTTTCGAAGCTCGGGGAATTTACAGATTTTAATTGCGGATTATTAAAAAAACGGCTGACTGGATGCAAGAAGTGACAACATATTGTTGATACACTTGATAATGGCTATACTCTAACTACATCAAATCAGGAATGATGAAATGGTCTGGACGTTTACTTTAAGAATCTTCTTATTAAGTATAGATTCAAAAACTTTAGAAAGGCAGGAAATCAAGCTATAGGACAGTATTTTTGAAGGATTAGAACGGTCACCCTTCTTAGGAACAGGTTGGATGTGAGCAAACTTCCAGCAGAAGGAAAGGTGGAAGTAGATAGACATAGACGGAAAATTTTTGACCAGGCAAGGTGCAAGCACAGAAGCACAGTTTTTGAGAAAAATAGGAGGGACTCCGTCAGGACCGTAAGCCTTCCGGGGATCTAGGCCAGAAAGGGCAAAGAAAACATCATTCCGAAGGATCTTAATGACAGGCATAATAAAGTCAGAGGTGGAGGAGAAGGAGGAACAAGCCCTTCATCAGCCAGAGTGGAATTTTTAGGAAATGTTTGAGCGAAGAGTTCAGCTTTAGAAGTAGATGAGACAGCTGTGGAGCCATCTGGTGAAGCATAGGGGAAATGAAGAAGAAAAATTGTTAGAGATGTTATTAGCTAGATGCCAGAAGTCACGAGAGGAATTTTGATTCAGAAAGATTTTGACATTTTCTATGAATGAAGAGTTTTTGGTAAGCTGAAGTAAGATTTGGCATGATTTACGGGCAGATAATATATAGGGCATGAGTTTCAGGAGATGGATGCTTACGGTACCGTTTGTGAGCCACCTCTCTATCTCGACAGCATGGAACAAGCAGAGTTTAAACCAAGGTTGACGGGCTTTAGATTAGAGAAAGTATGTGGAATGTACGCCTCCATGCCAAGACTATGACCTCAGTTATGTGCTCTGCACAAGAGATGGTTCTTTGACATGGAAGCAGTAATCATTCCATGGAAATCAGAGTAGTACTGCCTTGGGTCTTCCCACTTAGCTGAGTTGAAGTGCCAGAAGCACCTCCGCTTAGGTGGGTCCCGAGACGGTACCGGAGCGATAGGACAGGTTTTTACAGAAATAAGATTGTGATCGGAGGAACCCAACGGAGAGAATAGTTTCACAGAGTAAGCAGAAGGGTTAGTAGTTAGGAAAAGATCAAGAATGTTGGGAGTGTCTCCAAGGCGGTCAGGAATACGGGTAGGGTGCTGCACCAGCTGCTCTAGGTTTTGGGAGGATAGAAAAGTTGTAGGCTTGTTCACCAGGTTGGTCAGTGAAAGAAGATGATAGCCAAAGCTGGTGGTAAACATTGAAGTCCCCAAGAATGGAAATTTCAGCTAAAGGAAAATGAGATGAGATGTGCTCCACTTTTGATGTTAAATAGTCGAAGAATTTTACGTAGTCAGAGGAGTTAGGTGAGAGATATACAGCACAGATAATTTAGTAAGAGAGTGACATTGAAATCGAAGCCATATGGTAGAAAATTCGGAAGATTCAAGGGCGTGGGCACGAGAGCAAGTGATGCCCATTGCGCACATATACGCAACAGCCAGCTTTGGATTTAAAATTAGAATAGACAGTAAGAGGAGACAGAAAAAGGTCTGCTGTCAGTGCTCACAGACAACTGAGTTTCGGTGAGGAAAAGAAGATGAGGTTTAGAGGAGGAGAGATGGTGTTCGACAGAGAGAAAGTTAGATCTAAGGCCGCGAATGTTGCAGAAGTTTTAAGGAGAGAAGGCTAGAAGAAGTAAGAAAACGTATCTCTATCTCCTGCCTCTTCACAAAACTTTTCAATTCGTTCACTTCACTTACAAAGCACCTTTTCAGGTCTTCAATCGCCTCAAGAATAGACTTAAGTGCCCCACCACAACCTTCCTTGCACTCTCCCTCGACCCTTTTATCTCTTTCTAACACACTCGCAATCACCTCAGATTCCTTCACTCCACTCACTACACCCTCTCCTCCACTCGCCACACCCTCGCTTCCACTCACAACACCCTCGCCTCCACCAACACATCATCACTAAGCTACCCTGCAGCTGTCATGCCAATCCCCTTCTGACCTAACTCTGACACACAAGGAGCAAAACAAGTCTATAAACGAATTTGGTCTTGTGAATTACTCGGTGAAAATTTGAAACCACAACTATTAAAACTATGAACGTTAAGACTCTACTGTACTTATTTTAGGCATATTTTTGTGATTCAGGCAAGCATATTGACATATAGTTGTCTAAAGTGAAACAAAGTGTTTTCGTGGGCAGGTCAGCTGAAATCTAATGCTACTCTCCAAAGAAAAAAATTTAGGTCAGCATTACAGTTGCAGGCAGAAGTGTGGAAATTTGTAGACATAAGATATTTCCATAGACTCCATAACCCTACTAGCAACTCCAATTCCCATACGAGAACAGTCCCTTCATGGTGACATGATCAATTTCTGGTCTCTTGTAATAAATATCTACAGAAAAGTTATAATAATAACAAGCAAACAAATAAACATGCCAAAAAGCCATTCACATAATTACAGATATAGCATTAAAATGCAATATCTTGTTTATCCCAAGGGTAAATGTATGCAACCACATACCAGGTTAACATCCTGTATCTTGCTAACTCTTCTTGGTGTTCTGGATGGTGTTTTTGGAGTCCCGAGTATTTTCTTGAAGTCCAGATGTGGCATCTTCTTTGGGGTTCTTTTTGGAGTTGGAAAATAAATGTTTTTAAACTCTCCATCTTCTGTTTCATTGTCATCTTCATTGGATTCACTCTCACTGGAGGTAATTTTGTAATCTGAATCATCATCAGAAGAGAAGATATTTTCATCACACACCATCTGCGTAATGCCTGCAAATGTAACATTTGATATAATCAAATTCATGGCACAAAGGAAGTTAAAATATGTATGCATATACCGTATTTGCCGGTGCATAAGACGCACCTCCGTATAAGACGCACCCCTATTTTACAAGGAGGTTTTGAGAAGAAAAAAAATATTGGTGCTTTTGTGGGAAATGGTTTTTTTCTCGTAAAATTATCAAGTTATTTAAAAAAAAAAAGGATTTGTAAGGGAAAGCAAATGATTATGAGCATGTACCTAAATACAATATTCACTGTGCATTGAATGTGAATGAAAAATTATGCTAGTTAAAATGTAAAGAGAATGACGGTAACCAAAATCGGACATAAATCATAATATATTGCAGGATGCCCCTACGAATTGATATTCTAATATTTGCTAGCTATGACATATAGCTTAGATTTAATGTTTTAGGTATGTCTTTGTTGCTTTTCTGCTATGTGTTTAGACTGTAGAAAATTTGCAGTATAGATATTGGTATTATTTTGGTAGTGGGCTTTCAAAAGTCCTAGGACTCTTACCGACACCATCGTGTAGCTTTCTTCATTCTGAGTATTTTGAGCCCCATTTCCCATGGCGCAATTGAATAATAATGGCATTAAACGTAGTACCGAAAATCTACCGCTACTTCAGCCAGAAAGTTAAGTTAGGTTAAATCAGATTAGGTTAGGTTAGAGGTGGGGTTTGGTTTAGTAACATATGATATAGAAATAACGAAAATTACCAATAATATGGCAGTGTGAAGCGTAGCAATGTTTGCGGGGCGGACCTGGAGGGGCAGGTTGCCCCCCCCCCCCCACACACACATGTAAACAAACATTGATTTCCGACAAAAACGAGAGCCAGATTAATTCAAAACACATCAAAACTATTCAGGAGGACTTAAGTTTCGGCCTCGAAATCGGTGGTTGTCCAATAACAAAAATTCACGAAGATATTTAGGTAACACTGTAAGGTAACCATCTCTACCTTGTTGTTATTGTTGTAATTGTTGAAGGGCACCGTTGTCGGGATCGATAATATTTGCCCTGGTTTACACCTATGACCTATGACCTGTACCTTCCTGAAGAAGACTAATCAACCCTCGCGACTGTGATAGATATCACAGTCGCGAGGGTTGATTAGTCTTCTTCAGGAAGGTACAGGTGAAGGCTGGTTCACACTCTGAAATCACGGCAGTGTTCCGTCAGCCGTGCCTTTTATTCACACTATTCGTCACGGTTCCGTCATTTTCGGCAGTTCCTGCTCACCCTCTAAGCAGACATGGTGCCTCAGAGGCTATGCTTGAAGAAATTTGCATTAATAGCACTTCTGTCGGATGAAGAAGAGGAGTTGAACTCTAAAAGACATTGTTTTGGGTACATAAAGCCTTGAGAAAACGACAATTATCAGCACGGCACAGTCTCATTACGTTAAAATATTCTTCCCCAGAAACCGTTACGTGACAGGACAGTGATGTATTGGAGCTGTGACGGCGGCGCACCGTTTAGTGTAACACGTCTATTTGTTTGAATGTAAGAAATTCTAACAGATGTGATGAGACGGTGCCCTGTCACCAATTTCACCATGATGGTATGGTGTGATTCGGCCTTGAGGCGGACGGTGTGGCGCCGTGATGGGTCTTGGTCTTGGTGTACCGTGTGGAAGACTTTTGTCCCGTCTACAGGTACCATTGCAGCCTTTTTACTAGCACTCTTTCATACAGTTTCCTTATCCGTAGAGGTACAGGGGTGAGGATTGAGGGGTCGAGGTGGTACAAAGGCCTATGCTGTCTCCTATCCCACCTTGCTTACCACTGTAGCGGCGCTAACACACACACGCACATACACACCTGCATTGGCTTAGGCCACCTCCCTGTCTGGGACCAGGATTAGAGGCCCGAGGGTGACCTGACGCTGACCTGACTTATCCTCGCCGACACAACTGCAACACCAGCCAGGTAATTCAAGCAGCCAAAGGACACACAGAGACACACACGCCGCGCACCTCTTATCCCCACGTTGTACAATGACTCGCTGTCAAATAAACTACAAACCCCTACAAACTACATGCCCTTTCTCCATCCTTGTGTGTATAGACAGACTCCCCAAGATACTACACCTCCCTCTCACCGCTCACACTCCTTCAAATAAAACTTTAACACGCTCTTTGTTTCACTATTCCATTTATCAACAATACTCATTCCAGCGAAAATTCCAACACTATTTTCTGCCTCCCTTCTATCATCTCATTTCAACTGTTGTGTCAACTTGTATGGCCCGAGTCGAATGCGGGTTAAGGCGACATATGCGGGATGGTTTTTTTTTTCCATGGGTGCGGTGAGGAGTCTGAGTGGTAATGACCCATGGTGGGTGTGCGGAGGGCGTCGCCGAGACGTTTTATCAGACGTTTTACAATGGAGAGCAGCAGAGGGGGGTGGATGATGTTTACATCTGACACGGCCATTTTGGCAGCAAAAATCGGCATCTTGTTGTCCCAGCCCTTATTTTCTCTTAAACTCCAACCTTTTCTTAGTATTATGCATTACTGTTGATAACACAGCTACAAATTTGTGCTCAGTGGACTACTGCTCAACACAGATCACTCCAGACCCCTTTAGTAATATACCACCGGCTGTTCTGCATTCTCTGCCCGACCTCTCATTCGCTAATATGGCCGCATTAGACGCAGGGTGAACTATGCATTCCTTTTTAAGGGAAAAAACTGCGTCTTATGCGCCAGCAAATACGGTAATTATTTCATGTTGAATCTGTATGAATTCATACAGCCGTTGCAAAAATATAAAATAGCAGACAAAAAATTCTGTATACAAAGGTGTTTCTAGATTTTACATGTAAAAGATTGAAACAAATTAAGATTATCTTCATAAGTTAGATGGAAAAGTTCCAGTATTTAAGAAAAGATATTGATGCAAGGGGGTTAATGGAGGCTGATGTGAGCCATAGAATGGAAAAAGAGCTATGATTTCGAGAGCACTGAAGGAGGATGGAATAAAAGAGATCAGTCTGTGGAAGCATGTTTGAAAGAATTGTAGCTCCAACCTTTCTGTATGACTGCGAAGCATGGGCGTTAAATGCAAAGGCAAGGAAAAGAGTAGAGAAGCTGGAGATTAAGTTCTTAAGAACAATATCAAGGGTGATATGGTTTGATAAGAGTGAGGAACAGCGGGTCATATGGATGTGTAGAATCAATCATAGCTTACTGGAAAAACTAGACCAGGAAGTACTGAAGTGATAGGGTCAGTTGGAAAAAATAGATGAGGAGAAAATTATTATGATATAGATCACGTGTAGAAGGTAAATGAGGAAGGGAAACACAAAGAGAAGGATGGAGAAATGGGGTTAATGAGGCACTGCATCACAGGGGCCTAAGCATTCGAGTGTGAAAGGTGTGTATGGGGCAGAGTTGGCATGATGTGATTAATAAGGAGGGAGGGGGAGACACACTGCTGAGATCTGATACCTTAAGCAAACAATATGAAGCACCTGGAGTAAACCCCTGGTAAATGAATGCTTGGGGAAGTCTCAGGGTGTAATATTTAAAAAAGCCAAACAAATATGTACTGTACACTAGGGTCCCGCACAGAACGAGAAATTGGTCGATAAACGAGGTTGTTCTATCTGAATTCGCTCTATGTGAAACACATAAACTATGGGAAAAATTGATATTGGTTGATCGGTCCTCATGTCCGTACCCGAAAATTTATACTCATTCACACCCATGTATCCTCCAGACTGCGGGTTTACCGGAGTGCTGAGTGCTTTGGAACAGATCACAGAATTGTTGTTGCTATACTTAAGCTTCATGTCAAGTCCAGAAGAATCTCAAGAGGTAACCATACTGTGTTTCATCTTGAGAAACTGAAGGACTTGACATGTGCCCATGATTATGCAGTGGCAGTCTCAAATCG
Source organism: Chionoecetes opilio (assembly GCA_016584305.1). Lineage (NCBI taxonomy): Eukaryota > Metazoa > Arthropoda > Malacostraca > Decapoda > Majidae > Chionoecetes > Chionoecetes opilio. The sequence goes on from JACEEZ010008657.1 coordinate 170,201, forward strand.
TGTTTGATGTGCTCAGTACCCTCGAGGACCCTGTAGAACTGTGGGATACCATCAAACGTGAAACTCTACAGGCTGCCAAGGAGTGTATTGGGGAGCGCTCGAGGTCTAGTGTAAGCTTGTGTAAAGCTTGCAGTCCCTCCATTTTATTTTATCACGAGCCGCCACTGCCTGCAAGGACTATTGGTTTGATGACTGGTCTGTACTCTGGGACTGAGAGTGCTGTGAAGTGTAGGGGAGGTGTATCCAGCTTTTTCCTGTTAATACAGGAGTGAGGCAAGGGTGCGTTCTTGCCCATCACTTTTCAACACTTGTATGGATTGGGTATTGGGCAAAGTTGTAGATCAAAGTGATTGTGGAGCATCCCTCGGCAACACCAAGATCACTGATCTTGTTTTTTGCCGATAATGCAGTAATCTTTGCTGAGTCGCTGGAGGTCCTGGTGATGGCTCTCGAGGTGCTGCACGAGGAGGCAAAGCCTTTGGGACTTGAGGTCTCCTGCTTAAGATCAAGGTCCAGGTGTTTGGAGGCTTACTAGATGAAACGTAGTCTGTTCAATGCGTGCGGCGAGGACATTGAGATCTTGGAAAGTTTTACATACCTTGGTAGCGCAGTCCATAATGACGGCGGGTCACGTCAAGAAGTCTTACGGCGGATTGGCATTGCCCACGGTGTTATGGACTCGCTCAGCAGGAGTTATTTGCGTTGTCGGTACCTGTGCAGGAGGACAAAGATCCGGATCTTCGAGTCGCTTGTGATCCCTGTCCTTACTCTATGGTTGTGAGACATGGACACTAAATAGCGACTTGAAGAGACGAATCGATGCCTTTGGCAATAAGTGTCTTCGCAGAATCATGGGGTATCGCTTGGATGATTACGTGTCAATCAGCGTTGTACCGTGAGACTGAATCGAGGCCTATTACCTGCATAGTCCGTCAGCGCCAACTTCGGCTATATGGTCATGTGGCACGTTACCCTGAACCAATCCTTCCCATCGGGTTGTATCTGTAAGAGACAATCCAGCGTGGAGGAGGCCAAGGGGGCGCCCATAAGGCTCGTGCTGGGGCAAGTTGATGTTTTCTTGTCGAGAGCTGCTTGGTATGGGAAAGGAGCCTGCATGGGAACATGGAGCGCGTGGTGACCCTCGGGAGTGGCGTCGTAGGGTGGGCGAGGCGACGCGCCCCCCGCGTATGCCCCCAATGATTGATTGATTGACACCCATGTATACCAAAACATATAAAAATGATAGTTATGCAAAAAAATGATGAAATAGGTATATTGTTGCTTACCTTAAATCTAATAGGGATTATGTACAGAGGGCGAGGGCTTCCGTGCCATAACCCTTTGGCTTGACTCTCGCTTAGTACATACAGTTTAAAACGTCACACCATTTCTTAATTACCGGTGGATTGTCATGATTTTTTTTGTCAAAAGTATGCTATGCCGAAATAATCCTAGCCCCTTTCAGATCCATAGCTCGATACATAACTGCAAAAAAAAAAAAAAAAAAAATTTTTTAAAAAATTTAAAACTCTTAATAACGTTCTTACCCAAATGACTTGCACTGCTGAAAAAATAACCAAAAATGCTTTATAACATATCCAACGATTCACTTTTTAGAATTTTGAATTTCATTCTTCCATTCTAATATTTCCCAAATATTTACCCAAATTGAAAAAAAAACTAAAGATGAGAAAATCACATCTTTATTCCTCTTTCCAAAGATATATTGTTTATTAAATTCGGTACAATAGTGGCAAAGTTATTAACCCGTAAAGTGTTTAGTACGTATATATACGTACTCCTAGAAAGTGTTTAGTACGTATATATACGTACCCCTAGGGGAAGTGTTTAGTACGTATATATACGTACCCCTAGGGAAGTGTTTAGTACGTATATATACGTACCCCTAGGAGAAGTGTTTTAGTACGTATTTAAAGTACTCCTAGGAGAAGTGTTTAGTACGTATATATACGGGGCCCCAAATTTTTTTTGTACTTTGTGGTAATTCATCGTCTAGAAAACAAACAATTGTCCTTATATTATGGTTGCTTTATAATTACAACTCTCATTATTTTTATTTTGTCTTTGAACTGTCTATTTTACATGAAGAAACATGACCACGAGAAGTTTAGTAAAAAATTACGTATATCAGCTAAAATGCTTTATGTTCTTGTACCCCTTTTTTTTTTTTTAATGATACTATACAGTTTTAATTTAAAATTCAACACTATTCCAGCTATAAAGCTATATAATGCTTGCTTTATTTGTGCGGGAGTGCGGCACCATTGTTATGTTGGCAGCCCTGCAGGCTTGGTACTGTGTTGGCGCAAGAGCCTTCCCCAGGCAGGCACAAAGCCACGCTCCAATCCAGCCGATTTTTTAATAGCAGTTTTTTCACATTCTCAACGATGAAAATGTCACAGAATTGGGAGACAGCGATCTGTCTAATGATAATGAGGGCCCTGACTATATCAAGGATTCAGGTAGTGAGAAGGAGGGGAGAGTGACAACGATCATTTGAGCCCCTCTGCCGGGTCTGCCTAAGTTCACCGTAACCTCTCGCTGCTCACAACACTCTATGCGTATAACATCCGAGCCCAAACCACGAGAATCATCTGGGAGGTAAAACTCTTACACAGAAAACGGGGGAGGAAAGATAGGGAATTTCCAGAGAGAGGGCACGAGGCTGCAGTTCGTCCCACCGCCCCTCCCCGTTGATCAGACAACAAGTACAGCGGCTACATCTCTGCTCCGCATCAACAGCACTCGTTGCTGTTTTATATACTTTGATGACTATAATATAGGGTATATTACGCAAAAGAAAAAGTCATCCAAATTGATCGGGAGTTTATCAAAATCAGCGGAAGCAACGTAGCAAGGGCTGCCATGTTTATCAGTGTGAGTCAAGGACATGAGGTGCGAGGAGCCGTCAAGGCTGCCAACATAAACTTTTCCACTAGCTCATTTATGCAGTTTTAGGCACTGATCCACTGTTTTTCCTGGTGAAACAAGTTTCATATATAGATGCAATGCAATACAATGCAGTACAATTATGTTTTGTACTTATATAAGAGTACAGGCATTATGTACCGGCTTGTTGAATTCCATAATATATTACCGGTATAGAAGAGTCAGATAAACATTCTCAGCATATATCTCTATAAAAACACAAAGTAATAACGATAAAAGCATGTAACAAATGCTTGAAATATATCGGAAATAAGAACTAGTGGTCGGAACTGACGTAGTATGTGACTAGACTTTTTGTCATCCACAGGCCGTTAAGTGGCCCCCTGCCAGCCATGTTGCCAGATCACAGAATAGTCTTCCTATTTTCTTCAAGACCATATCATCTCATTCGTAAATATGCACACCAAAATATGATATTCTAAGAATAAGTTACAAGATGCATATATCAAAATGCCGGAGATTACAATATAATTATGATAAAATTAAAATTAAATATTTCGCTATGACATCCCCAGACCCGGGTGAGGATCAGCTGGCAGGAAACGATGCTCGCCTATGGACACTTGGAGAAGGCTCTCGTACCCCGCACACACATCATTGCTTATGTTATATTTTTGTTATTTTTTTGAGACAATAAAAATAAAAATAAAAAGTCCAACCTGACATAAGGTGTTCTGTCACTTAGGTCAACACTGTACGGGTTAAAGGAAAACTGGAAAGAAGCAAATTTTTCAGTAGAGAGGTTTAAAGGCGCACGGTTTAAAAAGCCGCGCGCCCTTTAAACTCGAGGCTCAGTGAATCTGAGCAGATGCTGGTTTTTTTTGTTCCCTCTCTCAGCCACGCTCTCTATCACTCTTGAAGTGTTATATGACATAGCTGGTATCTGGTCCCCCATTTTGCAAAGGTACTAGTCACAAAAGGGTGCTAGCTGTCAGACGCGCATGGACAGTTTGGTGAACTACAGCCAGCGTTCTCTCCCTCTGAGCCACTTTATGCCTTGATGTCCTCGGCATGGTGGTGGAGGAGGTAAAGAGTGTGAGGTACTGAGGTAAATCAATCCTGCGTTGAATAAATGGTAAATGGTCTGGAGGGAGCAGGAATGGTGGAAGGCTGAGAGACGAGCAGCGACACCTGGCTTCTCCCTCTACTCCCTGACAACTGAGGCCTTGAGACGACCCTCTGTCTCACAGAGAGGGATTGAGAGGTGCCAGTTTGCCTATGCCAGTGAATATCATAAAAAAGTTTGTACGGATATTTTTCGGGGGGAGGGGGGGGGAGAAAATCAGCCATAACTCTTTTATTTTTTCTGCTTTCTTTAAAATACTTTGTCACAAGCTTGCTCAAGTGTTCAACTACGCATGAGAATTTTTTCGAACATTTAGATTTTTTTTCAAAAATATTCGTGTGACGCTCCCCTTAAGAAGTACAGTTTCCCTCATAGAAATGTAGAAGTTTAGAATGGACTAAATGAGGAGGTGATATCGGCACATAATGTGCACCAATTGAAAGAAAGACTGGATAAATGTAGATACGGAGACGGGACCACACGGGTGTAGCTCAGTCCCTGTAAAACACAACTAGGTAAATACACTGAGCACTCAGGCGTCACTGATAGCGTCTTCAGGCAAGGGCTGCGTTAAAGGTACGGTTACACTAGCCATAGCATGCTCTGGACTCCAGTGATCCAGCTGGATTTTGTCCGCCTCTGGACGATTTGGGCTGGAGTCCAGTGAACTGTCTGGACGAAAGATGTATCTAGCCAGGAAGATATATTCTGTCCAGTGGAAGCCGTCCAGTGACGAACAACTGTAGCTCTATGTTATACAGTTTACATATTTGTGATATATATTAAGAAAAAAATCACAACTCATTTATATTTTAATAGTAAACGTAAATGACCACATTTTCATAGCATTTAACAATAATATAAGCATTTTTTTGTTATTGTTGTTTGTTATATCATCATTTGATTACTGCTTTCTTGACAAGTTTTCGTATCAGCGCGCAAAGAAAGCAAGGCCTCCTAGCAACTATGAGAGAGAGAGAGAGAGAGGGACTGCTGCCGCCGCCAGCAGTCAGGGACTCAGAGCTGCGTTCAGTAGGGTTCCCCCGCACTATATGTATCGTCTCTTCCCTACTGAACGATTCACAACACATTTTGCTACCAAGATAGCAGCTGTCGGCATTTATCGCAATGGCTATTCTTATTCTCGCAGAATAACTTGTTGATGCCCCTGTATTTGATGTAGCAGAAGTTATAGCAGCAGGAGATGAAATATTAAGGAGGCAGGGAGAGGAGAGAAAAAGGAAAGTCTTTTTTTGGCCTTTGTTTACATACATACCTTATTGTGGCGCGAGCTGGCAACTCGGCGGCAAACCACCTCCTCGAGTCGGTGTGCGAGAGAAATACGTAAAGCAAAATGTACGGTGAATTCAAAATACGTACCGTACGTATTGCCCTACTGAACGCACCCCAGGCTGGGGTATTGGCGGGTGTGGTTTGTTTTGACGCCGTTGGTGCAAAACAGTAAGGGCGCAGTAGGGCTGTAATATGAAAAAATATTGAGATTGAGATCTCCATCAGGAGTATAGTGTAACCACTCGTCCAGAGATCCTGATGGATGGCTGGATGCTTGTCCAGCTGGATCACTGGAGTCCAGAGCATGCTATGGCTAGTGTAACCGTACCTTAAGTAATGCAACGCTAACGGGTGCACACGGAGGTGCACGGTGACATCAGCATAGAGTATCTAGCGCAAACCCCTGCAGTACACCCCTGGGAGGTGGATCGCTACTGAGTTGCCAGCTCGCGCCACAATGAGGGTATGTAAACAAAGGGCAAAGGAAAACTCTCTTCTTCTTGCCTCCTTAATACTTAATTTCCTGCTGCCATAACCACGGCGATGTGGAAGCTGGCTGACGAAGTGGATGGCACAGAGGAGGTGGAAGATACTGCAGAAAACTCTGACAATGCGAACAATGTGTGGACAATTCGAACTTCAGTTCGGATTATGGAAAGTTGTTAAAAAAATCGAACTGGGCCTAAAACAGGTTGAATTATCCGAAGTTTGAATTATACGGGTTCGAATTAGAGAGGGTATACTGCATATGCATATATATATATATATATATATATATAATATATATATATATATATATATATATATATATATATATATATATATATATATATATATATATACTATATATATACACAACTATTCGCCAACTTACGACCTATGCATCTTACGACTGTTCGACTTTACGACCGGCAGTAAATGGTGATAATTGTGCAAAAAAAAAATTATAATAATAATAATTTTCATTTTTTTTCTCTCATTTGTGCCTATAGCGCCTGTAGGCAGTGACTAAGGCCCGAATGGTAGGCCCTGAAGGTTCACTTTAGGGCTGTGATGGTTGGCCCTCGCCCATGGTGGCGCAGGCAGGATTTTAACAGTGATGCCTGTGATTAGAGGCTCATGCCGCCCCCTTGTGTCCTCCGATGCACTCGCAATCGAAGGTAGAGTTAATGAGCAGGGCATGTGGGTGTTCTTAGGCCACTCGATGGTGCAGAAAGATTTTGGTTCTCATCGGGGATCGAACTCGGTGATACGATGGTTATAACAGTGAACAACGAAAATGTTGATAAAATATGACTTAACCCTTTTCACGCCGCTATAAAATAAACTAATTATCAACTCTCTCGTGAGAGTGGATTTGAAATGATAAGGGCTTGTGTCTCAGTTTCCTATCAGCAGGCAGCCTGTGAGCGCGGACTGTCGTCCCTTTAAAACGTGTCCCGAGCTGGCCATACTGGCCATATGAAAATTATAATGGTAGCGTTGGAATCCTCATAAAAATCCGCTTTTATTGGCATATAAACCATAAAAAGTTGACTCAGGAAGTTTCGAGCTACGAAGTGGTGAACGTAAGTATTTCTTATTTCTCTTTACTCAATGTTTTTTTCGGAGTCGGTAAATTCCGCTATTTATTTGCATTTTTTGTTATTTTTTTCTTTCATAAGGCAGAATAATCTCTTGCAAAATCAATATATAATAATGCCAGGAAAAAAGAATACACGTTGGTGAAATTGATAACATAAAAAAAAATTCGCCGCAGTCAGGCCATTTCGCGGCCCCTTAGGGAGCCCAGACGGATGTCGCAGTGGACGGAGAAACTTATTAAACTTTTCGTGCGTGAGAGGGTTAAGACCAGTTTATTTTTTTATTTTTTTATTTTTTACCATTTCTTGTAAAATCTGATATTTCTGTAAAACTTTGATTTCTTCTATAATTAAAATTTTCTTGTTAAATTTATCAATCTCTTGTAAAAATTGTAACTTCTAAAAATGTATCTATCATGAAATCAATTTGAATGTTTAGGATGTACAAATTGCATTGAATTTATTTTTGAGTGAGAACTGATCTGTGTTTCTGCCATCCCATGTGTTCGGAAGAGGGTCTTATGTGTGAAAGCAATGTGAGTAGAGGGCAGAACCCTAACTTGGCATGTCTACATGGGTCATTTACTAGCCTTTACTCCCTATACATTTCACATTAAATTTCCCAATGTAATTGCATTTTGAAAAAGTTCTGTCAGACATCACAAAATTTTATGGCTTAATCATTAACAAACATTCAATATGCTTTAGCACACATTAAACTTTTAAAATCTCATACATTCTTAGTAAATCAATTTCAAGATATCATATTTTTAAATTTGTTTCATAAGTTTGTATTTGAAACTTACTTTTTTTGCAATCTACAATTGCCCTACCATCTACTGGTAAAATCACAAAGCAAACACTTTGTGGTAGTCATACGAAAGGGTAACCAAACTTATAACATGGAGGCCAGCACAGAACACCTTATAGACTGACTGACACCATCCAACAATGAACACCTGTCATAAGTTCTGGTTCAGACATTCACCAGGAGTAAGGAAGCTCAGCCTGAGTGGTTGCTTCTTTGCAAATCTAAAAGAGTGCAAGTAGTACAAGAAATTCAAAATTGATTTAGTCAATGTCATGTTATCCTGCTTGTTGGTGATTGAGACACACTTAGGGAAAATTTATATAATAAGCACAGAAGGAAAGCAGACATACGATGTTTTACTCTTTTCCTAAAGGTGTAAGGAGTTGGAGCATCAGGTGCCTCAGATAGTCTCCGTGTACTTCTGGGGGTTCGGGTGTTGTCTGAAAATATATTGCAAATTAGCAATAGCATTGCAATTTTACAAAAAAATATTCGTGCTGTAATGAAAACAAAATAAAACAAATGTAAGTAGCTACTAAAAATTAACTGCATCAATAAGAAGCACTTAATTTCATAACATAAGCAAACACAATGAATTATCTTACAGAAATACCTACTTCACAAGAAATACCTCCCTGTGAAAACAATTATTACACACTTTTTGTAACTGAGTTCGGAGTCTTGGGAGTACTTGGGGTGCCAGGATTCTTCTTAAAGGCTGAGTGGGGGGTGTGAGGAGTTCTTGGAGAGTGGCCTGTCTTGTGAGCAGAGCCAGCTTTTTCCAACATGCTTCTTCTTTTCTTTGGAGTTTGAAATCCAAACAAAGTGGCTGGTCTGATGTGGTTTTCTTCATTTTCAAGCAGTTCTGATAAGAAGACATTGAAAAGCTTATGATTAAAAGGAAATACTTGTTTTCTTTCATAAAAATATTTTCATTACACCTGTATTTAAAAAAATAAAAAATAAAAAATAAAAAATAAAAACAATTTTTTTTTACAAAAAAATAATAATGCAACAAAAACCATGCTTAGCTGCCAGTCCCTATAAAAATGACAGTAAGAGAATATAAACAGGGGGATGGGCCAATTTAGTTCGGGAGGTGTCTTGTTACTCTCTTGAAAAAATTGAAGTCGAAGGAAGGTGGAAAAATAGAAACAGGAGTTTTAGAGTTTACCAGTGAAGGGGATGGGATGAAAGAGTGAAGATACTGGTTAACTCTTGCATTAGGAAGATGGACAGAATAGGGATGGGAAAAAGTAGAAAGCCTTGTGCAGCGAGGCCGCGGGAGTGGGGGAGGCATGCAGTTAGCAAGTTCATACGAGCAGTCAGCATGAAAATAACGGTAGAAGATAGCAAGAGAAGCAACATTGCGGCAGTAATTTATAGATTAAAGACAGTCAGTCAGAGGAGGGTGTTGATGAGACAAAAAGCTTTTGATTCTATCTAGTTTAGTAGAGCTGTATGAGTGAATCCCCCCCAAACATGTGTAACATACTTCCTATTTGGGCAGATAAGGCCCCTATACAGAGCAAGCAACTGGGAGGGAGAAAAAAATGGATGCAGACGCCACAGGACACCTAACTTCTTAGAAGTTGATTTAGCAAGAGATGAGATGTGAAATTTCCAGTTCAAATTCTTAGTAAAGGATAGTGAAAGAATATTCATTGTAGAAGGAGACACTTGAGCAGCGTTTCTCAACTGAGGTTCCCCGGAACCCTAGGGTTCCGTGAGAGAGTTCCGTTAGGGGTTCCGAGAGAAACCGATATTTTTTTTTTTTTTTTTTTTTTACATCACAAAGGACTGGCCAAGGGCACACAAAAATGTGGTAACACAAAGCCTGCTTAATTGCCAGTCCCTAAAAAGAAGACAGTAAGAGAATAAAGAAAGTGGTGTGCGCCAATTTAGTTCGGGAGGTGTCTTGTTACTCTTCTCTTGAAAAGATTTAAGTCGTAGGAAGGTGGAAAAAAAGAAAAAGAAGAGAGTTCCAGGTTTACCAGTGAAAGGGGTGAAAGAGTAAAGATACTGTTAACTCTTGCATTAGGAAAATGGACAGAATAGGGGTAGAATGGTAGAAATCTTTGCGCCACGGAGGGGGGAGGCAGCAGTTCAAATTCAGAAGGCAGTGAGATGAAAAAAACGGTAGAAGATAGCAACGAAGCAACCCTGCGTGGTGATTTAAAGATTGAAGACAGCGTCAGAGGAAGGGAGTTGATGGACAAAAAGCTTTTGACTCAAACCCCTTTTTGGAAGCTGTAAAGTGATCCTCCCCCCAAAAATGTGGGGCATACTCCATCATGGGCGGATAAGGGCCCCTGTAAAGCAACTTTCTGTGAGGGAGAAAAAAATGGGTGCAGATGCCATAGGACCTAACTTCTTAGAAGCTGTTTTACGAGAAAATTGGGATTTCCCGTTCAGATTTTTTTTAAAAAACAGCCAAATTTCATTGTAATACCCTCCCGAGTTTTCGGCCCCTTTCCTTCTTCCGAGGGGAAGCCGAAACTCGCGGGTGCGAAACTCGGGTTTTTAAACCCCCGTAAAAGTGCTTATTTAGTCCGGTTTTTTTTTTTTTTTTTTTTTTTTTGGGGGGGGGTGTGTGTGTGTGTGTGTTGTTGGTGTGTTGTGTGTGTGTGTGTGTGTGTGTGTGTTTTGGTGTGTGTGTGGGGGGTGCCTACAGCGCCGTTGGCAGTGACCTCCAGGGGGGGGAAATGGTGGCCCTGGGGGTTTTAACTTGAGGGCGGGTGTACCTCCCGATTTTAAACAGCTTATAAACTCATTTTCCCCCCCAAAAAAATTTCCTGAAATCCCCCAAAGGGCCCCTGTCCCCCCAGCAGTAAAGGGGAAATGGGGGGTTAGCCTGGGGTTTTTTACCCGTTTCCCCCCCCGGGTGGTGGCTTGGGCCCAAACCACTTCGTAGAAAAAGAGGAAGGGGGAAAAGGAGCTTGAATTGAGTTTGATTTTGGGAGTCCCCCCAGCAGTTTCTTTTTGGTCTGAGTGGTGAGCCTGACCATATCTTGTCAGTTTGTGGTTGTGTGCCAGTTTTTATACGACAATAACACTGTCACAATCCCTTCCTCTCTTCTCCCCGGGTCTCCCCCCAGACCCCCCAACCACAGTACCCCACACGCCCGGGTTTTAATCACTTAAAAAGGAGAAATTTTTGTGGAAAATAGTAAGGAAAGGCAAACTTTTTTCCCGGGGGGCTACCTTTTCTTAGTGCCCGGCTTTTCCCTTAAGAAAAACACAAAAAAAATGGAAAAAAAAAAAAGAAAAACTACATACAGCTATACAAAGCCTATTATTATACTTACTAAAAAAAAAGGAAAGGAAGATGTGTCCCGTAGGGCTTTTTAGGGGAGGCGGTAGCGAGGGGGGTTACGTCAAGATATGATAGCGCCCAAAAAATAAAGGGGACGGGGAACCATGTGCAGTAGAAAAACCCCCCCCTTTCAAAGGCCCCGGGGAGATGCCCCAAACCTTACGGGGCCCCAGTCTGGCTCTGAAGGGCCCAAAATCTTTTAAAAGCCTCCCCCAAAAAAGTTAGAAACATCACAGGGTGCTCTGTTAAAAACCTTTAAATTGGACTGGCAAAATACTAAGGACAGTGGGCCGGATTTAACCCTCCAGTAACCCGGGGTTTCACTGCCAAGTATAGGACCTCCAAAACCCTACCAGCCAGGTGGCCCTGTTTTGGCCCGGACGCCAGGACTGGGGGCACGGTGGGCCACCAGACTGTGAGGCTTTTGGCCCCTTAACCAAGGGCCCCAAGGGAAAACCAAATAAGCAAATATATGTTTAAGCTCAAGCAAGAGCTTGACAGAAAGACCCAACCCAAATGAAAACACAGAAAAGGTTACAAAAGAAGTCTCAGAGTGGCGTTCTCAGGTCCGAGTTCGTCCTTGATGAGGGGTGTAAAAACCCTTAAAAACTTTCTTGCACTGTTGAGTGGGCCAAGAAAAACCCACATGCTGCCCATTAGCTCTAACCCTTTGATTGGGGAGTGCTCGGAGGATACAGGGGGGGGCATGAGCCTCTAAACACAGGCGTCCTATAGAATTCTGTCTGCGCCCCCCGGGCGGGGCCAAACCCCACACCTCAAATTAAACTCCAGGGGGCCTACCTCCCACTCCCGGAGGTCATCCCAAAGGCGCTGTAGGCCACACAAAAACGGATGAAAAATTTGGGCTCAGCGCGAAACTCGGGATCGCGAAAATGCATACGTGAAAACCGGGGGGGTATGTAGTAGAAGGGGATGTTGAGGTCATTGAGAAGGGGGAGTTATTTGGGAGGTTTTTTCGAGTAGATACGTGAAGAAATTGGGTTTTTTGGCATTGAAAAAAACAAGGTTTGCTTTTTCCCCAATCATAAAATTTAGAAAAATAAAGTTAGGCGTCGGTGGGTCTCTCCGTGAATCACTTAGTTTCGTTAGTTGGACGTCTATAAAAAGACGTTGAAAATCGGGTAGAATATCAGGTAGGAGTGGATAGAGCTTTGAGTTGACTTGAAGTCATTAATAAATAATAGAAAGAGAGTGGGTATAAACAGAACCCCGGGAACACCACTATTTATAGACTTAAGAGAAAACAATGTCCGTCACTGTAGCTAATGATAGGGGGTCTGCAAAAAGGCTAATCATATGTAAATGCATTTTTTTTCATTTTTTGTGTTTAAATTTTATATTCATAATTTTACTATACACTACGGCAATTCTTGGAAAATTCTTTGGGGTTTTTAATAAATCTGTTAAAAACCTGTTATTCATTGAAAGTATAATAATCAAGGGAATTATTTGCGCGTCTATACGGCGCCAGTGTAAACCGCCTTAAATGGTCATGGACGGCTGTACGTGACAAATTAAGTATCTGTTACCCCAAAGACAACCCCGTTTTACATTAGAGAAGCAAATTTTTATCTAATTGGCTTCTAAAAAAACATTTTATTGACCCCTATATTTTTTATGACATTTTGCCTTCATTTATCTTATGCCTTTTCAACAATATCAATAAACGATTAAGTTATTGTTGTAGTTATTATCTGTTTTCATTTTGTTTATGTGTTATGCTATTGGATATTTATGTACTATATTTTTTTGTGTTTACAGATATGGTTGATGTTTTTGTATGTGAATGAAAACCTCCGTATGAGGTTTCCTGAACAAATAGTTTGACTTCAGTTATATATTTTTTTTTTTTGCATTGTCAATAAACTTAAGAAAAACGTAACTTATTTATTGCTTAAACCAGTTACCAGAAGGAAAAAAAATATATTGTTTTCCTTATAAACTTTAAGTGTATAAAAGAGAAAGACAGATATTAATAATGATTTGTAAGAATTTTTATGTAGGGGTTCCCTGAGACATGAACATTATTGAAAGGGTTCCACAAGGGTAAAAAGGTTGAGAAATGCTGCACTTGAGTATCATTGAAAAAGAGAGGATAGTTGTTTGGAGGGTTAAGTTGAGTAGATAGGTGACGAAATAAGAGTTTTAGAGGCTTTGAACATAACAAGTTTTGCTTTGCCCCAATCATATATTATAGAAAGATCAGAAGTTGGGCGCTCTGTGGCATCTCTCCGTGAGTCTCTTAGTTCCTGTTGAGTTGGACGCCTAATGAACGACGTTGAAAAATGCAGGGTAATCATCAGCGTAGGAGTGGATAGGGCACCGACGAGTTACAGCGTAGGAGTGGATAGGGCACCGAGTTACAGCGTAGGAGTGGATAGGGCACCGAGTTACAGCGTAGGAGTGGATAGGGCACCGAGTTACAGCGTAGGAGTGGATAGGGCACCGAGTTACAGCGTAGGAGTGGATAGGGCACCGAGTTACAGCGTAGGAGTGGATAGCGAGACCTGAGTTACAGCGTTAGGAGTGGATAGGACACTGAGTTGGACTTAGAAGATCATTAACCCCTTGAGACCCAGAACGTAATTTCCATTGTAATTTGGGTACCATTAGACAATTTTTAGTGAATATAAGCAATATTTCATAAATATGACCTGTTTAGTATCCTTGTCCACTAACTAATTTGGTATATTCAGTTACTTTTCGTATTTTTATGGCTACTAACAGACAATTTTATATAGCAAAGAAAAGATCTGGGCGTGAAGGGGTTAAGGAATAATAGAAAGCGAGTGGGTGATAGGAAAGAACCCTAAGGATCACCACTATTGATAGACTTGGGAGAAGAACAATGACCATCTGCAGTAGCTGCTATAGAACAGTTAGAAAGGAAACTTAAAGTAATCGTACAGACCATTTCATCATTCCTGATTTAATGTAGTTAAAATATAGTCATTTCCGAGTATATCAACAATATGTTGTCACTTTTTGCATACAGTCATCCGTTTTTAAATAATCCGCAATCAAAATCTGTAAATTCCCCGAGCTTTCAAAACGCTCCTGGCGATTAGCACATGGCTCAGTGACGTCACGGAAGTGAGGAGTGGCAAGCTCCCGCCGAACAGTAGCACGTAAACATAGGCAATAAACATAGCACTTGATGAATTTTTGCTGTTTCTGATAGATTCACACACACACAGCTGTTCGCCTGCATTGTTTTCGTCGATGGTAAACAAACATGGCTCCGACACCCAGGCAGGTTATCGCTGCTATACACATACTTATGTATTGTTGAAACTAGTGACAGAAAGGTGTGACCTTGTTTTTGTGTTAGTCATCCCTTAGCTTGGTTTTCTATGGTGCGACATTTTAAGATAGTATATTTCACCACATACATTTATATAAGTATTGTGATATTATTTACTGTTAATTATGATGTCATTTTATTCTTAGATACTAGAAACTTGTTTGTAAGTAAGAAGTAAGGGTTATTAATTTAATTGTATTGGGCGCTGTAGATTTTCTGGATAAAGAAGAACGAAGAAACAAATCAACCCGCCTTTTGCTCTCGCCCCTTTCGCGTCTTATATATGAAGATTTGCCACAGATGTTGAAGCAATTCAATATTTTGTTGCCCAGACCCGGGAGGTGAAGACTTTAAGGACCTCTTGTGAGTAATTTTGTGGCATACAGACAGACATAAGATGGAGAAATTACAGAAGTCGAGAGCTGCTGCTAAAGGTTGGGTTTCCCGACTGTCAAACCAGCTTCTGAGCTTATTACAAAGGCCAGATGTCAGTTTTTGAGCTTAGAAGTACAACTGATGACTTTGATTGACGCCTGTCTAAGCTAGATGAAGTGCAGTCAGATTTAGAAATGGAGTTAGAGTGATTGCACTTGAAGAAGACTTAGATGTGGCAGCTGACTTCAGATCTAAGGCTCTTATACACAGGATCAAGGCCTCTGAGAAATTACAAGATCTGCTAAGTACTAAGGATGTTGCTGATGCTTGTAGCTCAAGTGGCGGAGCCTCTGCTGCACAAGTAAGGTTGCCTAAGTTAGAACTTCCAAAGTTTAAGGGAGAAGTTACAGAATGGCAGTCCTTTTGGGACCAATTTATGTCTATTGTTGATGATGCAGACATTCCTGTGATTTTTGTGCAAATTTAGTTATTTTTTTTCACTTTTGGAAGGAGAACTAAATTGTCATATCTGTCTTTTCTCCACAAGCGAAATTATAAGACTGTTTACCTACTGAAGGGAGATTGGAAAGGGCCCTGAGAGAATCATTTTTCCCCAGTTCAAGCTTTTTAAAGGAAAGGTTCCCTGTGAAGGAAAGGGGTCTTAAGTACGTGTCCCAACTCTAGTTACCGACGAGTTCGACACACATCAGACTTTTAAAAACTTTGGGTGTCACTGGTAACAGTGTGAATCTTCCAACCCCAATCATCCTATCCCGTTTCCAAATTAAATACGACTGGGGGGCCCGGAAAGGTGCGGGACGTGAAAGTGATTTGGGATTGGTTTCCTGCATTTCCCTGCAAGAAGAAGTAGAGAGCATTGAACGTTCGGAGACTTTAAAGGTGTTACTTAGAGAATTTAGAAAGGAAACATGCACCTGAAAAAAAAAGGGAAATTGGTAATGAAAGGGGTCAAGGGAAAGGGTTTCTGCTTAGCTCTTCCCGCCTCGTCTGAAGCAACGGGCTTACTTTGGGTTTTGAGAAAGAACATAAATAGAGAAATGCTTTGAAATTTGAATTAAGTGGAAGGGACCGTGCTGATAAAATTCAATCTGCCGTTTTTTTTTTAAGTTTTTAAAGATAGGGCAATTGCTAAGGGATGCTTTGGAAAGGTGAAAAATTAATGGTAACACAATATTCTAATGTGGGGCTTTAAAATTTAAATTTCCCCCAGTTTAATTTACCCCCCCCGGGTGGGACATTTCAAGATGTCGACTCGAGGTGTCTTGATACTTTTTTCTAGCCTTTCCCAAAAACTTCGCAACTTCGCGGCCCTTAGATCTAACTTTCTCTCGTTGAACATCTCCCCTCCTCTAAACCCATCTTCTTTTCCTCACCGAAATCAGTTGCTGTGACACTGACGCAGCCCTTTTTTCTGTCTCCTTTTACTGCCTATTCTTATTTAAACCAAAAGCGGGCTGTTGCGTAGAGTGCGCAATGACATACTTGCTCTGGCCCAGGGCCCTTTAAATTTTGAATTTTCTACATCTGGCTTCGACTTAAATGTCACTCTCTTACAAAATTTATCTGTGTGTAAAATCTCTCACCTAACTCCTCTGACTCTCCTCTGACTATTAAAATTCTTCGACATTTAACATCAAAAGTGGAGCACATCTCATCTCTTTTTCCTTTAGTGAAATTTCCATTTCTTGGGATTAAAATGTTCACCACCAGCTTTGGCTATCATCTTTTTACTGCCAACCGGTGAACACCTAAAATTTTTCTACCCTCCAAGACCTGAGCACTGGTGCAGCACCCCTACCCTTTTTTCCTGACCGCCTTGGAGACACTCCCCCTTTCTTGATTTTTTCCTAATACAACCCCTTTTCTTTTTATCTGTAAAAAATATTCTCCCCCTTTGGGGTTCCTCCGATCACAATCTTATTTCTGTAACCTGTCCATCGCTCCGGCCCCGTCCGGGCCCCACCTAAGCGGAGGTGCTTCGGGCCCTTTCAACTAGCAAGGGAAACCAAAGGCAGTACTACTTGATTTTCCAGGGAAATGATTACTGCTTCCTGTCAAAGACCCATCCTTTGTGCGGGAGGCATAAGGGGCATGTCTCTGGCATGGAGGCGTACATTCCACACACTTTCTCAATCCAAAAACCCGTCAACCTTTGGGTTTTAAATCTGCTTGTTCTCATGCTGTCCGAGTAGAAGGGGGCTCACAACGGTACCAGAAGCATCCCTCTCCTGAAACTATGCCCTTTATATTTCTGCCCGTATCTGCCAAATCTTTACTTAACTTTCCAAAAACCTTCATTAATAGAAAAAGTCAAAATCTTTGAAACAAATTCCTCTGGACTCCCGGGACAGCTAATAAATCTCTAACAATTTTTTTTCTTTATCTTTCCCTCCTATGCTTCACCCAATGGCTCCACAGCTGTTCATCTTTCTAAAGCTAAACCTTTGCTCAAACCTTTTTTAAAAAATTTTATCTGGTTATGAAGGGGTTGTTTCCCCCTTCTCCTCCCCCCTCTGACTATATTTGCTTCTTAAGATTTCCCTTTGGAATGATGTTTTTTTTGCCCTTTCTGGCCTAGATCCTGGAAAGGGTTACGGTCCTGACGGATCCCCCTATTGTTCTCAAAAAAATGTGCTTTTGTCTTGCACCTTGCCTGGTAAAACTTTTCCGTCTTTGTCATCTACTTCCCCCCTTTCCCTTTTGCTGGAAGTTTGCTCACATCCAAAATGTTCCTAAAAAGGGGGACCCTTCTAATCCTTCAAACTACCGTCCATAGCTTTTACTTCCTGCCTTTTTAAAGTTTTTTTAATCTATACTTAAAAGAAAATTTTTAAACTCTATCTGCTCACAAAACTTCTATCTGTGTCGTACGGTTTCCTAAAGGGGGGATCTAGGCACTTTGTTTCCAAATGAATCTTTTTCATCCTCCTTTGGGGGTTTTTTTTTGGTGAAACTTTTGCTGTTGCCTTGACATATCAAAAGCTTTTGAAGTCTGGCACAAATCTTTAAATTTTAACTACCCTCATTCGGTTTCATCCTTCTCTCTGTACCTTCATCTTAAGTTTTCCCTTTCAAACCGTTCTTTGGCTCTAAGACGGACATTGTTCTTCTCCTAAAACTTTAAAAGTGGTGTTCCCCAGAGTTCTGTCCCTTCACCCACTCTCTTTCTTTATTTATTAATGATCTTTTAAGTCTAAATCAAAACCTTTTCCACTCCTACGTGATGATTCTACCCTGATTTTTAAAGCGTTTTTTTGACGTCCAACTCCCAGGAACTAAGTGATTCACGGGGAAAATGCCCCCGAGCGCCTAACTTTATCTTCTATTTTCTATTGGGCAAAGGGGAAACCGTTTTGTTCAATCCTCAAAAAACCCAATTCTTTACCTATCTACCGACAAAACCTACCGATAACTACCCCTTTTTTTTTCAATGACACTCAAAATGTTCCCCCTTTACAATGAAATTCTAGACTATCCTTTCCCAAAAAACTGAACTGGAAAACTCACATCTCATCTCTTGCTAAAACCTTTAAGAAGTTAGGGGTCCTTTGGCTCTGATCCTTTTTTTTCTCCCTCCCCAATTGCTTTCTCTTTACGGCCCCATCCGCCCATGTAGGGGGTAGTCTCAAAGTTTGGGGAGGATCCACTTATAACTCTCCCCAAACAGGGGTTTATCAAAGCTTTTCGCTCTCAAATTCTCTCCCTGACGACTGTCTTCAACTTTAAATCACCCCCCGCAAAGTTGCTTTTCTCTTTTTTTTTAAACCCTTATTTTTATGCCCGCTCTTTTGAACTTTCAACTGCATGCCCCCCCTCTCCCGCGGCCTCGCAGCACAGACTTTCTACTCATTCTCATCCCCATTCTGTCCATCTTTTCCAATGCAAGAGTTAATCAGTATCTTTACTCTTTCATCCCTTTCACTGGTAAACTCTGGAACTCTCTTCCTGTTTCTATTTTTCCATTTTCCTATGACTTAAATCTTTTCAAAAGAAGAGTAACAAGACACCTCCCGAACTAAATTGGCTCACCCCTCTTTTTTTATTTTCAATCTCTTACTGTCTTCTTCATAGGGACTGGAACTAAGCGGGCTTTATGTTACCCATTTTTGTTGTGCCCTTGGCCAGTTCCTTGGGATGTAAAAAAAAAAAAAAAAAAAAAAAAAAAAAAAAAAAAAAAATAAATAAATAAATAAATAAATAAATAAAAAAAAAAAAAAAATTAGTAATGACCACATGAAGGTTGTGCCTGAACACAGGTCTGAACTCACTATAGTCTATTCACTTAAGCTGGATTCTTGGGAGCTGCTCGATGCCTACCCGAGTTTGTAAGGACGTCGCTGATTGGCTGATAGACTCGGGCTGGGTGGTGGTGGTGGTGGTACCTTGCCTCGCCTTTACCAAAACCCTTGCGTTGCCTCAGAAAAATATTCATATTTCTTTGCTTAACTCACCTCTTACACAAGATAGGCCTATTTTGTTTGCATCAGTGAATCAGTCAGTGATTGGTCAACAATAACACGCTATTCATAACTCAATAGGGTAAAAAATAAAGTTATGACTGAGTATCACAGGAGTAGGCGGATTTTCAGGTTTCAGTGCATTGAAATGTTGTACTCCTACCCGATATTACCAAGCTACCAGATGATATTTAGGTTAAACTGAGCCTACTATCGTGTTCAGGATACATTGCTACATATCTTGAGCATAAAAAAAATTCTGGATGACTACACCAATATTTAGATAATTGAAGGAAAGTAAAACAGTGTATAAACATTTTGTCTTGCTTTTTTTGCTTCAACTCGCTGTAACTCCATCAGTTTTGCTCGCATTAAATTTTGAATCGGTTTCAAAATCCTCACAATTTTTCGATTCTTAAGGTATGTAGCACGTACCAGTAAGGAAAACATTATGTGGTCAAAGTGTTTAATAAAGTCAAACTACTGAAACTGGCCCCGTGACTGGTGAGCCTCTGATAGCACTCCCCAGAACTCATCTCTCATGTAGGGAGCAATGCTCACCGGTCACGGGGCCAGTTTCAGTAGTTTGACTTTATTAAACACTTTGACCACATAATGTTTTCCTTATTGGTACGTGCTACATACCTTAAGAATCGAAAAATTGTGAGGATTTTGAAACAGCGATTCAAAATTTAATGCGAGCAAAACTGATGGAGTTACAGAGAGTTGAAGCAAAAAAAGCAAGACAAAATGTTTATACACTGTTTTACTTTCCTTTAATTATCTTAATATTGGTGGTCTTACTGAATTTTTTTTATGCTCAAGATATGCAGCAATGTATCCTGAACACGATAGTAGGCTCAGTTTAACCTAAATATCATCTGGTAGCTTGGTAATATCGGGTAGGAGTACAACATTTCAATGCACTGAAACCTGAAAATCCGCCTACTCTTGTGATACTCAGTCATGACTTTATTTTTTACCCTATTGAGTTACGAATAGCGTGTTATTGTTGACCAATCACTGACTGATTCACTGATACAAACAAAATAGGTCTATCTTGTGTAAGAGTCGAGTTAAGCAAAGAAATATGAATATTTTTCTGAGGCAACGCAAGGGTTTTGGTAGAGGCGAGGCAAGGTATCACCACCACCACCACCCAGCCCGAGTCTATCAGCCAATCAGCGACGTCCTTACAAACTCGGGTAGGCATCGAGCAGCTCCCAAGAAACCAGCTTAAGTGAATAGACTATAGTGATGCCAACGGTAAGAGTTCATTAGTTCAACAATGTAGTGTTGCTCTTCAAAATATTACCTCCACTAATGAAACATGTACTATTTTGCAAACAGCAAAGGTTAATTAAGGTTGTTGGAGCCAATGGTATTCTTTATGATGCTAAACTTATGTTTGAGAGTGGGTCTGACAGAAGTGGATTTCTATATAGTCAGACAATTTCCTATTCAGCATTTGGTGGTGACAAGTCAAATAAGAGCAGGCAAAGTAACATTTATTCTCTGAAATTACTTGATTGTAATAATGCATCACATTCATTGATTGCTGTTGAAATTCCTTAGATATGTCAACCTTTGATTAGACCAACTGTTCCTCATAACTTATTGAGTGCCTTTTCCTATGTAGAACTTGCTGATGATCACTTGAATAATTTCCAGATGGACATAGATATATTGATTGGTCTCGATGCATACTGGCAATTCTTAATCCCCAGTGATACTTTTCAAGTTGATGGAATAGTAGCACAGAATTCAGTTTTTGGTTGGATTCTGTCTGGAGCTTGGCATGCTGTGCCATATTCTCATTTCACTTCACATCAAATGTTGTGTATTTCCAAGGTGTCAGACTATGATGTAAGCAAGTTTTGGGACTTAAGAGTCTGTAGGGATTACTTCTAAGGAAGCTGATTGTCTTTTTGAGTCTAGCTCTGCCTTGCATGAGTTTTCTAAGAGCATTAAGTTTGTTGATAGTAGATATGAAGTAGCCCTGCCTTGGAGGAGTGAAGCAGCAAAGGGTGATCTCATACACAATGAAAAACTCGCTATAAAGAGACTAGATAGATTACATACCAAGCTGCATAAAGATGTTGAGCTTAAAACAGAGTATTATAAGGTTTTTGATGATTATGCGAGGGAAGGTATTATAGGTGCCTTGCACGTGACATCACAGCCCTTGTTGTGGCTGCGACAGACGTGGGAGATGCGAGCTGGAGGACCAACAAACTCCACTTGCCGCCCCTGTTTGCCAGCTTACGGTAATTTTCCCCTACCAAATATATGTTTATCAGTATAAAAGATATACTGTTATCTTCGGAAATGCTTGTTCTATAATATTATCAAATAAAAAACCATAAAACACACTAAATAAATGCCATTATGAGACTCTCAAGAAATATGCATGAACTTAATTAATATTCACTTAAACTTTTCGCCATTTAATATTTTGTGAGAAAACTTTTTACATGGAGAATATCAATAGAAGCGAAATTTCATTAGCTTTCCATTGATATATTTCGTTTTCTAATAAATGAATTATCAGCATGCATAAATTAGCGTTAACTAAATAAATAACACCATATATCGGGAAAAATTTCCCGATTTCATGATGTTATTTATTTAGTTAACGCTAATTTATGCATGCTGATAATTCATTTATCAGAAAACGAAATATATCAATGGAAAGCTAATGAAATTCCGCTTCTATTGATATTCTCCATGTAAAAAGTTTTCTCGCAAAGTATTAAATGGCGAAGAGTTTAACCCACTGGACCCCAGCGTCGCACGTGATGTGTCAGGTATGTACACTACGCGCCAAAATATTGTTCGTGACATCATAACACAGCGCTTCCATACGGGAATTCAGAAAATGTACTCTATGGCAGCCTAGTGACTTCCGAGAAATATCCTACATATAGCAGCTTGTTTAAAGCACGGGCAGTCCATCAAGACCGTTGAGGAATGTTCAGATGCCACTTGTCAGTTATAGACGAAGCATTTTAAAAAGTATCGCCTTCCTTCCCGCGAATAATTTGAACAGACGCGCATTGGTATAACTCTCATTATCTCCATAATGGGTGGTAAGAAAAACCTAACAAAGGAGCAAATTAAAGTTATTGTAACTCTACACAAGGCAGAGAGCCCAGTGGAAGAAATATCAAGGATTGTGGATGTTACGAGGAAATGTGTGCATAAGTGGGTGGAGAGTTTCGTGAAGGGTGGCGGGGTGGCGACAGCCGCGACACCGTAACATAAGAAGTGGCCAGGGCGAGGATGTAAAAGTCATATCGCAATATTTTTCTTGCTCTTATTTGAGGATGGGCATCCACTTGACGTTTCATAACATTTAGGGTGCTTGCTGATGTTTTGCATCCTTTTTCCTTTTACATGCAGGGATGCTTTTAAATCATTTTACATGCAGGGATGCCTTTGAAAAAATGGGTCTCTAATAGTAGACTGGTAACATCTAGATTTAATGATCAACTTGACTATGTAAGTGGGAATGAGGTTAATGTGCTGGGATTGCAGTGGTGTAATTCCTCTGATATATTCTCCTTTGAGGGACTAAATCTAGGTGCCCAAATTGAGTTAGTATTTACCAAAAGATCTGTTCTTAGTTTTATTGCCAAGATCTTTGATCCTCTGGGTATCATAAGTTTTTTTTTTTTTTACATTTCGGCCTATAACTCATGTTGGTTGTGACCTCCAGGGCTCGGATGGTAGGCCCTGGAGGTTCACTTGAGGGCTATATACCCCCGGTGGTGGTGCAAGCAGGATTTTTATAGTGACTGGTGCCTGTGATTACAGGCTCATGTTGCCCCCCTGTGTCCTCAAACCAAACCTCGGCTATAGCACATCAAGCTACCAAGTTTTACTGCTCTCACACCTTGTATATCCTCACAAACATGTCTATCGCACTAGGTTTGCCATGTCTGCAGCCAGTCGTGGCCAGACCTACGTAGCGAGGGGTTGCAGATTAGTTTGTTATGACGTCAGGGGCTGCATACACAAATTTGTTACTGAACCTTAACAGCTGTTCAGGCCAAGGAATTTTGATTAACTAATATTTGACCGTTAAGCACTAAATTGTTATTCACAAAACTTGTTCAAGTTTTAGCAGTACTGATAAAGCCTTAAATGTGCCGGGGAGCACCACTGCCTCTATACAAACAGGTTTTGGGGCCGCCGCCGCTATTCAAACATGGCGGCCCAAGGAAAACATTCAAGTCAGCTGTCCATATATAAACAAAGACGAGACCGTGCATACAGTAGAATATGTCATGTTGTGATGATAATGATATAGTTTTCAATCATTATAACATTGAAATGGAGACTATGACTGCCCAAGGGTATCATACCCTTGAAACTGTCAACATTTCGCTACATTTAGTGTTGCTGACCGGTCTTCTTCTTTCTGTTTAAAGTCAGATTTTCCCATAATATCTTATGAGGTTAGACGGCCTATGATACGCTTCCAACTATCTCTATCCATTGCGTCAAGTTCTTCAATGTCCAATGCTGCCAGATCCTCTTCAATACACTGCCTCCATGTCTTCCTTGGCCTGCCCGATGGATGGCTGTTATCCACCCCTCCTCCATAACAAACCTGGAGACCTCTCATGAATGGGAGGTTTTGGGTGGTGAAAGTGCAAACGAGTTTTGTGCTGGGAATAGATTATGTGGATGGCATAAAATATATCCGGTGAACACTCAATGGGATGACATAGGCCAAAACTACATCAAAATACAAATCCCCAAAAGACTACGGGAATTACCAACTTTTTCTGGAAAATTCTTAACCTAACCTAATGAAGCATTTTTTACAATTTTGAATGTCACCTTCATTTTTAACACATCAACATGTATAAGAAAAGAGCACATCTAACCTCATACTCAATTACTGATTGAAAATACCAAAAAACTGAAAAAAAGTTGTAAAATATATTGTCATCTTGGGGATCCTGGCACCAATTAGAATTATTACCATTAGTTCTACCGTTCGGCTATCGCAATTTCGGCTATAGCGCACCTACAGCGGCACCAATAAGGCGTGATAGCGGAGGGTTGAGTGTTGTGTGTGTGTATATATATATACAGGAGAACCTCGTTTATCCGGCACCCTCAGGGGGGAGCGCATGCCGGATAACTCATTTTGCCGTTGTTTTGAGTTACTCTTATGGAATCCCCCAAAATCCCTTTTTTTTTTTTTTTTTTTTTTTCCTTCCCCCATGACAAGGAACTGGCCAAGGGCACAACAAAAATGGGTAACACAAAGGCCGCTTAGTTGCCAGTCCCTATAAAGAAGACAGTCAGAGAATAAAATAAAAAAGTGGGGTGAGCCAATTTAGTTCGGGAGGTGTCTTGTTACTCTTCTTTTGAAAAGATGTAAGTCATAGGAAAGTGGAAAAACAGAAACAGGAAGAGGGTTCCAGAGTTTATCAGTGGGAAAAAAAAAGAAAAAAAAAAAAAGCCTGGGTCGATTAGTGCCGTTGTTTTGAGGCTGCCGTTGTTTTAAATGCCGGTTAAACGAGGTTCTCCTGTATATATATATATATATATATATATATATATATATATATATATATATATATATATACATATATATATATATATATATATTATTTAGATAGATAGATAGCTAGATAGATATCAGAGCTTAATCTTGATAACTAATTGATTTAGACATCTGAACAATTTGCCCGCAAAATGCATGCTGATAATTATACAACATGACAGAAGTTCCACGTGATGGAGCTTTTTCAGTGTTATATACAAATGTGAAAAAATATATACATGGATACTATCTATAAACAACTCACCTGTAGGTTTAAAGAAAACATCCCTGTCATCTTCAGCTGTCTCTTGTACTGTAGGTAATTCTGAGCCATCATAGTCCAAGGGATGACAGGAATTCCTTGCACTTCCAAGGTTGCGCTGGGCAAGGGGTGCTGTTGTCCTTACTGCAATATAAAGGTTGGTGTTATAACTATTAAGTATACTCATTTTCAAACCCTTCAAATAGTCAACAAAAGAGAGAGAGAGAGAGAGAGAGAGAGAGAGAGAGAGAGAGAGAGAGAGAGAGAGAGAGAGAGAGAGAGAGAGAGAGAGAGAGAGAGAGAGAGAGAGGGGGGGGGAGGAGGTCACAATACTTCTTATGAAACGGACTGGGTAACTCATATGGTATGCAAATTTTTTTTTAATATATAGATGGACATCAAACATCCACAAGGACACAGTGGGCAAGAAGTGCATGAGTAGGAGGAACCATCATGCGAAGATCACAATGGATGAAGCAGAATGTCTTGAGGAAGCATCATACATGGTCATTATAGTCCATTACAGTAATTAGGTATTAATGAAAACACAAGCAATCTGAAAACAGTTACTCTAGTACAGGATCCCACTTTTACCAATGAAAATTTGCAAACTCATGGTAGCAATAGACAAAGAACAGTCATGTTGCTTATAATACAATTGCGTAACAATTGAAATGCGGAAAACTTCCCAACATTTAGTATAAGTACACACAAACCTCGATTTCCCGGACTAATAGGGGGGAGCACTGGTCCGGGAACCGCAAAAGTCCGGGAATCGCAGGTATAAAAAAAAAAAAAAAAAAAAAAAAAAAAAAAAAAAAAAGTCCGATGCCATTACCCACCCCCGGACGTTTATCCTACTCTAGTATTTACTGTCCGGCAACCGACAATATCAACTACCCCGCCGCGGACTTTTACGTCCGCTGAGCATGCAGCCACCTGGCGGGAGGCAGCAGAAAGTGTTCAATAGTCTCAAGAGACGTTCCTGCACCAGGGGCAGTGGGGGTCAGGGGACTAACAGAGGCTGTGCAGGTGAACCGTGAGTGTCGTGTGCCCAAATGTAAACAATACGACCGCTGAGCATGCTGCCACCTGGCGGGAGGCAGCAGAAAGTGTTCAATAGTCTCAGAAATGTTCTTGCACCAGGGGCAGTGGGAGTCAGGTGACTGACGGAGGCTGTGCAGGTGAACCGTGAATGTTGTGTGCCCAAATGTAAACAATACGACTGCTGAGCATGCTGCCACATGGCGGGAGGCGCGGACACTGACCAGGGGTGACAGGAGACGCTCGGACCGTAGGACAACTTGGTCAATTTACGAACAGAACCAGGCATTTCAACGTAAAAAAAAAAAAAAAAAAAAAAAAAATTGTCCGAGACTGACATATCCCCGGACCTCGGATTTTGTCCGGCAAATCCGATATCCGGGAAATCGAGGTTTGTGTGTATAGTAACTGGCTTGATACACACACTCGTAGGAGAAGGTAAAGTCTTGGAGAAGCGGATGAAAAAGGAGACTAAATGTGTGCAGGTACAGGAGTACTGCATACATGCCTCCAGCAACCTCTGACAGGTAACCCTTCAGGAAGGAACCTCAAGTCACTTATGTACATACTATATGAAATACCTTCGATTGAACTCTATTCTTAATTTGACAAACTTAGAGGATGTCACTGTCTCACAAGCTAACAAAAATTTGAATTATCTAACGATTATATCAATCTTGCTTTGTTAATAATATATATATACAGGAGAACCTCATTTAACCGGCATTCAAAACAACGGCAGCCTCAAAACAACGGCACTAATCGACCCAGGCTTTTTTTTTTTTTTTTTTTTTTTTTTTTTCACTGATAAACTCTGGAACTCTCTTCCTGTTTCTATTTTTCCACTTTCCTATGACTTACATCTTTTCAAAAGAAAAGTAACAAGACACCTCCCGAACTAAATTGGCTCACCCCTCTTTTTTATTTTATTCTCTGACTGTCTTCTTTATAGGGACTGGCAACTAAGCGGACTTTGTGTTACCCATTTTTGTTGTGCCCTTGGCCGGTTCCTTGTGATGAAGAAGAAAAAAAAAAAAAAAAAAAAAAAAAAAAAAGGGATTTTGGGCGATTCCATAAGAGTAACTCTCAAAACAACGGCAAAATGAGTTATCCGGCATGCGCTCCCCCCCGAGGGTGCCGGATAAACGAAGTTTTCCTGTATATATAATATATATATATATATATATATATATATATATATATATATATATATA
>JACEEZ010008657.1:200000-258417 GCA_016584305.1 Chionoecetes opilio
CAGTTTTTTTTTTTTTTTTTTTTTTTTTTTTTTTTTTTTTTTTTTCGTTGAAATGTATGGTCCTGTTCGTAAATTAACCAACTTGTCCGGCGGTCCGAGCGTCTCCTGTCACCCCTGGTCAGTGTCCGTGCCTCCCGCCAGGTGGCAGCATGCTCAGCGGTCGTATTGTTTACATTTGGGCACACAACATTCACGGTTCACCTGCACAGCCTCCGTCAGTCACCTGACTCCCACTGCCCCTGGTGCAAGAACATTTCTGAGACTATTGAACACTTTCTGCTGCCTCCCGCCAGGTGGCAGCATGCTCAGCGGTCGTATTGTTTACATTTGGGCACACGACACTCACGGTTCACCTGCACAGCCTTCGTTAGTCACCTGACTCCCACTGCCCCTGGTGCAAGAACATTTCTGAGACTATTGAACACTTTTTGCTGCCTCCCGCCAGGTGGCAGCATGCTCAGCGGTCGTATTGTTTACATTTGGTCATACAACACTCACGGTTCACCTGCACAGCCTCCGTCAGTCACCTGACTCCCACTGCCCCTGGTGCAAGAACATTTCTGAGACTATTGAACACTTTCTGCTGCCTCCCGCCAGGTGGCAGCATGCTCAGCGGTCGTATTGTTTACATTTGGACACACGACACTCACGGTTCACCTGCACAGCCTTCGTTAGTCCCCTGACCCCCACTGCCCCTGGTGCAGGAACGTCTCTTGAGACTATTGAACACTTTCTGATGCCTCCTGCCAGGTGGCTGCATGCTCAGCGGACGTAAAAGCCCGCGGCGGGGTAGTTGATATTGTCGGTTGCCGGACAGTAAATACTAGAGTAGGATAAACGTCCGGGGGTGGGTAATGGCATCGGACTTTTTTTTTTTTTTTTTTTTTTTTTTTTTTTTTTTTTTTTTTATACCTGCGATTCCCGATTCCCGGACTTTTGCGGTTCCCGGACCAGTGCTCCCCCCTATTAGTCCGGGAAATCGAGGTTTGTGTGTACGTTAAAATAATATTAAAAACTGCTAAAAGCAAACATCTAAAAAATGTAAAACATAAAATAATCCTATATTATCTATAAACTAAAAAAATAATTTAACAAACCTTGAAGTGTATGCTGTCTAGGTTGGCAGAGGACTGAATGGACAACAATATTACATGTAGCTAATCGGTTCCTATGAGGCGGTCAGAACAAGAGTCGGACGATCGAAACAGTGACATGATAATCATTTGAGTATATGTAATTGGCATGAGGTGATTTGATTATTAAGATTGGGAGACAAGTGTTTGATGTGTATGGATTCTAATAATTTAGTATCACTAGAGAAGTTTGCCTTTGATAAGATTCTAAAATCATCGATAGAGAATGGGTGATCAAAATCATGGGAGTGTGAACGTACTGCAGATTGAGAAGGGGAAGAAATAGCTCGGCCAGTACGAACAGAAACCCCTTTATGTTCTGCGAACCTAAGGCTTAGATTTCTCGACTCAAATTCATAAATTATATTGGAGATAGGAGTTTTAGGTATAGGATCTTTATATTTGAAATGTGATTTTATAGTAAATGGATTAATAAAAACAAATAAAAATTTTGAGTTAGGAAAGTGTAACTTAAGTAGATCATTGAGATTTTTACGAATGATATAACTGAGATGGCCATAAAATGGAAGTTTAATATAATGTGTGTCTAATATAGATTCTTAATTATCAATAGATAATATAGATTAATATTGATAGATATCGAGTCAATCCGAATCTATATTAGAGTAAACGAGTGTACCGCGTTTACAAGGGAAGTAATGCCCTTTGTTTACATCACCGCACGGCCACTGTCGGCCAGCCATGTGCTCGAGGCGGAGCTTCGTGATGTCAGTGCGACATACTATACAGGGAGGTCCCGTTATACGAGCATTCGGTATACGAGAATCCGATGATACGAGAGGTGTAAAGTAGGGTCTATTTTCAATATACGAAATCGAAAATCCAATGATACGACATTCAAACTGGGGTGAGTAAAATTATCTCAAGCTCAAAATGCGTGCCCTACCACTCCCGGGCTGGACAAAGGGGGATTTGGTTGACCCCAGTGAGGTCACCCCTAGCAAGCCGTGACCTGAAGGGTAATTAAGCATATGGCGCTGCCTGACATTTAGGGGTAATTAGCAGATGTGCGGCCCCAACCTTGGGACCGCAGTCAGGTCACCCCTAGCAAGGCTTGACCTGAAGGGTAATTAAGCATATGGCTTGGCCTGACCTTTAGGGGTAATTAGCAGGTGTGCGGCCCCAACCTTGGGACCGCTACACTACCTTCTCTTGTATCAGGGGGCGTCGCCTACAGTACAACGTCTTTTTTGCTTGTTATGCATGTTTTATGTTTAATTAATGTGCAGTTATGTTATTTTGTGTGCTATTTTCTCTTTCAGAATGCTTTTTCTACAGAATAGGTGGTACAGTGTGGGTAATATAGACGCTGTGTGTTTGTTGTGTTTGCTAGTTTATTTTAGCTTGAAAAACATGCCTTTTTTTGTCTTTTTTTTAAATTGATGGGGTCCTGGAACCAAACCTATATTTTACCATTAGTTATGTGTTTCGTTATATGAGATTTCGCTTTACGAGTATGCCAGGTGGAACCTAACTGCTCGTATCTTCGGGACCTCCCTGTATATGTGTTCTATACGTAGCGACACTAAGCGGTATAGGTCACAAGCCTACCAAGAAAATTTGTAGATTTACTAGAAAATCTGTTTATTATCATTTATTTTTCTCAAGAAATTTCTTTCCAAAATCAGGGTGAGTCTTCCATGATGCAGCGTTTTATAAGCCGTAATATACGCCTATTCGAGGTATTTGAGAGGCAGGTCTATGAACCTGGTCTAAGGCAGCGCACATGACGCCAACGGTAGGAAGACGTGTCCCGTACGTCTCTTACTCTACGAGACGTCTACGTACGTCTCTGGGGAAAAAAAGTGCGTCTTATAAGCCGTAAAATACGGTAATGGACAGGGCATGTGGGTGTTCTTAGGCCACTCGACGGTGCAGAAAGATTTTAAGTGGATTTATGTGTCCCACTCGGGATCGAACGCAGGTCTTCGAGAACGCCACTCGGTGACGCTAACCACTCTGCTACCGCCTCCCCTAAACTGCATCTCTTGGTTTTCACTCGGCATATCATGCCCTCACAACCTTTTGTGTGAACATGTAAACAGAAAGTCGGCAAAAAATAATGTATCTCGGCATATTGCCGTTATAAGTGTTATGCCGTTATCTCTTTGCTTACACTCGGCCATAGACCACTGTAAATCTGGACTACGCACGGAATATCGGCCTGTTGCACAATGGCCCTTAAGTCGGAGGGCCGCTCGGATTCATATATATATGACTAGGGTGGTCCTTATATATACACCACAAATTTTTGAGAAGTATTTGTCTCACCCCACTAAACTGTTTTTTGGGGCCCAAAAACTCACTGTGTAAACTTTCATTAAGATATATGAATATTTAGAGGTGGCTCAATGAATCGGAAGTTTCTCACCTATCAAGTTCTTGCACGCATCTGCAAAAACAATTCTTACAAATTATTTGTATTTTCCTATTTCTATTACAGTAAACCCTCTCGTATTCGGACCCTCATTATTCGGACTTCGACATTATTCGGACCTCCTCCTTTTTTTTTTTTTTTTTTTTTTTTTTTTTTAACTTTTAACTTTTAACTTTTTTCTCTTCTTTCTTTTAGGGGTAGGTAGGGTGTCATGATGTGAATCAGTGAGGTTAGAGGCCCAGGCAGCCAGGCAGAGCATTTATGATCCATCACTGAGCATATACTTTGTATACTGTAATTGGGGTTTCTTTGTTGTGTCCAAATGTTGTATTGGTGAGTGATCTGAGGCCATTGAGCCTTGGACCCAGATCCAGCACAGGAGGTGGTATCTCCACCTACCACCCGCTCTCCCACCGCCTAGATACTACCTGCCCTTACTACCGTATCCAGCAAGCCTCCCTCGTTAGGTAGTTAACAGGTAGGAAGGCCCTGACTGCCTTAGACGAGTAATGACGTCATCCAACTTGTAATCAGTCACCAGCCAATGACAAACTGTTTCTAAAACTTCTCGACCAATCACAAGTCAACAAGACATTTGACACGGCCTTTAAAGGTCATGTCATACGGACACTTTTTCCGTTAGTGTTACGGGATGGCCGCGGCAAGAATGTTTCCCCATCACTGGCTACCCCGCCACCTCAACACCTTTAAATAACCCTTATTTAAGGTGACACGCGGTACTACACTGACCTAAATAATGACGCGTGTATATAACAGCTCACCATAATCACTACGATGTATAATAATTAGTAATATGACGTAAAAACCCTGCCCACCCTGCTGGCTAGCAACCTGCCCCGCCTGGCGCCCTGCCTACCTCTCAGGACAATACGCTGTCATCTGCCTCACCTGTGCCTTCCTGAAGAAGACAGGTCAGCTACCACGCCTGTGACAGCACCATAGGATATCACCAGGGATCATAGGGCTCCTCAAGGGGTCCTTGCAGCCCTATAGACAACACCAAGAAGGAGGAGGAAATCTCCACCATCATGATACTGCTGCCGGCTGCCGCTGCCAGACGTAGGACTGATAGTACTGTACACTACTCCTGTACAGTACTGTATGGTGTATTTTTACTGTAAATTTATTTATTTACATGATTTATCGGATGTTTATTGATATTTGCATGACTTAGAAATTTTCTATATTCACCTAGAATTATAATTTTTTTTTTTTTTTTTTTTTTTGATCCCTGCATTATTCGGATCCTTGCATTACTCGGACCACTCCTTGGCCCAATTAGTCCGAATACGAGAGGGTTTACTGTATGTTATATTGTTTTTTTTTATTATGTAATTAATTGTGTTCTCTTCATTTCAGATATTATTAGAACAATGGCTATGGTGCAATGACAAACTGTAGTGATTCTATAACACACCATGTAAAGTTTTCATGGAAAAATATTGATATTTAGAGGTGGCTCAATGGATTTGTTTTTCAACATTGATGGTCAAACGGGAGAAAGGTGGATGAGCTATCAATTTAAACTAGTTTTGGTCCCCCCCACTTAAAAGTGGGTACTATCTACTCATTCGTAGGGGTATCATGGTGACCAGCCACTCATTGTTGCCCAATTAAGGTCTGCTTAAGAGCTTGAGGCGAACGTTTCCTGTGGTCAGCAACAACGAAGAATGCACTGCAGCTGCTCTTCATCCTTAGTCAGAAGACCAGAACACTGTTGTACCAGTGCAACTCCCCGTTCAGCATGGTCATTCGTTACAGCCAGAGTTGATGCTAAAGCCTTTGCTGTTTGGAAGTCGGAATTTTCCTCCCACTGAGTTACTGGCAATTCCAAAAATCCATCTGGTAACTTCAACTTCTGCAGTAGCTTTCTGGAGTGCTTTGTTGTAAAATTTGCAAGTGACACTCCCTCTAACAGTTGCAGGTCCACTGTTGCACGTTTAGGTGGAGAATCCTCTTCATCTGCTGGACCTGGTTGCAGCTAAGCATTTGCCATCTCTTGCTTGGTGGCAGTGACGACATCATCAAACAAGGCTAGAGCAACCAACTCTTCTGACAAGAACCAAAGGTGGCCCATCATCTTGTGCAAGGTGACATTGGAGATACCTTTATGGATTGCACTGTAGGTCTACAGCGATTTAACCAAGGTTAGGTCATTCTGGGGTGCCTTCGCTGCACACAGGGCTGTTATTCAGGCTTTGACATAAATTATGGAGAAGAAAATGCATAGGTCACGTAGCCCTCGCTGTTTCTTTGCAGTCAATGTGAATTGAGAACGAAACATCCAAACCTTTAATGTGTAGATGGCCTTAGGCATCCAACGGGCATGATGCATAGCTCCAGGAGCAGCAAATCATGTTCCACGAGGAGGTGGGACACCAAGGAAAAGCATGGTAAGCTCAATCAGCTCGTAATCATCTCTTGGTTGTTTCTCCTTCAGCGCCTTTTCCAGGAACTTCAGTGTTTCGTCTTTGGTATCAGCAACAGCACTGGCTGCATATTCATCACTGGAGGAGTCTTGAAAGGTATGCTGGGCAATAAATTCCCATCTTACTTTGAAACGTTTAAAAAGTTGTATTTCTGGACCAGACGAGAAACCCATGGCCTCATTAAATGCCGCTCCTGCCACACTTTCCAGATTGTGGTGCCGGCATCCAATATGTAAAAGATCATGACATCACACATGCTCCATTTTGTCGGCCAGTGTTTGACCTGGTTGTGTTAAAACACATTCCTTGGACTTTCTCTTCAACTTTTCATTCCTTGAGCGCATCATAAACTGCTCGAGCTTGTGCCTCTCCTGATCCTGAACAGAATTTTGGCACTGCAAGCAGTTGAACCTTCCCATTGTTAGACAGTAGTACAAGAAGGCGGTCAACTTTTTCTGAACCAGAAAGGTCTGGGAGAAGTTTGCCATCCCAATGAACAATTAAGGGCAACTGTGGGTCAAAGTTTATTAAGATTTCTGCTGCAGTGTCTTTTCTAAACATCTGACGTTGTAGATGAATGCTTGACCGATTTAAAACCACCGATTGGAGATCTTGGCCTAAGCTCTGTGCTGTTTCACCAACAATAATTAATGCTGCTCTGTCTGACACCTTGTTTCTGTCCAAAGCTGCTGCAAGGCTTGGAGTAATCACTTGCTTTCGTCCACGCTTCTTTGGAGGGTTTTCCTCTTGACTTTGTCCAGCAACTAGTTTCTCTTCTCCTTCATTCTCCCCAGTACTGGAACTGGAACTGGATGTACTTTCCCAAGTTACCATTATTTCACGTTCAGGAGTGCCCATTTCGTTTTTCAATTTTCGTTTCCTTTCCTTTTCCTCTCTCTCCTCCTTGTGCATCTCCTTCCTCTGTCAATTCTTGTCCCCTGATGTCATTGATCCTCTCCGTCCTTTTTCCCGTTGACCAATCAAAAATTCTCTATCTTCATCAATTTTGATAATTGAAAGAGCTTCAACATGTGCAATGTCAAACAAATCCTGAAAGCAGTCCTTGAATTCATGCTCTTTTCTCATCTGGGTCGTTGTTTGACGGCTTGAATTCTTTTTCAGCCCCTTCCATTTTGTAAACACAGTTCCACCTTTTTGATGCAATGCTGTTTGTCTCTCACTGGAATTTTTGCTTTATTCCAAAAGTTTGCTACTTTCTCAACAGTCCTAGTAGCTGAGCTGTGAACTGTTTCACCCTGCTGCCGATGCAAATGTAGGAAAAATGCCAAAACCTGTTTGTTTGAGGGTAGTTTTGTACCATTAATATTGTCCACATGTCTTCGATAAGGTACACTTTTTCACGTCTCCTAGAAGCAGAATCACTACACTTTGTCTTTGCCATAGCCATTGTTTTAATAATAGGTATCTGAAATGAAGAGAATGCAATTAATGACATAATACAAATAACAAAATTCAAATAATTTGTAAGAATTGTTTTTGCAGATTTGCAAGAACTTGATAGGTGAGAAACTTCCGATCCATTGAGCCACCTCTAAACATTCATATATCTTGATGAAAGTTTACACAATGGGTTTTTGGCCCAAAAGGAACAGTTTTGGGGGGTGAGACCATTAAAAATCACATTTGAAAAAATAATGATCACCCAAATATACGGATCATATAGACTGGTTTATCAGTATACGTATATGATATACTGTAATCTTCGTAAATATTTGTTCTATAATATTATCAAATAAAAAACAGTAAAACAAGCTAAAGAAATGCCATTACGAGAGTCTGAAGAAATATGCATGAACTTAATATTCACTTAAACTCTTCGCCATTTAAAACTTTGCGAGTCAACTTTTATCATGAAGGGTATCAATAGAAGCGCAATTTTTTTTAGCTTTCCATTGATGTATTTCGTTTTCTGATAAATGAATTACCACCATGCATAAATTAGCGTTAACTAAATGAATAAAATCATCAATCGGGTAATTTTCCAGATTGATGGTTATTTATTTAGTTAACCCTTTCACGCACGAAAAGTTTAATAAGTTTTTCCATCCATTGCGACATCAATTTGGGGCTCTCTAAGGAGCCCCGCGGAATGGCCTGACTGTGCGGCGAATGTTGTGTTTATGTTATCAATTTCAACCGCGATTATTCTTTTTTCCTGGCATTATTATATATCGTTGGTTTCGCAAGAGATTATTCTGCCGTATGAAAGACAAAAATAACAAGAAATGCAAATAAATAGCGGAGTTTAACGACTTCGAGAAAACATTGAGTAAAGAGAAATAAGAAATACTTACGTTCACCACTTCGTAGCTCGATACTTCCTGAGTCGACTTTTTATGGTTTATATGCCAATAAAAGCGGACTTTTATGAGGATTCCAATGCTACCATTATAATTTTCATATGGCCAGTAGATTTTGAGAAAATGGAGGAAAACTGAAACACATGTTGGAAGACGGATGGCTAAGAAGGCGGGCTAACACGCTGCCTCCTGAGAGTGAACTGGGACAAGGGCCCTTATCACCTCAAATCCATTCGCACGAGCGAGTTGACAATTAGTTTATTTTATAGGCCTAGCTTGGATCTTTTACGCAGAACATTTTGACGCGATTCTGATAAATACTTTATTTTTGGCGAATTTTTTAATGTTTTTTGACGCAATTCGCGTCAAAAGCTAAGATGTACACGGGCCCGTTTTGACGCGATCGCGTCACCGTGCGTGAAAGGGTTAATGCTAATTTATACATGGTGCTAATTCATTTATCAGAAAACGAAATATATAAGTAAATAAAACATTCTCAATCGGGAAAATTACCCGATTGATGATTTTATTTATTTATTTAACGCTAATTTATGCATGGTTCTAATTAATTTCTCAGAAAACGAAATATATCAATGGAAAGCTAATAAAATTGCGCTTCTATTGATACCCTTCATGATAAAAGTTTACTCGCAAAGTTTTAAATGGCGAAGAGTTGAAGTGAATATTGAAGTGAAGTTCATGCATATTTCTTCAGTCTCGTAATGGCATTTCTTTAGCGTGTTTTACTGTTTTATATTTGATAATATTATAGAACAAACATTTACGAAGATTACAGTATATCATATATACTGATAAACCAGTCTATATGATAGTCCATAGACCACTATATCTTTTTGTCGTGCGGGCCGCGGGCCGCTATGCAGCCTGGCAATTTCAAAATATTGTCGCGTGAACAGTCCAGAGATATAGTGGTCTATGACTCGGCATATCCTCAGTCGCATAAAGTCGTCTTTTTGTCCTTTTGACCTTTTCCTGCATGCTCAGGCTCTTCAATTTCA
Organism: Chionoecetes opilio; assembly: GCA_016584305.1. Classification (NCBI taxonomy): domain Eukaryota; kingdom Metazoa; phylum Arthropoda; class Malacostraca; order Decapoda; family Majidae; genus Chionoecetes; species Chionoecetes opilio. The sequence continues at coordinate 209,322 of JACEEZ010008657.1, forward strand.
TTCCCTTCCTGCTGGAGACACCCTTGCGTGATGGAGCTGACATCTTGAAATACAGTACTGTATGATGTACTGTACGTATTTACAATTTTTTTTTTTTTTTAACCCATATGAGAGGAGGGCATTTGCATAATTCGGCATATTGAATAACTCGGCAAGGGCCAGAGCCCCTATCGTGCTGAGTTATAAGGGTTTTACTGTACAGGGAGGTCCCGTTATACGAGCATTCGATATACGAGAATCCGATGATACGAGTGTGTAAATTAGGGTCTATTTTCAATATACGAGATCGAAAATCCAATGCTACGACATTCAAACTGGGGTGAGTAAAATTACCAAGTTATTTACTAAAATTATAAAGTAATTTACTGACTACAGGGAGGTCCCGTTATACGAGCATTCGGTATACGAGAATCCGATGATACGAGATGTGTAAATTAGGGTCTATTTTCAATATACGAGATCAAAAATCCAATGATACGACATTCAAACTGGGGTGAGTAAAATTATCAAGTTCAAAATGTGCGCCCTACCACTCCTGGGCTGGACAAAGGGGGATTTGATTGACCCCAGTGAGGTCACCCCTAGCAAGCCGTGACCTGAAGGGTAATTAAGCATATGGCGCGGCCAGACATTCAGGGGTAATTAGCAGGTGTGCGGCCCCAACCTTGGGACCGCAGTCAGGTCACCCCTAGCAAGCTGTGACCTGAAGAGTAATTAAGCATATGGCGCGGCCTGACCTTTAGGAGTAATTAACAGGTGTGCGGCCCCAACCTTGGGACCGTTATACTACCTTCTCTTGTATCACGCGGCGTCCCCTACATTAGAACGTCTTTTTTGCTTGTTATGCATGTTTTATGTTTAATTAATGTGCAGTTATGTTTTTTTGTGTGCTATTTTCTCTTTCAGAATGCTTTTCCTACAGAATAGGTAGTACAGTGTGGGTAATATAGACGCTGTGTGTTTGTTGTGTTTGCTATAGTTTATTTTAGCTTGAAAAACATGTCTTTTTTTTCTCTTTTTTTTTTTTTTTTCTATGGGGTCCTGGAACCAAACCTATATTTTACCATTAGTTATGTGTTTCGTTATACGAGATTTCGCTTTACGAGTATGCCAGGTGGAACCTAACTGCTCGTATCTTCGGGACCTCCCTGTATATGATTTTACCTAAGGTTGTACGATAAGCCAGCAAGACATATTTCCAGGCAAGAATGGCATGCCAAACTGCCTCTCTCCGCCTTCTGTCCCCGTCATCTAAAACTAATTATCGTTTTATTCGGAATGCTTGCGTTTTAAGGAGTTTTAATGTACAGGGAGGTCCCGTTATACGAGCATTCGGTATACGAGAATCCGATGATACGAGATGTGTAAATTAGGGTCTATTTTCAATATACGAGATCGAAAATCCAATGATACGACATTCAAACTGGGGTGAGTAAAATTATCAAGTTCAAAATGCGCTCCCTACCACTCCCGGGCTGGACAAAGGGGGATTTGGTTGACTCCAGTGAGGTCACCCCTAGCAAGCCGTGACCTGAAGGGTAATTAAGCGTATGGCGCGGCCTGACCTTTAGGGGTAGCAGGTGTGCTACCCCAACCTTGGGACCGCAGTCAGGTCACCCCTAGCAAGGCGTGACCTGAAGGGTAATTAAGCATATGGCGCAGCCTGACCTTTAGGGGTAATTAGCAGGTGTGCGGCCCCAACCTTGGGACCGCTACACTACCTTCTCTTGTATCACGTGGCGTCCCCTACATTACAACGTCTTTTTTGCTTGTTATGCATGTTTTTTGTTTAATTAATGTGGTTATGTTATTTTGTGTGCTATTTTCTCTTTCAAAATGCTTTTTCTACAGAATAGGTAGTACAGTGTGGGTAATATAGACGCTGTGTGTTTGTTGTGTTTGCTATAGTTTATTTTAGCTTGAAAAACATGTCTTTTTTTTTTTCTTTCTTTTTAAATTGATGGGGTCCTGGAACCAAACCTATATTTTACCATTAGTTATGTGTTTCGTTATACGAGATTTCGCTTTACGAGTATGCCAGGTGGAACCTAACTGCTCGTATCTTCGGGACCTCCCTGTATATATATACACTAGGGTCCCGCATAGAACGTGTTCACATAGAACGTTTCCCTTATAGAACGAACGACATAAAATATTATTCCAAAATTTTTGTTAGGAATGAATGTGATCATATAGAATAATACCGCCATCTAAGTAGGGCAAATCCGATGAGTTCTCATTTAGAGCGCCGAAATATCGTACTGAACGTCAGGTGACGTGACGTCATTGACGTCCCTGTCGTCTGAGTCGCTTGGCTTTTTTCGCAAAGCAAGGTTGAGAATTGCAGGTTCTTGGTATCAGAGACCAGAGCTGCACCGCTGGACATGGTATAGTAATGCCAGAGGGGTAGCTAAGGAGATCGACCACGTCCTCGTTAGTACTCGTTGGAGGATCCTCCACAACTGCAGGGTTTACCGGAGTGCTGAGTTCTTTGGAACAGATCACAGACTTGTTGTTGCTACACTTAAGTTTCATGTCAAGTCCAGAAGAACCTCAAGAGGTAACCATACTGTGTTTCATCTTGAGAAACTGAAGGACTTGACATGTGCTCATGAGTATGCGGTGGCAGTCTCAAATCAGTTTGATGTGCTCGGTGCCCTCGAGGACCCTGTAGAACTGTGGGATACCTTCAAAAGTGAAACTCTACAGGCTGCCAAGGAGTGTATTGGGGAGCGCCAGAGGTCAAGGCGTGGTTTTGTCTCGACGGAGACGCTGGAGAAAATCGAGGAGAGTCGCGCTGCCAGGCTGGCTGGGACCCAGGACCAGCACAGGGCTCTGTCACACCGGACTAGAACCCTCCTGGGGAGAGACAAGGATAGGTATGTCAGGAGTCTCGCTGAGGATGTCGAGGGTCATTTGAATGCTAATGACCTCCGACCTGACTACCGAGCCCTGAAGAAGCTCCGTTCCAAGTCTCCATCTCGGGCGAGTGCTATTCGAACAGCAGATGGGCGCCTCGTGTCGGACATGGATGGGCAGATGGCTCGTTGGGCTGAGTACTTTGGGCAGTTGTTCACGGTGGATCCTCCAACTGAGCAGCTTCACACCACTGGGTTACAGGCAGTGGATGCCGATCCTCCCATTGACGAAACCACACCCTCTCTTGACGAAGTCAGAGAGGCTGTAGCAAAGTTGAGGGCTGGAAAGGCAGCTGGTGTTTGTAATATCAGTGTGGAGCTCCTCAAAGCTGGGGGTGAGGCCATGATCCGCGGGTTGTATGCTGTCCTGACTGCCGTGTGGCAATCGGGTACCATTCTTCCTGACTGGAAAAGGGGGCTGGTCGTCCCTATTTGGAAAGGGAAAGGGGACCGTCAGGACTGCAACAATTACCGCGGTATTACACTGCTCAGCATGCCAGAGAAGGTGCTTGCCCACCTATTACTGACACTGATCCGCAGTCATCTGCTGAAGCATCAGAGACCTCAGCAGTCTGAGTTCACGCCTGGTAAGTCATCAACGGACCGTATCCTAGCGCTTCGTGTCCTGGTGGAACGCCGATGTGAGTTTCGACAGGGGATGCTTGCAGCCTATGTTGATCTTATGGAGGCGTTTGACTCAGTGCATCGTGAATCACTCTGGAATTTTCTGCGACTTCACGGGATTCCTGCAAGGACTATTGGTTTGATGACTGGTTTGTATTCTGGGACTGAGAGTGCTATGAAGTGTTGGGGAGGTGTATCCAGCTTCTTTCCTGTGAATACAGGAGTAAGGCAAGGGTGCGTCCTTGCCCCATCACTTTTCAACACTTATGGACTGGGTATTGTGCAAAGTTGTAGATCAAAGTGATTGTGGAGCATCCCTTGGCAACACCAAGATCACTGATCTTGTTTTTGCCGATGATGCAGTAATCTTTGCTGAGTCGCAAGAGGTCCTGGTGATCAGTGGCGGATTTAGGGGGGGAGGGGGCGAGTAGGCCATGGCCTAGGCCCCGCGCCCGCAAGGGCCCCGTACCCCAGAGGAAAAAATATGTTTTCAATGAAAATATGAATGCTGGACCTTTCTTATTTGCTCGAACACTGTTACATTGCATATGCCATAATATGCCACAAAGTAGTACCAACATAATGTAAAATATGGGTGGAAAAAGTTTCAATTAAACTAATATGAAATCTGAACCACATTTGGTAAAATTCTAGAGTCCTTTCCCGCCCTTATTAGTGGTTTTATTTTCTCCAGACTTTCACCAATCCCTTCAGATACCTCTAAAACGTAATAATAAAATGGAGGAGAGATTAAAAAAAAAAAAAATTACTAACCTAACCCAAAGACATACTGAGACATACAATGAGACATACAAAGACAAAGTATACTGGACATGCTACTCGTGCCCCGCGCCAACCCGCCCATGACCAGTGGAGGCCAGTTTTGCGATTCCTGCCATTTTCAAACATCACCCCCATTTCCCTTCCTGTGGTTTATCAGTATAAATGATATACTGTTATATTCGTAAATGTTTGTTCTATAATATTATCAAATAAAAAACAGTAAAATACACTTAAGAAATGCCATTATAAGACTGTGAAGAAATATGCATGAACATAATATTTACTTAAACTCTTCGCCATTTAATTTTTTGCGAGAAAACATTTTAGATGAAACCATAGACCACTGTATACCTGGACTGGACACGAGACAATGTTTTGAAATGCGGGGCTGCATAGGGACCTGCGGGTGCCCGACAAAGAGATATAGTGGTCTATGGACTATCATATAGACTGGTTTATCAGTATATATGATATACTGTAATCTTCGTAAATGTTTGTTCTATAATATTATCAAATAAAAAACAGTAAAACACGCTAAAGAAATGCCATTACGAGACTATGAAGAAATATGCATGAACTTAATATTCACTTAACTCTTCGCCATTTAAAACCTTGCGAGTCAACTTTTATCATGAAGGGTATCAATAGAAGTGCAATTTCATTAGCTTTCCATTGCTATATTTCGTTATCTGATAAATTAATTAAAACCATGCATAAATTAGCGTTAACTAAATAATTAAAATCATCAATCGGGTAATTTTCCCGGTTGATGAGGTTATTTATTTACTTATATATTTCGTTTTCTGATAAATGAATTAGTACCATGTATAAATTAGCGTTGACTAAATAAATAACCTCATCAATCGGGAAAATTACCCGATTGATGATTTTATTTATTTAAGCGGCTATCACACGGTGCGTTTCGTCGAACTTGCCATTTGGTTGGACTGTTTGGTCGAACTTCGAATGTCATTTCGCCGAACATGTTCGATGAAATGGTTTTGTGAAATTATACAAAATGTTGCACATACGTCGAACATACTCTGGGGTCAAAATAAGTCTATACTCTTTCTGCAAGTTATAAATAGTGTTAGCAATTATTAAGCATTGAAATGAACACTATCATATAATACGTTACAGTAAAATTAATACAGATCGGTCTATATTATATGTGATAGATTTTCAGAAACTGGCACCTGTCGTGCCAGGGCGACATAGTCTTATACAACAGTACTGAGAGGTTCCCACGCTTAGTCATCCCGGCTACCCTCAGACGCACTGTACTCAACAACCTCCATGCCGGTCATCAAGGAAAGGACTCCATGCTCCGCAGGGCCCGGCAGTCCGTATACTGGCTCGGCATAGATGCAAAAGTGGAGCAAAAACGACGCCAATGCCCATTGTGTGAGACGCACGCACCCTCTCAGTCACCCGAGAAGCTCCTACTCACCCCTCCACCTCAATACCCGTTCCAACAAGCAGGGGCAGACTTGTTTAGACTAGACGGCAACACCTACTTCACTTACGCGGACAGATTGACAGGCTGGCTAGAGGTGGAGCACATACCGGGGGAGGCCACTAGCGCTCGCCTCCTCATAACGTTCCGACGATGGTTTAGAAGATTTGGCATCCCTGAAGAGCTGTCATATGACGGGGGCATAAACCTCACCAGTCGGGAGTCGAGAGAATTCTTCAACACCTGGTGCGTCAACTTGAGTCTCCTCCGTCCACTACGCCTAGTCCAACGGGCGCGCGGAGGCAGCCGTCAAGTCTGCTAAGAGGCTGCTACGGGGCAGCATCACCTGTGGAGGGTCCCTAGACACCGATGCCGTCGCCAGAGCAATCATGCAATACCTCAACACACCCCTGCAAGACTCCGACGCATCACCAGCCCAGCTATTAACAGGCAGGCAACTACGAGACGCCGTACCAGTGGAGAGCTCCTGCTACTTAGTCAGTGAACAGTGGGGAAGAATGTTACGCGATCGGGAACGTGCCATGAACCGCTTAACAGCAAACGCCTCACTCCGACACGACCAGTCAGCTCACGACCTCGCGCCCCTCAAACCCGGACAGCGAACCCGTATTCAGAACCCAGCCACCGGGCGGTGGGATCGCTCATGAACCGTGACGGAGCTGATGGCGCCACGGCAGTACCTGGTGTGGCTGGACAGCAGCGACAGAGCCACAGTCAGAAACGGACGTCACCTACGCCTCATCAGCAACGAGGCCCAGGCGGGGACGCAGCGGGGGTCTCCGGTGCCAGCCGGCCCACCTACCCCAAGACCACAACACGCCAGGCGGGCCCCCAGCCATTTGGATGACTACTACTTGAACTACCCTGCCTAATCTAGTATCATACATATGCTTATGACATTGGTCTGCATTATGTTTACTTCAGTTAACATTATTGTTCCTTTCTTATGTTTCATTACACAGCATCAGGATACAACATGTGTAATTGGGGGGGGAGTGTAGGGGTTGTTAACTTGTTTGCTGGTTTGTTTGTTAACGAGTCAAACTCTCGTTGGTTGTTACCGTCACGCGGTACGAGGCGTTCCTCCAAGGTGGCAACAGAAGCACCCAGGCAGACGGCAACAGAAGCACCCAGGCAGACAGGGACAGTTGTCAGCTGGCCTCTGCCCGGTCACCTTGTATTTCTGGGTCTGGAAATAAACTACCACAGTTAAGCTCTGCCTCTCGTTCCACCTCTCACCACAACATAACGTCACAAAAGAACTTTTAAGATTTAATGTAATTTCTGTCTTACTTCTGACTCACAAACCACCTGAAGCCATAATGCGTTATTTAGTTTGTTGGTTTGTTGTTGTTGGTGTCATGGGCACAGTAATCGCGCAGGCTCACTCACGTGACAATTTTCTCCCCATAAAAGCGATTTTCTTATGATGTACAATTTTCAGCCAATACAAAGAAAAGATAATGGCAACCCAGATGGTACCAGAGCTAGAAGAACTTTCTTATGAGGAAAGGTTGAAGGAGATAAAGTTACCAACATTTGAGCAGAGAAGAGAAAGAGGAGACTTAATAACAATTTATAAAATGATAACAAAGATGGAAGAAACAGACAATGAGAGACTACTGACTCAGAAGCAAAGAGAAGGTCGATACACAAGAGGACATAAAAAAATATTAGGAAAAGGAAGATGCCTGAACAGCATAAAGAAGTACAGCTTCCCTCATAGAAATGTAGAAGTTTGGAATGGACTAAATGAGGTGGTGATATCGGCACATAATGTGCACCAATTGAAAGGACTGGATAAATAAAGATACGGAGACGGGACCACACGAGCGTAGCTCAGGCCCTGTAAAACACAACTAGGTAACTAGGTAAATACAACGTGTTTATAGACGTGGCAGAACACCTTGCCACAAAGATAGCTGTCAGTCTCGCAATGGCTACCATTCAGGTAACTTGCTGTGGTGGTGACGTTGTTGTTGTTTTAACAGAGGCCTGTATTGCTTGTTTGTGGAGGAGGATGTAGTGATCTTGAAGAATGCCCATGATCCTCTAATTCCGATTAAGGTATTTTATGCGTGCTTTAAATCAAAATTAGGTTAGGCTACCTAACTAACATCCAGGTTAGGTTAGTGAACTAGCTCAGGGGGGTCTGGAGTGGCAAAGCCTCCCCTAGTTAGTTTAGGTAATCAATCAATCAATCATTGGGGGCATATGCCAGGGAGCCCGCTGTCTCACCCACCCTACAACGCCACTCCCGGAAGTCCCCATGCAGGCTCTCTTCCCATACCAAGCAACTCTCAACAGGAAACATCAACTTGCCCCAACCACGAGCCTTGTGGGCATCTCCTTGGCCTTTTCCACGCCGGATTGTATACAACCCCAGTGGGAAAGATCGGTTTCAGGGTAGTGGGCCACATGCCCATATAGCAGAAGCTGGCGCTGACGGACTATGCAGGTAATAGGCCTCGATTCAGTCTCACGGTGCAATTGCTGATTTGACACGTAATCGTCCCAGCGATAACCCAAGATTCTTTGAAGACACTTATTACCAAAGGCATCGATTCGCCTCTTCAAGTCACTACCGTAAATGGCGGCGTATAAGTCGACCAGGCGTACAAGTCGACCCCAAGATTATTAGCACAAGATTACGGGTTAGGCCTATACGTGCCGTATAAGTCGGCCCCAAAAATACAGTAGGCTACTGGTAGGCCAAAGCTTGAATGTGGATAGGCTTCGGTACGGTATACGGTAACCTGTCGCAAAAACACATAACACCACACCACTTATATGAAGATATGAATCTTTACTATAGGTCCGCCTCTTGTTTTCACTTGAAAAACACCATAGTCCCCTGATAGTACCGCTACATACTGTATATTATAGTAAAACACGGTAGTACCTATGACTAGACTGCACTTACCAGTGCCCTCCGCCATTTGCATTCGCCACTGTTTACAATCTGTGTATCAGCTGCTGGAAACAGCTGTGGGTGGAACTGCCGCAAAACGTCTTCCCCAGTTGTCACTGTTGCTCTGAAAGTGGTGCATATTGTAGTTGTCTGACTGGAGTTACGGTAAGTGGTGTACAGCGATTGTTAGTAGTGCTGATCCACTTGTTTGCCACTCAGTGGTACAGGTTCGCATTTTATCCTTGCCGTATAAGTCAACCCCTAGTTATGGAGAAAATTTTTTCAGACTCAAAGAGTCGACTTGTACGCCGCCATTTATGGTATTAGCGTCCATGTCTCACATCCATGGAGTAAGACAGGGATCACAAGCGACTTGAAGATCCAGATCTTTGTCTTTCTGCACAGGTATCGACAACACCAAATACTCATGCTGAGCAAGCCCATAACACCGTGGGCTACAATCCGCCGTAAGACTTCTTGACGTGACCCGCTGTCATTCTGGACTGCGCTACCAAGGTATGTATGTAAAACTTTCCAAGATCTCAATGTCCTCGCCGCACACATGAACAAATTGTACGCCGTACGGCATAAAATATTTTTCATTGGTGGAAAATGATTACGTGAGTGGGCCTGCGCTAGCACTGTCCCCAAGACACCAACAAACGAACGAACCCATTACAGCTTCAGGTGCTTCATGAGCCAGAGGTAAGACAGAAATTACATTAAATCTTAAAAGTTCTTTTGCAGTGTTATTATTAATTTCTTACGGCTGATGAGTGGTTAAAAATACTGCAAAAGGTCAGAGCTACAACCTGACGAAGGCAATACCTGTGTGCCTTGTAATGCTTTTAACTGCAGTAGAACAATTTTTCTTGGCAATCGCTAGGTTTTTATTCTGGTAATAAGGGACGAGGACTGCGCAATTAGTCATTTTCAGAGACACTTACAAATTTTTCCTGGACAAAAATAAGTGTATTTGGCAATAACGGACGAGGACTTCGCGGTCGTTTTCAGAGACACTAACTCATTTTTCCTGGCCTACAATAGGGGCTTTTTGTAATGGAGATAGTTTTATTTTCCGGAAACCCATATTTAAAAAAAAATCTTAGAAAATAAAAACATTCATCACCGAATTTTATGGTTGCCGTTTCCATTAAAAACACTTGTCTCCATCAGAAAAAGCACTAAAACTTGGCCGGGAGAAATTAGTCAGGGTCTCAGATAACAGGGAAGTAATTGAATAGAACATACCAAACCTAGCCTTATAGGTTTTAATGAAAACTAACCTAACCTTATAGGTTTTAATCAAAACTAACCTAACCTTAACCACAAAGTACACACAAACCTCATTTTCCCGGACTAATAGGGGGGAGCACTGGTCCGGGAACCGCAAACGTCCGGGAATCGCAAAAGTCCGAGGCCATTACCCACCCCCGGACGTTTATCCTACTCTATTATTTACTGTCCGGCAACCGCCAATATCAACTACCCTGCCGCGGACTTTTACGTCACTTTGTTGTTGTTTTTAGGGCTGCAAGGATCCCTTGGGGAACACTTTGTCCCGTATCGATAGTCATGATGAAGGTTGAGCGACGACCTTCGTCGACTGAGGAAGGTTACCATAAAAGGGATATTTTTTGGAACGAAGAGCAGCGACGAAGGTCGGCACGTAGACACGGGGGTACCCGTGTCTTCGTGCCGACCTTCGATCGTTGTTGCTGCTCTTCGTTCCGAAAAATATCCCTTTTATGGTAACCTTCCTCAGTCGACGAAGGTCGTCGCTCAACCTTCATCATGACTCTCGGTACGGGCCTATGAGCCCTGGTGATGTCCTATGATGCTATCACAGGCGCTGTAGTTGAGCTGTCTTCCTCAGGAAGGCACAGGTGAGGCGGATGACAGTGTGTTGCCAGGAGGGGTGGACGCCAGCCGCCGCCAGCAGGGTGGGCAGGTCACAGGTCACAGGTGGCGACGTTCAGGGTGAGGAGTTGAGGGCGTAGCACTACACGGTGGGAGTGGAAGCACGGACACTGCAGCAGTAAGTGTTCAATAGTCTCAGGGACATTCCTGCTCCAGGGGCAGTGGGGGTCAGGGGACTGACGGAGGCGGTGCAGGTGAACCGTGAGTGTGTAATGTAAACAATACGACCGCTGAGCTTCTTCTTCTTCTTGTGACCTTTGTCGCTTAGTATCGCTTCATAGGTCTTCTTCCACTTCGTCTCCTTCGTTAACAAGACTTGATAACTCTTCCCCCGTCTATTTCACCTGGGAGACATTTTCATCAGTTTTCAATCCTTTGATTACCATCCTAATTCATTGTCTCTTTTGTGCTCTTATCTCCCAGCACTCCGTTAGGAAATCTTTGGTGAGGTTTACAATACTTTCAGTTTCCTTTCTGTCCCCATACAGCCCTAACACCGTACACAGGGCCCCGTCTTTCTGCTCTAGTCTCCTGTCCCACTCCTCTCTGCCTAGAGAATGCATGCTGCCACTTGGCTGGAGGCCAACCGCCGCCAGCAGGGTGGGCAGGTTAAAGGTGGCGACGTTCAGGGTGAGGAGTTGAGAGCGTAGCACTACATGGTGGGAGTGGAAGAGCGGACACTGCAGCAGAAAGTGTTTAATAGTCTCATGAGACATTCCTGCACCAGGGGCAGTAGGGGTCAGGGGACTGACGGAGGCGGTGCAGGTGAACCGTGAGTGTCCTGTGCCGAAATGTAAACAATACGACCGCTGAGCATGCTGCCACCTGGCGGGAGGCGCGGACACTGACCAGGGGTGACAGGAGACACTCGGACAGCCGGACAACTTTGTCAATTTACGAACTGGACCAGGCATTTGTCCGGGACTCTGACATATCGCCGGACCTCGGATTTTGTCCGGCAAATCCGATATCCGGGAAATGGAGGTCCGGGAAAACGAGGGTTGTGTATATATCTAACCTAACCTTATAGGTTTTAATGAAACCTAACCTAACCTTAACCACTAAGTATACCTAACCTAACCTTATAGGTTTTAATGAAAACTAACCCAACCTTAACCACTAAGTATACCTAACCTAACCTTATAGGTTTTAATGAAACCTAACCTAACCTTAACCTTAACCATGTATAAAATTCGGTGATTAAATTTTTTCTTTTTTCTTTTTTAATGGGTTTCCGGAAAATAAAACTATCTCCATTAGAAAAAGCACCTATTGTAGGCCAGGAAAAATTAGTCGGTGTCTCTGAAAACGACCGCAAAGTTCTCGTCCATTATAACCGTGCATTTTTCAATGGAGATAGTTTTATTTTCCGGAAACCCATACATTGGTAAAACTGCATAAGCACTGCTCCAAGCTTATCTGAATGACATTACAGCAGCATATAGTACACTTACTGTACTTCCAGAACTGGGCAGTATTTAAATACGTATTTAAATACATTTGTGTATTTAGAAATATATTTAGAAATACATTGGTTGTCATGTATTTAAATACTTTTATTAGTATTTAAATACATTGTATTTAAATAATCATAATATTAAAATGTAAATACTTTTTTATCAGTAAATTTGACTATAAACCCGCCCAACTATCTGGCAATCCTGATGTTATAGTGAACCAGTGTTTCCACTTTCAAGGAAATTTCCTTATTTTTAGGAAATTTAGGCCTGAAGGAAATTTCTAAGAAAACCCAAAATCTAAGGAAATCCGAGGAAATCCATTTTTTTCGGACATGTTACAATTTGTGTGTATTTAAAATGCATTTACAAATGTATTTAAATATAATTGATGTATTTAGTATTTAAATACATTTCTCCCATGTATTCAGTATTTAGTATTTAAATACTTACAATGTATTTAGTGCCCAGCTCTGTGTACTTCATATCTGCAAAGGTTCCAGTTAAAAAAAAGTGTGCAGTCAGGCATGTTTAAACCACACTGCCTCTTCATTCTACAGTCTGAGGTCCCTGAAAAATTTAGTCCAAAGGCAAGCGTTCATAGAGGGGAGGGATAACAGGGGTAGTGTAAAACCTAAACTAAACCTAACCTAACCTTACCTGGCGTATTAATCTCTTACTATAAAAAAAAGGTGTTTGCCTTTGGAATTGGAATTTTTCAGGCACATCAGGCTTTATAGAGGCAGTGTGGTTTAAAGCGGCCTGACCGCACACTGGAACCTTGGCAGATATGAAGTACAGTAAGTGTACTATGTGCTGCTGTAATGTCATTCAGGTAAGCTTGGAGCAGTGCTTATGCAGTTTAACCGCCTGAACAGTTAAGTTTTATGTTTGTTATGTTGGTCAGTTAATCAATGTCCAGGTTAGGTTAGTGAACGAGTGGGGGGAGTATGGGGGCCCCCCAGTTAGGTTGCGTTACGTTACCAATGTCAAACTGCAGTTTTAGCAGAGTTTCACCTCTGTGAAGCTCTCTGGTTTTAGTGTTTTGAGACAAGCGAAAAATGTGGTGTCCAATAATGAAATAGCCTTTATTCTTCCTTTTCATCTATCACAAGTGGAACTGTCGCCGAAAATTTTAACGTCGGCAACTGTGCCATTATCGGCGAGAGTTCTCGGTTGGTGTTTCGGCGAAATTTCCTGTCGGCGACAGTTCCATACACCAAACCAAAAGTTGAGTCAAGCCGAGAGAGAAGAGGTCTTCATCACATAGCGATGTTTCTTTCCACATTTTTATTATCGGGCACTTACTTTTGACTCCTTCCGTTTTATTCTGAACTTTATCAACGTTTGCATCGTTGAAGAACTTGACATGTAGCCGCGCTATGACCATGATGTTCTTTCTCGTGTGTTTGTTTACTACTTCAGCTGCCGCCTTGGGACTTGAAAAGTGAAAACAGTGATGCCAGTCCTCATCAGTTCAGTTCAGTTGTTGGTCGGGAGTCAGGCCTTTTTCAACGGCACTCCCTGACGTGTTTCTTCTTGCTGTCTGGGTCTTTAATTTGTTTTCTTCTCTTATTCTATCTTATTAGTTTCTTTCTTTTTCTTTCTTCTTATTTTCTCTGGTCATCCAAAAACTGTTGATTGTTCTTTTTGCTTCTTCCACATTCCCCTCTCCGAACAAATACTCCCCCACTATATCCTCTTCCTCTAGTAGTAGGTCCTAAGTAGATTGTTGTAGCCTCACACTTTTCTTTCTTTCATTACTCCTCCTCATGCCACACTTTCAGTTTGGAATTGTCGTACTGGCTTCTCAAAATTGTGTTTTTTCTGTACAATTATCGTACAGGCTCTTAAAAAATTCGTCTTTTTTATAAGAACATAAGAAAATAAGGAAGCTACAAGAGGCTGTGAAACCTACACGAGGTAGTTCCTGTTACTTAACACTACCTATACCTACATCCACCTTTCATCCCCATCCATGAATTTATCTAGACTCCTTTTAAAGTTCTCTAATGACTCTGCACTAACTACCTGTCTACTGAGTCCATTCCAATAATTTACCACCCTATATATGAACCAGTTTTTCCCGATTTCTTTTTTAAATCTACGCTTTTCCAGCTTGAATCCGTATCCTGGAATCCTTGTTCTACCCTGGTTACTAGCAGTGTTGCCAACCCCAACAATTTCTTCGCCCTACACAGACAGTGACCATAGAGGATTACGACGGTCGAAGGTCGGCATGAAGACATGGGTACCCCCGTGCAGCGGCGTAGCTATAGGTATTTATCATTGGGGGGGCACCTGGGGGGGGCACTACCTAGATGAGCCGAACAAGCCCATACAGCTGGGGAGTTTGGTGGGGACTGGCCCCCGGGGACTTAGGCCCGGTTCACACTTCACGTTTTTGCTGGACGTAGTCTACGTGCATCTTGACATCAGTGACTCACAGTACGTCACCGTGACGTCACTTCCTGCCGGTGTAAAGCCCCGTCCACACTACCACTCACCACCGTCGGTGCTTCCCGTCGGTGCTTGCCGACGGGAAGCGCCGTTGCCAGAGTTGTGTCCACACGAACGGTTTTGTTCGGCGGTCAGCGCGCTTCCTGATTTCAAAGTGAGTCATGTTTTCTGCATATCGTGTACTCTCACTCGAGATTATGAAATAACCACAGGAGGTTTAGAAAAACTGATCCAACTATCATCTTCATGACACATTTCTGCATATCATAAGCAAGAAAAATATACGAAAACCTTTTTGTGTATTCTAAAAAATATAGCAAAAAGAAATAGTGTATAAACATTTTTCTCACTTTTTTGTCTTCAACTCGCTGCAATTTCCCGACCATTTCTCCCATTTAATTTTTGATCACATACTCGTAATCAGCTGACTTTCTTGGTTCTGATGGTATACGGTACATAGCAATGCAAAAATATCTAGATAGTGAAAACTGCCGATAACTTGAAGCATGTGTTTGGCGCTGACCCGTGAGTGACGGGCATGCCCGCCCAATATTAAACCTGCTGAATGTTGGCGGGCAGCGCCGATGGTTAAATTTTGCTCGTCGGCATCGTGTCCACACTGCCACTTTTGAGTGACGAACACTGTTCGACGGCGCTGACCCGTGAGTGACGGGCATGCCCGCCCAATATTAAACCTGCTGAATGTTGGCGGGCAGCGCCGATGGTTAAATTTTGCTCGTCGGCATCGTGTCCACACTGCCACTTTTGAGTGACGAACACTGTTCGACGGCAAGCGCCGACGGTGGTGAGTGGTAGTGTGGACGGGGCTTAAGCCGCCAGATGTCTCTCGCGCATCTCACATCCTCTGCTCTGTGAGGCTGAATGATCTATCATTTACCGTAAATTCTCTGTACTTCTTTGGGACATATCAGAATTATCCTTCAATACAACAACTGAAACAGTTCTTAATAAAAAATGTAGTTTATCATTTTATTTGTCTGCACTTGGTGAAAATATTGGCAAAACAGTTGAATACTTGAAAACTCAAGCTTTAAAAATCGTCTTTTCATGAAAAAAAGCAAGTTCAAGCAGAATGAGGCTTCAGGAAATATCTACTTGTATGTAAGCATTCACTGAGTACCTGTTTTGGGTGTATATGTCTCTCTTACGACGAACATTTAACCAAAACTGAGTGTGGCGTTCAGCATCTCCACAGAAACCATCCCGCGGGCAGGATCTGCTATCACCCACTTTCCTGTAGACACCACAAGGGTAGGGACTCAGCTCAGCGCCCCCGCTCCTTACCTCACGGCTCATATCTCTGATACTCCCCAGCAAACACAAAGACGGAGGGCCTCCGGAGGCCCTCCATATGTCATACCGGCGGCCCGACGGAAGTGTACGACGTAGGGCCGCTGGGGATTTGCTCAGAGGCTCACCGGCGGGCCGCTCCCAGCGGCCCGCCGTAGGGCATATGACCATTTGCCGCTGTTATATTAACTGATTGAGGAATATTTGTGGTTATACTCTCTAAGTATATTGCAGATATAGTAATGTTTTAAGGGGTGTTGCACAACCCATTAGCCGATTAATAGACTAATGGGCTGTTCAACACTTATAAAAACATTACGATATCTGCAATATACTTAGAAAGTATAACCATAAATATTCCTATGTCGTTATCCAGTAATGCGATGAAAAGGAGATCATAATTGCTACGGACATTGTTTATTTCATAAGTACAAAAACATTTTCGTTATTGGGTTTACATGCTGGTGTACGTGGAACACTGTACAGCCATGTAGAAGGATATTGATTGCGGCGAAAAACATAACAACATCCACCCTCTTGTGCGTTTTCCAAGAAACTGATTTCACGGAGTCACTGACACAACGCTGCCGAGAAATTCCTAAAAAAACGTGTCGTACTGCAATCATTTATATTATTCAGTCTATTTCGACATAATGAAGGAGCGAAAACATGTTATAACTAAGTTCTCATTATGTTATCGACTGGTTAAGGGTGATAATTTAGGCCTTTTGTGGGTTTTTAACCCTTTGTAATGGCTATCGTACGTCTGGCAGTTTAGTGCATTGATAGCAGGGAATTCAAATAATATTCTGTTCTAAATCATGATATTAATCATATTATCCATGTTAATTCTCCATCATCTACATATTCCTTATTAGGTGTACCGTTGAGTATTGATATGTGTTGATAATATGTTGGAAATGATTGAAATAAGGGAAAATATGACCTTGTGTTATCCCGTAATCTTTGCTCGGATAATCAAATGTTATTTTTATATGATATATACATATTAGTCTACACACATAGACTAACTGATAACCTTTTTCCATGTAAACTCCTTCCTATGTACGTATCTCATCTTTATTTCTATGTATCTCTCGGTGTTCCTGATTAAGCTGGAAATATTTGAAATAAACTGATATATGATAATTTCTATAAATTATTATAAAAACTTTTATAACAATTTTTAATAGCTTGAACAGGCCTAATAATAGTGATGGTACCGATATTGAGATACTATGTATATTACTGTGTTAACATTTATAATATGAAATGAATATTTCCCACTTATACAAATACCTACTAGCTGGCCTCCGGAGGATTGACGTCAAGTTGCCGCTGCTTGTCACTACTGATGTAATACTACAGCAAGATAAGCATATAACTTGTTTCAAAATGTTTACACATAGAAATATTCAATTCTTGAAATTCTGTACATTAATTTTCAACATAGTAAATTATCCCGTCTGAAAATACACCAGCGGGCCTTCGGAGAGCTGACGGAGGTAAATTTGCCGCCGGCGGCCGCCGTTCGCCGCTCTACAGCCTACGTAGGCCCGCCGGTGATGGTTAGCTGGGTCCTAACTTCTCAATACCAGAGACTGTCATCCTAACTATTATCACCCGCTTATCTCATCACACTCTCTATCCTCTACTAGAATATTCGTGGCATCCGCTCCCACATACCGTTTCCCACATAAAGGAGACTTTCGTCTCCTTATTTCGTGCTTATTTTCATCTCCTTATTCCGTTAGTGTGTGAAGAAGTTTGAGAGGTGGTGGGTTGCCCCCCCCCCCCCTCCTTCGTTACAATAGGATAAACCAGAGGACATAGGGTGTTCACAGGGAAGGGTTGATTGATTGATTCAGAGGGAAAGATTGAGGTGGATGGGCTTGGAATTCGCGACGGGGGAAATAGTAAACAAACGCTTTCAACTGTCTTCCTTCCCGGACTGTTCGTTGAGGTGCCAAGCACTTAAATTACTTCTTGGTTAAATGTTCGTCGCAAGACAGACAAACACACCCAAAACAGGTACTCAGTGAATGCTTACATACAAGTAGATATTTCCTGAAGCCTCATTCTGCTTGAACTTGCGTTTTTTCATGAAAAGACGATTTTTAAAGATTGAGTTTTCAAGTATTCAATTGTTTTGCCAATATTTTCACCAAGTACAGACAAATAAAATGATAAACTACATTTTTTATTAAGAACTGTTTCAGTTGTTGTATTGAAGGGTAATTCTGATATGTCCCGAAAAAGCACAGAGAATTTACGGTAAATGATAGATCATTCAGGCTGAAAGTGCTGAGGATGTGACAGCCCGAGAGACAGGCTTGAGCGTGAGCTTATTAGAAACTCCCCATTCTTTTACGTGGCTGCGGGAGTGGCGGGGCGACGTCACTGTGACGTCACTGATCGCCACGCCCACGTAGACGTGGCCAGCAAAAACGTGTAGTGTGAACCCCGCCTTATACTTTCACTTACAGTGCCAACCCCCCCCCCCCTTGCATATTTTGCATTCTGACCAATATCAAGAGTAGGCTATATTTGATGGCGTATGGACTATGGAAGGTTATTAGATTTTATCCTAGGAGTGTGTCTTGAGTACTGTAGGGTACTGTTACGCCTGGCGTTATGCATGTAGTGGTGTGGTGGAGACATGTTGGGGATTGTGTAGTGTGTGTGGCGCGAGTCAGTGTCTGTGTGTCTGTATGTATGAGCGCGGTGAGGGTGCCTCCTGCATCACACACAAAGAGAGGGTGACGTCATTCGCGCCGAGCACTTTGATAGGGTTCGGCACGGTGGACACTGGATGGTGATTGGCTGGCGTGTGGCGACGGGAAGACAAGGGGAGACAGAGCGAGAGAGCTAACCAGAACACAGCGGGACACGAGCTAGAGGAGAGAGGGTGTCTGTGAGGTGACGCGTGGTGGGTCGCGCCGGCTAGCTGCCGGCTGGGGCTAGAGGCCTCTGCCTCGCCGTCAGGAGAATCGTTTGCCTTAAGTCAGTGCCTCGTATGTGTAAGCCATTCACGCGTGTGTGTGTCTCCAGAGTGGGTTAAACAACCCTTTCTTAGACCGTGTGACCATGTGAGTACTTTGTTCTCTCTCTCCACCTTCAGGAATTGAGTCCTGTGTATTGTGTGACCTCCGCCATTAAATATAGAGTGTATTACAGTGAGTGTCAGTGTCCTCTTTCCGCCATGTGATTGTCTACGTGTTATACACAAATACTCGCCTTCAGATATTCTACCGAACCTTCGTCAGGAGGGAGTAAGTGGTTACGTGGGGCGCCCTTGGAGGTAAGATAAGAAAGGTGAGTCTGTGAGGGCCCTGCGTAACACTGGTTGTCAGAAGTTAGGGATTAATTGTAGAATAATCTGTGGCCGGTAGTTGTGTTAACACGCGGTTAATAATGGCGGATAGAGAGAGAGACAAAGGGGAAGGCGAGGTGAAGCCTTGTGACGTCACTGAGGAAGAATGTGCACGTGGCGCGCTTCTAATGGCGGATAGAAAGAGAATGAACACGAACAAGATCATGGCCATGACGAGAGAAAGAGAATGAACACGAACAAGATCATGGCCATGACGAGAGAAATGATGAGCCAACATAGAAGTAAAAATGAGAGACTGGTGATAGAAATGGTTAACCAAAGTGAAAATTTAAGGGAAATGAGGAAAGAAATAATAAGTGAAATGAAACAAAATTTAAATGAAGTGAGAGACACACTGAAGAGAGGCTTAAATAACGAGGTACAGGCTGACGTGAGGCAGGACTACCTGACGCAGGCCAGGGCGTGTGTCGATCTGGGGAAGAAGCTGTTAAGGGTAGGCGAGGAAGAGCTGCCCTTGTCCCCTGGTGACGCCCCTGCAGAGGGAGTGAGCGTGGAAATTAAGGCGGCGCCGTCAGGAGGGAGCAGTAAAGCAGCGCTGCCTGGTTACGTCGCCGCGATGGAGAACTCTTGCCTCCTGGGCCTGGACTACCTGATGCAGGGTGGGGCGTGCGTCGACCTGGGGAGGAGGACGGTAAGGGTATGCAGTGAAGAGGTGCCTTTACTCCCCGGTGACGCCCCGGCGGCGGCGGCGGCGGGCCGCGCGTATCGGCTACGCCGTCAGGAGGAATCTGAGCAATGCTCCACTCCTCGCCTCGCTTCCCCGCCTTCGTCACCCTACCGCCGCGCTGGAGCGCTGCCTGGTTACGTCGCCGCGATAGAGGACTCTTGCCTCCTGGGCCTGGACTACCTGACGCAGGGTGGGGCGTGCGTCGACCTGGGGAGGAGGACGGTAAGGGTATGCAGTGAAGAGGTGCCCTTACTCTCCAGTGACGCCCCGGCGGCGGCGGCGGCGGGCCGCGCGTATCGGCCGCTCCGTCAGGAGGAATCTGAGCGGCGCTCCACTCTTCGCCTCCCTGCCCGGCCGCCGTCAGGAGGTGATGGAAAAGCGACGTGGAGGGCTTGCTGGGCCTGTTTCGCGGCGTTGGCAAGCGGTGGAAAGGCAGGAAGGGCCGCGCTGGGGGCCTGCCACTCCGGCAGGTGCGGATCAAGCGCCCACGGCTGAAGGGCGGCCTGCCGCTCCGGCAGAAGACCCGACGGCGTGGTGAACGTGGGAAGCCGCGCAACAAGCAGTGGAGGCCTCGGAGGGCTAGGATGAAGAGGACGTCCCCATACCTGCCTCTGCTACGCCGTCAGGAGGATGGCAAGCGCAGTGTGTGGCCCCCGCCGAAGCTGTGGCAGGTGGACGACGGTGGAGGGATGCATTGTGCCCTCTTCCAGGCGGAACCAGCCACAGCGTGTTGCTGTTGAGTCCTGTCTCCGTCACCGGCGCTTTGCAGTGGAGGGCATGGTCGGTCAGAAAGTTGTGGCGCCCTTTGCCGCGGAGACGAGCAGTTGGAGCAGAGGGGAGAACCGCGGGGCCAATGAAGAGTGACTCTTGGCCGCGGTTACCTCTAGGCGACCCCAGGGTAGAGAGCACGTCCCCTGGGGCTTGTGTGGCGCCCTTTGCCGCGGAGACGAGCAGCTGGAGCAGAGGGGAGAACCGCGGGGACAATGGAGAGTGACTCTTTGCCGCGTTTACCTCTGAGGCGACCCCAGGGTAGAGAGCACGTCCCCTGGGGCTTGTGGCGCCTGATAGAGGGAGCAGGGGCGTCACCTGCTTGTGTGTCTCGCGTGCGAAGAGGGAGGGCAGCCTGGTGCGAACTTCCAACACTGTGTGGCGGCTGGTGAAGGCGACGGTTGGACTTAATTGTAGCTGTAAGGCTTTGGGTGGTAATGTTTGGTTGTGTGTGTGTGTTTAATGAGGAGGCGAGTGGCCTTCCTTTTTGAGGATTTTTCATTGTGTTAGTTTTGTGTGTTTTCAACTATGGTTTCCATATTGTGTTTTTCTTTTATTTACTCCTAGGATTTAGGATACAGGATTTAAGATAGTGAAACAGCGAGACGCTGTTCTTGAGGGAGGAGGATAATGTTACGCCTGGCGTTATGCATGTAGTGGTGTGGTGGAGGCATGTTGGGGGTTGTGTAGTGTGTGTAGCGCGAGTCAGTGTCTGTGTGTCTGTATGTATGAGCGCGGTGAGGGTGCCTCCTGCACCACACACAAAGAGAGGGTGACGTCATTCGCGCCGAGCACTCTGATAGGGTCCGGCACGGTGGACACTGGATGGTGATTGGCTGGCGTGTGGCGACGGGAAGACAAGGGGAGACAGAGCGAGAAAGCTAACCAGAACACAGCGGGACACGAGCTAGAGGAGGAGGGTGTCTGTGAGGTGACGCGTGGTGGGTCGCGCCGGCTAGCTGCCGGCTGGGGCTAGAGGCCTCTGCCTCACCGTCAGGAGAATCGTCAGCCTTAAGTCAGTGCCTCGTGTGTGTAAGCTATTCACGTGTGTGTGTGTCTCCAGAGTGGGTTAAACAACCCTTTCTTAGACCGTGTGACCATGTGAGTACTTTGTTCTCTCTCTCCACCTTCAGGAGTTGAGTCCTGTGTATTGTGTGACCTCCGCCATTAAATATAGAGTGTATTACAGTGAGTGTCAGTGTCCTCTTTCCGCCCTGTGATTGTCTACGTGTTATACACAAATACTTGCCTTCAGATATTCTACCGAACCTTTGTCAGGAGGGAGTAAGTGGTTACGTGGGGCGCCCTTGGGGGTGAGATAAGAAAGGTGAGTCTGTGAGGGCCCTGCGTAACAGTACTATCATCCAGTTGCTGATGGAGAACGAAATAAAGCAGTCATGACCAAAAATTAAATAGATATATTACCACTTATACAAAATGGAAATAACATAATTGATACTGAAAATATAAAAAAAGGCAGAAGTTTTAAAGCAGCAGGCAAAGATTTTTTTTTTTCCCACTGAGAAAGTGAGAATACCTCACTTATCGTCCAGACCCATTTTTTCTTTGAATATTTATGTTGAATGGTCATTCAAAATACCTAATCCACAAAAATTATTCATTTCCACGCCTTATTTCCCTAAAAACATGACTTTTGTAAAAAGTGCGGGAAAAACAACAGCTTCATTCCAGCCGTGGCGCGAAACTTGCTGGTGACGTCAAATTCGGAAGCTTCCCAGCCCTGCCTGATACAATAAACACAGAGAATCAGAAATAAATACAGTACTTGAAGAATTTTGGGTGTTTCTGATATATTTTTTTTGCAATGTGGCATATACTTGCATCCTTCATGGATACAGCAAGAAAGCTGTGCCTTTGCAGAGAGCTTAACACCTATTTCCGACCTATTTGACCATGATATGTGTGTGCAGAGCCTGGCAGTGGCGGGTGAGAGGAGCGCGGTGTGAAACACACTGTTTTGTCGGGCTCCTCTCACCCGCCACTGCCAGGTGCTGCACACACATATCATGGCCAAATAGGTCAGAAGTGGGTGCTAAGCTCTCTGCAAAGGCACAGCTTTCTTGCTGTATCCATGAAGGATGCAAGTATATGCCATATCGCAAAAAATATATATCAGAAACACCCAAAATTCTTCAAGTACTATATTTATTTCTGATTCTCTGTGTATTTGTATCAGGCAGGGCTGGGAAGCTTCCGAACTTGACGTCGCCGAGCCGTGGTGCGTCGTCTGCTGGTGGTCAGTTTTGTTTTGAGAGCTCGGGGAATTTACAGATTTTTAATGCGGATCATTTAAAAACGGGTGACTGGATGCAAAAAGTGACAACATATTGTTGATATACTCGATCATGGCTATATTTTGATGCATTAAATCAGGAATGATGAAATGGTCTGGACGATTACTTTAAGCAAAATTCTTCTGATCTTGTGGTTCTCAGCAAACTTATCAACAAATACTTCTAAATCAAGGCTTTTAACTCGCCTGCTTTCAATTGACAACACAGCAAGATTACCTAATCTCTCATTGCCCATTGTATTTCTCAGTGTAGTTTTGATTAATTTCGGAGCAGAGAAGCTTCTCTGCTGAAGCTGATGACACAGGTAATACTACAGAAATTTTGGCCAGTCTGTATAACTCAGGAAATGCCTCTTCCCCATTAGCACGAAATGCATGAATAAGTCCAGACATTTTCTCAAAAGATAAGAACTCAGTAGTACTTTGTGGATTCAGTGCCTGTAATGCTTTCATAAGTTCACATGCTTCATTACTGAAGCGCCTTGTCATTTATGTTAACATATGATGTAGAATAGGATAGAAGAAGTTAATTCGTGTTGATCGAATCCTTAACACTGAAATCAGAGTGTATACTCCCTGACTAGCTGTTTTCCAATAGAATCAGTAACAACAAAATCCTGGTGGGTGGTGACCACTGAGAGTATTTAAATAAAACTATAGATCAAGAAATATTTATACACATGTGTAAAAACCGATATATATTCATCCCTTGACGTATAGTATGGCCACATCAACAAAACTTCACAAAATATGTTATTACCTCATTATAAGGCACGAAACCAACTTTAAATGAATTATAAGAATATGTAGCTACATAAGAATTTTATGAACAACCACTCGTATATGAACAATCTCCGAGGTCCACAAAAGAAATTCGGAAATTAAAATTCTGGTGGTATGTAGTAGTACTTTTTTCCTTAACCAAAACGCCTCCATTGTGTAGACAGTTTCCGTTTCCTTGGTGATCTACACATTCTACACTTTGAAGTATCAAAACCATGAGCTGCTGAGTTTCTCTCAACTTCATCCCACAAATGGGACGACCCAGTGGTCGCTGCCATACAAGGCCACGAATGTCGAATGATCCATGAAGGTATTATATAAGGAGGGGCCCTCACACCGTTTCTGTTCACTCCTAGGTGAAGCAAGGGGGCGGAGCCAGGCTAGTACACCCAAAACATTGGTTTTCTCGCGCGCAAATTGTCAGCGAAAAATTGTTTTATCGCCTTGTTTCTTCCATATATCACATGATTTATAGTTATTTAATTGCTGCAATGCATGGCATATGAGTTGTCTGTACGGTTTTCATAGAAAATATATCAGAATTTCCCTTCCTTTATTCTGTACAGGCAGAGAAGAAATGGTTCCCACCCGCCTTCTTACTCCATACTTTACCTATATATATTTATTTACATTGAACAGGGATTTGATATTTGAACGCAGAAACATGTGCAGTCCTCTATGTAGAGCTTCTGAGAATTTACATTAAATTTACTAGAAGAAAAATAAATATTCAAGGGCAGGAATGAAGAAAACTTACCCATATGCAACTTCCAAGTCAATGTGTGACTTCACTGCAACAAACATGTTACATAATTATACTGATCATTATTATTAATTAATAAGCAGTTAATGGAGAGAATCTAATACTTTATTCTCCAATTACAGAGCAGAGTTGGTATGTTTTGTGAGGGAGAGAAATGGTTGTCGAGTGAAGGAGATGGTTTGATCACCTGAGAGTGAAAGGACAACAAAAGCGAGTGGAACAGATAACAGATAATGGCAATGTAAGAGGATGACCTCAGTAAAGTGTGGGAGAGAGAGAGAGAGAGAGAGAGAGAGAGAGAGAGAGAGAGAGAGAGAGAGAGAGAAGAGAAAAAACCCTGAAGTATGCATCTTTTGGAAACCTAAATAAAAGCTAAATCATCTTCCAAGCAACTGCACAAGCTATTATTTTCTAGGCACACATAGAACAAGAACAAACACAAATACTGCAAATACAAACCATAATCCATAAATACAAATATCCCAAACCGTTTCATCACAGGCAAACCAACAGAAACGAACACACTATACATCTGTCAAGATTAAGCTTGTATGACTAAGGCTGATTGTCTGGCAGCAAATTAAATGGGATAAGCAAAAAGAGCGAATATCTCCTTCATTGTCGTTTACTTTTTTTCTTTTTCTTTTTCTTCCATTTGATAGTTGTTTTAGTTCATTAGAGTGTTTTGATGTCTCATTTGTTGTGCAGATAAATAATAAATTAATGGTTTTCCCTAAGTTAAACATTTTCTCTGATCTTCATAGTCCTCCCACTCGTAGGGTCAATATTGTCATGGTTATATTATGGAATATAACCATGACAATATGGGCTATATGCAAGAATGCTCGTCAAATCCCGGCAGGTGGAGATTCCCCACAGCCGTATCTCCACCGGTGGGATCTACAAGAAATGCCCGACCGGTGGATATTTGACAGTCGTACCAACACAAGCGGTGGTTGCAAAAGCAGGCGTACCAACACAAGCGAGTCCAAGGCGGCATCAGTATTTTGACTGTTTTATACATATCTAATACATTTTACTAGTGTAATTTATCATTTCTGCCATTAAAATAATAGCTTAGTTAGTGTTCGCCACTTGTCTGAGGCATTGGTGTAGAAAAAATGGGCCCGAGTAATGCTTGCGAATACATTTGAACTGCTCCACACGCCAGTACTGCTTCACACAATGGCTGCCCTCCACTTACGCCGCCGTCCGGCTTCCTCACAAGCTCACACACCTATATAAGGCCTCCTGCACCTGATTTTACCTTAATTATGACACGTGTGCATTCACAAGGTATGCATGTTACTCTCGGTTGTGTTGAAAACTCACCTGTAATGGTCTGGGAAGAAATAGGATGGAATAAGTGCACAGCGGGATGGAGGTGGGATGTGCATGTTGTCGCGAATCAGCTGACTCAAATCTCCACCCGTTGCGTTACCTCTGTTGATTCTTGCTCACCGCGCCGCGACGCAACGCGTCGAAAAAAATTCTTGCATATGGCCTCTTGACCCCACGAGTGGTAGGACTATGAAGATCAGGGAAAATGTGGATAAAATGTGAATAAATGAAGAAAAAAAGGTAAATATAACCTAACCTAACCTATAAGTGAATAAATGAAGTATATAAGTGAATTGAAAAATGAAAGAAAAAAATAATGAAAAGGTGAATTGAAAGAAAAATAAATGAAAAGGTGAATTGAAAGAAAAATAAGTTAATTGAACCTAACCAAACCTCACGTACGTACCTGAATTTAAAGAATTCATTGCACTAAAAAAACCCATACAGGCATACATTATATGATGTCAAAAATCTACTGGGATGGTAATAAATTAAGATTGCTTGCTAAAGAAACTGCAATAAAAGAAAGAAAAACTGCAAAAAGTACAAGAGAGTTCTTGGGTCACGGCATTTGAAGGTGAAAAGGTCCAAAAGACCTTTTCTTTTCAAAAAGAAAAGGGCTGTATGACACCCTTTCTTCTTATATTACCAGAAATAACTGTTTTCAGCAAGTACCATGAACAAGATAAAACCTGAAACTCTTTGCCGTTGGAATGTCCCATTTAAAATAAGCTATAGCTACAGTATTCATATATACAACCATCACAAAATCTGTAAATCCACGCAGCATAACATAAGGTAGCCACTAGCCAGCATGAACAAGACATACTACAACCATGCCTAGTTCAACACATGTCAGGCCTTCTCTGGATAATAGAGAAATATGTTTTTTTTTTTTAATGTAAGAGACATTTTTATGTGAAATTCTCTCCCAAATTCAGTTGTTTCTCTCAATAATATTAATACTTTTGAAACAGCCTGGCTAAGTAAGACACTATTTGAATTTGAATATATTAATTGAGCAGCATTGACACTTAGTTATTTCTTGTAACTGCATATAATGCGTTTACCACTTTACCAGTACTACATTTTGTCTTTGATTGCCTCAATTTATTGCTTGAAATTATTACTGGTGCATTAGCAGTATATGTATATTATAGCAGCAGCTTCTTTGCTTATAATCTGCCAGGTTGGGAAGCCCACCAGGTAAGAAACCTGGTAAAATTCAACTACCAAGTCACACAGTGCTCATCAGCACACTCAACACACAGTTCACACACAGCAGTAACTGAATAACACTAATAATGTAACACAAATAAGGTTATCAGCAGCCAAATTAGTATAAATAGTGTAGTTCAGTGGGTAGTTTAGATCTTAATGACTGTTCGGCCTGTAATTAATGTTGGGTAGTTTATCTTTGGGAAACAAGCGTTAGGCGGCGCTGATCGTACATCGACGTGGCAGGAATCACGTGATCAAGCGAGGTGGGCTCAGGGACGGAGGAAGGTGTAGGAGAGAGACGACGTAACCACTCCACCACAGCCGGACGGCTGTCGTACTCTGTGCAAGCAACACCTACCCGCCTACTCAGCAGTGCATCTTGTTAACACTTGTTTTGTTGCTGTCCATTCTTACGTATTCTTAAGTAAAGAGAAAACGCAAGTCCTTGTTTAATTACTGCCACAAGCTATCGAGGCAGTATGGTGAGACAAGGTGAAGAAAGTTACTTCGATGTAAAGCTGATTCCCGAGTGTGATGGAAGCGGCACACAGTCTGTGGTGGAGTGGCTGGAAAAGCTGGAACTCGTGTGCAAACTCAGAGGCGTCAAGGATATAGCAAGTGTGATTCCCCTTCGCTTGACTGGTGGTGCCTTCGCTGTGTATTTGCAGCTGTCTGAGGAGGACAGAAAAAAGACAGACAAAGTGAAGGAGGCGTTGCTGGCTGCGTTTGCTGTGGATCCCTACGTAGCCTACGAACAGTTTATCGGCAGGAAACTACGCACTAGAGAATCACCTGATGTGTTCCTGGCTGAGCTGCGGCGCCTGGCGTCCCGGTTCGGTGGGATGACCGACAAGGCTCTGAGCTGTGCCTTTGTGGCTGGGCTGCCAGAGGACGTCCGCCAGCTGCTGAGGGCTGGTTCACGTATGGAAGCTCTCGATTTGGATCAGATTCTGGCGCGGGCGAGGGCGGTCATCAGGGACGACAATCCCCACGGGTCGTCCGAGGCGTGCCTTGGCTCCACAGCCTACCACGGCGCTGCATCCCGCGTGGCTGCTACTAGTCAACGATGCTATCTGTGCAGTGGCCCAAATCACTTCGCCAGGGACTGTTTAATTCGCCACCAGGGAGAAGGGGTGGGTGGTGAAGCTATGCGTATGGGTGGAGGTCGGTCTCGGCGTCGTGTGAAGTGCTACCGGTGTGGTGGTTTAGGCCACTATGCCTCTGCGTGCCCGGGAAACGAGCGTGGAGAGGAGGCATTAGCGCCAGCCTCCTCTCTTGCAGGTCAGTGAGCGAGGCGCTACCCAGTGCTGTGGTGAGCGTGGACGGTGTCAAGTGTCGTATGTTGGTGGACACCGGGTGTTCGCGAAGCATTGCCCACGTCTCGTGCTGCAAGGCGTGGAAGAAGGGTATCGTCAGCATGACTACCGTGAGCGGGGAGGAGTGGCAGTGAGAGGGAACAGGCATTGTACGCCTCCAGCTCAGTGGCGGAGCTTTTACCACCGTCCGTGTGAGTGTGACTGCAGTGAAGCCTCTTGGTTTTGAGTTTATTCTCGGCATGGATGGTATTAAGGCACTCGATGGGGTTACAGTTGACGCACGGAATGGTGTGCGTTTCGGTGTAGAAAAGTCTGAGTTCTGCGCGGCTGCCAACACCGTCGTAGCTGTTGACGAGCGTGACTTCAGTGCTACATATGACCCTGTGACTAATTCTTGGACGGCAGCCTGGAAATGGTCAGAGGGCAAGGAGCCTGATGTACTAAAGAATCAGGTAGAGTCATACTCAGTACCCCCTGACGCCAGAGACTTGTACGAAGAGGAGTTAGAGAGCTGGATCAAAGATGGCTGGCTACTTCCTTATGACGAAAGTCAATTCGGTCCAGCCAAGGGGCTGATTCCACTGATGGCGGTGGTACAGCACAACAAAAGGAAAGTGCGTCCTGTGCTGGACTTCAGGGAGCTCAACACCTACATTGACGTGTTTTCGGCAGATTCTGACGTGTGTGCAGACAGACTACGAGAGTGGCGCAGACAAGGAGTGAATGTGTCTATGGTGGACTTGGCGAAAGCCTATTTGCAAATTAAGATCCACGACTCTTTGTGGCCGTACCAGACCGTAATGTTTAGAGGCCAGAGGTATTGTCTGACGCGGCTGGGATTCGGGCTGAACGTTGCTCCGCTAGTGATGAAGGCTGTACTGAACTGCGTGCTCTCACAAGACCCAGATGTAAGGAGGGGGACGTCAGCATATAGTGACGACATCCTTGTGAACGAGGACGTTGTTAAAACCAGCCGTGTGGAAGATCATCTCCGGAACTTTGGGTTAATTAGCAAGCCACCTATAAGACTAGTTAATGGAGCACGAGTGTTGGGACTAAAAGTATGGGGGGAGCAGGGAGGTCTCGTTTGGAGGAGAGATAACGAAGTGAGCGACGTGCCGAGTGAGATCACGCGGCGGACAGTGTTCTCGTACTGCGGCAAGCTGGTGGGCCACTACCCTGTGTGCGGTTGGCTGCGAGTGGAAACGGCGTTCATCAAGAGAAGAGTCAATCACCTCACGGAGAGATGGGATGAAGTCGTTGCCGATGAAGAATTGAGAAGATGCTTGAGAGAGACTCTGGATGAAGTCAGGAAGAACGACCCAGTGCAAGGACGATGGAACGTGAGAGGTGACAAGGCCAAGGTTTGGGTGGACGCCAGCTCTCTAACACTCGGTGTCGCAGTTGAGATCGACGGGCGCGTCATCGAAGACGCCAGTTGGCTGCGTAAGGAAGACTCCTGCCACATCAACATGGCTGAGCTGGATGTAGTCATCAAAGGTTCGAACCTTGCATTGGCTTGGAAAATCAAAGAAGTGGAATTGATGACTGATTCCTCGACAGTACATCGATGGATCACAGATGGCCTCTCAGGAAGAAGCAGACTCAAGACCAAGGCTGCAAGTGAGATGCTTATCAGGAGGAGAGTAGGGATTGTGCTGTCGCTGATCGAGGAGTGTGGCCTCCAGCTGTCAGTCACCCTCGTGCCTTCCACTAACAACAGGGCTGACAGTCTAACACGCGTGCCACAGCGCTGGTTGAAGGTTCCCACTATCTACACCAGAGCTGTGCAACCTATATGTGCAGCCGCCGTTGAAATGACTGGAAAGATCGCAGAGATACATAATTCCGCCGGACATCCAGGCGTGAAACGTACTCTTTATTTTGTGAAGAGAACCAACCCAACAGTCACCAGGCGGCAGGTGCACGCTGTCGTCGCCGACTGTGAGGCGTGCCAGTCCATCGATCCAGCGCCCGTGAAGTGGCGGAAGGGAAGCCTGGATATGCAGAAAGTATGGCAGAGGGTTGGTATGGATATTACCCACTGCAGTGGTCGGCCGTACTTGACTCTGATAGACTGTGGTCCATCGAGATTTGCCATCTGGCGTCAGCTGAGGCTTCAAACCAGCGCAAGCATCATCGAGCAGCTGGGAGCAGTGTTCTGTGAACGTGGGGCACCAGAAGAATTGTTAACAGATAATGACACTGCTTTTCGCAGCAGAATGTTTGCTGACTTCGCATCTCGGTGGTGTGTGCGTCTTCGTTTTCGATGTGCTCATGTTCCTTCCGGAAACGGAATAGTAGAGAGGTGCCACCGTACTATAAAAGTCATTGCTGCAAGGAAGGGCTGTTCTGTAGCGGAAGCAGTGTACCTATACAACCTGATGCCTCGAGATGACTGCTCGTCGTCAACTGCTCCTGCAAATATGCTGTACCAGTACTCTGTCAGAGTACGCGGAGTGGACCCCTGCCAGGAGGAGGACACGGAAGTGAGCAGCCCTTACCAGGTTGGGGATGAAGTGTGGGTAAGGCCGCCAAACATTCGATGTGATGGACGTCACAGAAGGGGCATAATCACGAGAGTTATGTCTGACCAGGCGGTTGAAGTCGAAGGAATGCCCCGCCACGTCAGAGATCTTCACCGTTGCACGACTCACGATTCTGAATAAGAAGTGGTCACCACGGATAGCGGGGACGAGGAGCTTCTTATTCAACTCCCTGCTCAAGTTGAAGTGAGAGAAGAATCTGGCTCAGAGGATGATGCAGATGAGCCAGACCGTGAGTTGCCGAGGCGTTCCTCAAGGATAAGAAGGGCTCGAGTATGCGACCTGTGTGATTAGTATATCAAGGGGGTGTGTAGTTCAGTGGGTAGTTTAGATCTTAATGACTGTTGGGTCTGTAATTAATGTTGGGTAGTTTATCTTTGCGAAACAAGCGTTAGGCGGCGCTGATCGTACATCGACGTGGCAGGAATCACGTGATCAAGCGAGGTGGGCTCAGGGACGGAGGAAGGTGTAGGAGAGAGACGACGTAACCACTCCACCACAGCCGGACGGCTGTCGTACTCTGTGCAAGCAACACCTACCCGCCTACTCAGCAGTGCACCTTGTTAACACTTGTTTTGTTGCTGTCCATTCTTACGTATTCTTAAGTAAAGAGAAAACGCAAGTCCTTGTTTAATTACTGCCACAAATAGTCCAAGGTGACTGGGTATAGCGTGCTGGTCACCATGGTTTGCAGACTTGTTTCATATGTTTGTTGGGAATAAATAAGTGTTCATAATATTTCTTGTGACACATTAAGAATCCTACATTCCAGTAACATATCTAGTTTATGTGTGGAAGTCATGAAAAAACTATTACAGGTGAATTAATTGGAATTACTCCTAGAACAAGCATCTGCATTCTTTTAATGCGCTCTTTATCTATCTCAGTTTTCTAGCCTCATAAGCAATGTTTCGCCGCGAAATCTCTCTAACTTACCGATGAAATGTTAAAGTAATCGTCCAGACCCATTTTTTTTTGCCTAATTATGTTGAATTCAAAAACACCTAATCCACCAAAAATAATTGATTTCCAGGCCTTATTTCCGTAAAAACACGACTTTTGTGAAAAGCGCGCGAATTTTTTTTTCTTCCCTCCAACAGGGCTACGAATATTATTGATGACGTAACAGGAGGAGCGAAGAATGTAAACAACAGTCTTCTCCCTGCGTGACACCTGTCGGCAAATGTGATGATGAGCGATTGTACTTCGGTGTCAGACAGTGAATCTGTCGGTGTTACAGATCTAGAGTACGATGCTCAATCTGAGACCGAAATAAATGACGCTGCTCACGTATACTATGAGGAAAACGAACCTCAGATTGTGATGGGAGCCCAACCCTATATGTTTGAACCAGAATACGAGGCGGACGAACAGATGTTAGCGGCAACAACAACCCCTTACACACAACAACCTCTTACACACAACAACCCCTTTACACACAACAACCCCTAACACACAACAACCCCCTTACACACAACAACCCCCTTACACACAACAACCCCTTACAAACAACAACCCCTTACACACAACAGCCCCTTACACACAACAACAACCCCTTACACACAACAACCCCTTACACACAACAACCCCTTACACACAACAACCCCTTACACACAACAACCCCTTACACACAACAACCCCTTACGCACAACAACCCCTTACACACACAACCCCTTACACACAACAACCCCCTTACACACAACAACCCCTTACAAAAGTATGTTACACGCCAGTCCACCCCATTTACTACCACACCACCACCACATTTCCTACCACACCCCAGTCCACCCCATACACCCCGTCTCCTACCACACCCCACCCACACCCAGTCAACGCTCCCGCCACGCCTGCCCCCCTGGTTGGAGCCCTCACGCCGTGGGAGTGGGAGTCTTGGTGGTGGTAGTGATGGTGGTGACGCTGTTTGTGTGGAGGTGTCGAAAAGGTCAGGAAAACACAACAGCATCCGGTGAGTGAGTGAGTGTGTGTGTGTGAGTGTCTGTGGTGAGTGTGTGTGTGTGTGTGTGTGTGTGTGTGTGTGTGTGTGTGTGTGTGTGTGGTGAGTGTATCACTTCAAATCCTTGCAAATTTCAACTTCCCGTTCCAATCTGCCCTAGTCCGCCGCACTAATCTTTTCAACACATTTAACGTTGTCGTATCAGTCGGAAACGTGTGCAAACTTTTCTCGAAAGGCACAGCTGTCTTGCTGCACCCATAAAGGATGCATGCATGTGGCATATCGCAATTTTTTTTTATCAGAAACACCCAAAAATCTTCAAGTACTATATTTATCTCTTGTGTTTACGTGCTTCTGATCAGCGCGGGAAGAGGAGGCCTTCCTCCTGTTACGTCACCGAGCCGTGGTGTGTCGTCTGCAAGCCTTGAGGAGTGTTTTGAGAACTCGGGGAATTTGCAGATTTTGATTGCGGATTATTTAAAAACGGCTGACTGGACGCAAAAAGTGACAACATATTGTTGATATACTCGCTAATGGCTATAATTTGATTGCATTAAATCAGGAATGATGAAATGGTCTGGACGATTACTTTAAGTTACCATTCCATGATTCCTGACTCTCTGGATGCAGTCATTTGCAGAGTAAGCCTGCATGATGAAAACGTACAGGTCTGTGAGTGGCGCGCGTACCGTCATATTTGCATTGTTTTGGGTCACTGTCCGACTGTCTGTATGTCTTTGAGCAAAGGGGCGGAGCCAGAGCTGGCTTCACTGAAGTGACGTCATGGCCTCTCCTTATTATTATAGCTCCATGGAATGATCGGTCACTGACTTTGTGTTGTTATGTCGGTCCAGAGAACGCGTATAAGACACATACAAGAGGGAGACACGTACCAACACAAGGCATTATAGAATATTTGTAAGGGTAACTGGTGTAATTTGGTTATGTTCGTTGGTGTTAAAAGTGATCAATAGAAAGTATATGCAGTTAACTCAGACTCAGAGGCATGTTTCTTTCTTTCAAGCAGAGGAAAAATATTTATTGTATTTGAGGTCGAGGGTGGACCCATTTACTCTACTTGAGGTAACGATAGATTGGAAATCTTCAAGACTCATATAGTAGGGCAGTGATGCTGAATTTTCGATGTAAACAGTATTTTGATGATACAGCCATTTTAAGTGGAGGAAAATTTGTGCGCCCCAAAACGACCGGCGCCATGCTGTGACGTCAACAACGCAGGGTTGTCAAGCGGCCGCAGCGGGCCGCTCCACAGTAACATTAACTTGCATTACCCCTACTACCGCAAGATGGCCAATAATCCTCCTTCAAGTTTTGTGGTAGGTTTTCACTGTGTTTGTGAATATATAAGTTGTAGTTTATAAGGAAGAAGTGATTAGACAGGGACAAGTGACCCATGACAACAGACAAGTGATGACTTTAGGCATCGCAACTCCTTACAAAGAGCTCAAATGAACCTACAATGACATGTAGCCTACAGCTAGACAGATAGACGAACTCATAGAAGAACAGGTAGAATGAGAGCGCCTTCCACCTGCACACACACACATACATCATAGACGAACTCATAGAAGAACAGGTAGAATGAGAGCACCTTCCACCAACACACATACATACACATCATAGACGAACTCATAGAAGAACAGGTAGAATGAGAGCGCCTTCCACCAACACACATCCACATCCTGATCAAGAGCACACTGCGCCTTCCACGCACACACACACACACACACACACACATATACATATATAATATATATATAATATATATATACTAGCCGCAAAGCCGCCCTCCGGGTGGACTTTTTGGCTAGCTCCTGCGGAGGGCTATTGGTGGGCCTTCGGCCCACCATCTGTGTTTGGTGGGCCAAAGGCCCACCAAACACAGACTCTCCAGATAGCCCCTTCTAACTTTCCTGAAATCATGGATGTAGAAATGTATGTATTAACGCCAACCCATTCACTTCACCCCAACCCATTCACATCACCCCCAACCCATTCACTCACCCATTACCCATCACCCCCACCCATTCACTCACCTATTACCCATCACCCCCCACCCATTCACTCACCCATTACCCATCACCATACACCCATTCACTCACCCATTACCCATCACCCCCCACCTATTCCCTCACGCATCACCCATCACCCCCACCCATTCACTCACCCATTACCCATCACCCTCCACCCATTCACTCACCCATTACCCATCAACACACACCCATTCACTCACACATTACCGCATCACCCCCACCTTTCCCTCACCCATCCCCCCAACCTATCACCCCCCACCATTCTACTCACCCTCCCACCACCCATTACCCTCCCCCACCATTCCTCACGCCATTACCTATCACCTACATCAAGGTCCTCAAGTCTCGGAAACAACACCTTTTTTTCACATCTCGCTAATAGGCTTACTAAAAACAAAGAAGAAAAAAAGTGGATCGGTCATCTCATGTGGGCTTAAAACCTGCCCCTGGTCAGCCGGTTCCAAAACTGTACTCATATGAGGATTCCGCCACGAGGGGCGGAACCTATACCACACCACACACACACACAGACGACAGACAGACAGAACAGAACACACTTATCGCTATATTGTTATAAAGAAAAGATATTATATATACATAATAAGTATAATATGTATATCTATATATATATATATATAATATATATATATCTATATTTATATATTAGATATTATATTAATTGAATATAGATATAATATATATATATATTATATATATATTCTATATAACACCTAGATATCTATCTATAATATAATATATCCCTATACTCTATATATTATATTCTATATATATAATTATATAGTTATATATATCTATATTATAATGTATATATATATATATATTATATCTTATATTATTATATATATATATATACTATATATTATATATATATACCTATCTAATAATATATATCTTATATAACTACTTATAATATCTATATCTATATATATATATATATCTATATATATATATATACACTATATATATAGTATCGATCTATATATCTTATATATCTTAGATATCTTATATTCATATATTTAAATCTCTTATATTATATATATATATAATTTATATATATATATTATATATATATTAATATATATATATTATATATAGATATATGTATCCTAGTTCTATATATATCGTATATATATCATTATATTCTATATATATAGTATTATCTTTAGTATATACTTCTATCGTCATTATATAAATATATATATGTATATAATATTTCTATATCTATATATATTATATTATAAGTATAGATATATATATATATATTATATATCTATAATTATATATATAGATAGATCTATATATATCTATATATATTATATATATAGTATATATATATCTCTAGTTATAGATATATATCTACTAATTATATATTTATATATATAACTCTATATTATATATTACTATATATATATTATATATCTATATATCTATATCCTATTATCTATATATATATATCTATATAGTATATATATAGATATTATATATATCTCTATATATAATATATATGATATAATATATATTACTATATTATATATAGACTATATAATATACATTATATATATTATCATAGAGCTTCGCCACTTAATCCTCCTCCTGTGTCACACACAACACACACCCACCACCACACACACACCACACACACACACACACCACACACACACACACACTGCCTGGAGTACCACTAACTACCCTTCCTTCAATCACACCGAAGGAAGGCACCGAACTACTCCGTGATCTCGCGGTTATGGTTCGACTCAAATGCTGAGTGAGCGCCCCATGCACAATACGAGGGCATTTATAAACCTCGTTTTCTTTTGTTATTCAGTCATCTGTATATCGCTGAAGCGTTACTACTCTCATCGAGGAGCATAGCATTAACACCATTCTTGTACCTTTAATTAAGTACAACCCAGTCAACATTAGCACCGGGGACTCTACTCAAGTCAACTCACATTATTATTATTACTTTTTGCTCCCTGGTGGTGAAATTCATCTTAGTATTCTGTTTGTGTTTTTGCTCTCGGTTATTATCTTTGTGTTTATGTACATTGGGTCATTTAGTTATTAAGCATTTTTTTTTTTTTTTTCCTTTCGTCCATCTCTTTTGTGCTTCAAAGCAGATTCAGCTTACTCCTTGCACAAGGTGATTTTATTTGTATTCATTAAATTGTTTATTGTTTCTACTTCTTTCCTCACCTTTTTGTTATGGTTTCGGGCGTTTTCAGTCCTCGCTACTCCTTGCCATCTAGACAACTCACTGTCCTCGCTCGTAACAGTTGGGGGCCTGTCCCGGGATGTAATAACCTTTACGGTTTGTTATTTTCTTAATCTCACTTCAGTGATATTCATATTTTTCTGTGTTTCACCCAGGTATTTCTTTTTCTGTTGTGGATTTCACTTTTGTCCTATTTTGGTGGGGTTATTACTTTCCGTGTGCTACATGATTGAGCGTGTGGATAGCTGTGCCTTTCAAAACTCACTACACGAAGGCTGGTGTAGAAGTCTTTTCCAGTTCCGTCACACTGCTTAATTTACCTTTATTGATCTGTTTGATATTTTCCAAGTAGGCACATTTCCTCCCCGCTAAGCTATACTGACTCATCTTTTCTCACGGAACCGCGATGTTCAATCTAGTTAACTCCGTCGATTATTAAGTGACCAGTTCAAAACTCAAACATTTGCGTACTTATGCCAGATCTTGTGTGCGTATTGTAGGTACTGGCTTCTCTTGTACTTCTCCACTGGCTCGTTATATCCTTCGAAGTGAACATCTCCAGGGTCATTCCCCTATCCATCTCATGTCAGGGTTGTTCAGTAATAGCTCGAGTGATTTTCCTGAAATACGCCCTTGTCATCTCGCTTCTAACCCTATTGTGGTTTCTTACTTTGTTTTTAACTTAATCCATGGTGTTTGATGCGGAGAGTTTGTCGGTAATTCCTCTCGAAGAACTTAAAGCTGCAAGAATTACTAAGATCATCTCAGTATAATTGCCGCTACCTTGGCATCCATTTCCTCATGTACTAAAAAAGGAACACTTAATGACCCATTTAACTCATCTAGGTGAAGAACCACTAACTGAACCCTCAGGTCCAGAAACCCCATTCTAGAGGTTCTTCAGACCAGTACTTCTCTAGAAGTGGAGAAAGTGAAATGCAGGCATTACACAATGACGTTAGACTATGAAGAGCAGAAAAAGCAACCATGATTGAGAAGAAAAAGAGCGTGAAAGAGAAGAAAAAGTTCTCGCCCGCAAACCAGTTACAATACAAGGCGTGCAGGAGCAGAAAGACCCCCACCCCCCGCATGAAAGAGCAGAAAAAGAAACATGATAGAGAACATCAGTTAAAAGTCCTCGATCTGCAAATATAAGGTCCGCCACTCATATAAACAAATTTACAATTAACAAAAATTTTGCCTCTTTTACTCATTCTCTGATTACGATCCTGAAGAAGCCTCTTTAGAGGTTCGAATCCTCTGCCACGCATTTTCCAGGTACCTAAAGAGGATTGGACCTGGCTTGTCAAGCCAAAACTTATGGAAAGGCTTTATCTGTTTTCTAGACAGTGTGCAGGATAATGCCGATTATGATGTAGTTAAAGTCTATACTTACAGCTTACGCGGTCACCACAGAAAGATACCGACAAAACTTCCGCAACATGAACAAAAATACTGGTCAACACTTACCTAGAATTTGCCTCAGAGAAATTCAGAACCTTAAACTGGCTCAGTCTGCATCATTCACCACTTTTGACGAGCTGGTAAATCTCGTAGCACGGGAGGAATTTAAAAGAAAAATATCCTACTCAATCATGTTGCACATTACAGACAAGGATGGACAAACCTACTCACAGCTGCTACAATAGCAGATGTCTTTTCCTTAGTACATCGCCTGTATCCGCGGGAGCAGAAGAAGGCTCAGTCCATTGTAAGTTCAGGTGCAAGTTATGAAAATGGATGGTTAAGTCTGTAGATAGTGGTTCAAGCCAGTGTTGTTTCTGCTATTTCTGTAAGGATAACTGGCCACCTCATAAAGAAAGTCCGGACCCTAGGTGTAAAGTAGCTAAAATGGGCACCTTTTTCTTAAACCAGTGCTTCGGTGACACAATATTCCACTCCCTTTTGTTACTGATCCTTTCAACCCTTCAGTCACAAGGTACTGTCTCCCTCGACTCTGACTCTGAGGACGCCCTCTCCAGATTATGCAGGATACGGCTTCTGCCCAATCATCCTCTTAAACATCTGCACTTCCGGAGTAGAACGGAAGTATACAGGGGATAAGTGTCCCTCAAGGATTTTTCACCATACTTTCCCCGTAACTCTGGCTAGGGTGACCTTGATTGTCCGCTTGTTAAGGGAGTAGTACCATTGCTGTCAGTGCGGACAATCTTACCCTTTTTCCTCATACTAACTTCCTGTTAGCTAATCGATCTGGCTGGTGGTTAGTCCATTCCACCCCTGTCCGCTAATAACTCACCTTACCAGACAACCCCACGCTCCATGGAAAGGAGCAGCAAATCTTTTTCCTATCTGTGCCGTTACCCGTGCACAGTCCGAAGCAACTGCTCAACTACCCCCTCTAGCCCTTGTCCAACTACCACTCCTCAAACGCCTAACGTAGTACTTGGCTAAGATATTCTCCTTTGTAACACTACCTTGCTGAGGCCTCAAGGGGGGTAGTCGAGACGATGCCTACTCTGTCTCGTACCATGCCAGAACCATTCCTAAAGATCAATCCTCATTCCACCTTCTTTCTATTACCATGACAAGTTCTTATGAGGCTATTCAAACTGCTAAACTTTCTGATGATGCCACTTGGGCTGAAGTTCACCAATTGTAAATTGCCAATCAACTTGAGAAGAGCCAATCAATGGAGATCCGCTCATGGGAACAAGCCGTCACATAGGAATAAGAAACTTGTGACAAATATCAATGATTTTTACTGCCAGGATTAAAAAAGACATAACTTCAATGAAAATTCATGTCCGCACACGTGCCGATTATGGGAAAAACCTAACTAAATATTCCTCAGTACCCACTCGCAACCTTATCCAAGTGCTTAGGAACTTTTCAAAAGATCATCATTGACACATCGTTGGCCCATTGCCCAAAACTAGGAGAGGAACCATACATCCTCACTATTAGTGTCCAACCACCGATACCCTGAGGCTTTCCCACTTAAACATTACAGTCCCCCCAAAAACCATTGGTGTCAAACCTCCTCAACTGTGTACTACTTTTGTCATCCCTAGGAAATTCACAGTGAACCGCGGCACCTTTCACGAGCGGTCCTCTTTGCAGCAGTTCTGGCAGAGCTTGGAATCAACCAGACCTTATCTACCGGCATACCATCCTCAATCACAAGGCTCTTTGGAGAGAAACACTCCCGACCGCCGTAAAATACTCAGCTAATTCACATTATCTACTGAATTATACAGAGTAGCCCGAACAAAGACCAAACCTTGCCCTGATACAATAGAAATACCTGGATTCAGATACAATGCGTTTGCACCATTTCTGTACCTGAACAATCCACCCCCTTGTAACGGTACGATTGTGAGAAAAAAAAAACTCACCATACTTGGTAATCTCGAGATTACCTAACCCACCTATCTTCCCCTCACAGGAGAGACATAACACCATTATGCTAACCATAAAGATGTCCTTGGCGATCATCCTAAATTATGTAACATGACCTCGCCAAACGTGTCGAGCTTCTTTTTTTTTTTTTTTTTCCCCCCAGAACCTCCTCCTCTTCGTCAACCACCCTACCGAACTACATTCCTCGAAATGGTGACCAATTGAGGCAATAGGTGATTATCTACTCCAGCAGGGACTGAGCTATTCCCAGCCAGTCTCCCGTGGGCGTCCACCATGCTCGTCTCGTCCCAAGGAGGATGGACAACTCGCCTCTGCACGGAACTACCGCAGAGTAAACGCTGTGGACTGTTTCCCGGACGCCTAACCCTCTACAAAGAATAGATGCTCTCATCGACAAGTTGTACAGACTAATTATATAACGAAAAATTGACTTACTGAAGGTCCTACCAAATCACCCCTCACGGAAAAGGCCAACAAATATCACCTTCATCTACACCCTTTGGTTTTTTCCAATACAGAGTCATGCCTTTTGGGATGAGATGCCCCTCTACCTTCCAACGGGCATGGACTACTTATTAAGGATCTGGCTGAGTTTCTGTATCTTATCGACATTGTGATATTTACGAGCATTGGGAAGCCAGCACCTTCTAAAAACTCCTGAAGTGTTGACGCGGCTGCGGGAGCACAACTGACCGATCAGCTGGCGACGACCACCTTCTAGCGAGCCCACGGTGACATACCTGGGACACGAGGTTGTGACAAGCCAAGTACGAAAACCCAAATGGCCAACACTCCGCCATCTTGAGTACCCTGTCCCCTACTACTCGAGGCCCTACGGCGCTTTCTTGTATGGGCAGGTTACTACCGGAGATTCTGGTCCAACTTCGCGGCACGCTACCGTCCCTCTCCCCGGCTCACTATTGGGTCTGTGGACCTACAACTGGCGGACGTCTGCCAGCCGCCTTCAACCAACTTAAGAACTTCCTGTCCACAGGGTCCGTTCCTCATCTGCTCCGACTTCGCCAAACCCTTTGCTCTGCAAACAGATGCCACGACACCGCCTTAGGAGCTGTACTCGTACAGAGGTGGGATGGCATCTTCACCCCTTGGCATTACACTCCATCAAGTTCAAACATCCACCAAAAGCGGTACAGCACCTCGAGAAAGAACTCCCTGTCATCGTCTCAGCTTTACAAAAAATGGTCATGTTATCTCCAGCCAGTACAAGATCCCTTTAAAGTCTACACTGATCAGAAAAAAGCAACCCTCTGTCCTTCCTAAATCGGCGCAAGTTTACCACTCAACGCCTTCTCCGATGTGTCTCTCTATCCTCCAACCTAAACCTGACCATCATCCACTCAAGGCACCGACAACATCATGCAGACGCTCTCTCTCGCACTAGAGGCTCCACCTTGCCAGTTAAACTCCTACGACTCCCTTCTTCCCAGTGGCGTCGTCTTATGGGGGGGGGTATCATAAGCTTCCGCCTTATCCTCATCCTTGGTTCCACACACACACACACACACACACACACACACACACACACCACACAAAACACACACACACACACACAACACACACACCACCCACACACACACACACACTGGCCTTGAGTACCACTAACTACCCTTCCTCAATCAACACGAAGGAAGGTCACCGGAACTACTCCGGGATCTCGCCGGTTTTGTTTCCGAATCAAAGCTGGTGAGCAGCCCCAGGCAATACGAGGGCCATTTATAAACCTCGTTTCTTTTGTTAGTCAGTCCATCATGTATATATCTGAAGCGTTACTACTCTCTCGAGGAACATAGCAAACCCATTCTGTACTTTAAGTAAGTACCAACCAGTCGACATTAGCACCGGGGACTCGCTACTCAAGTCAACTCAACATTATTATTATTCTCTTTACTACCTGGTGGTGAAATTCTCTTAGTATTCTTTTTGTGTTTTTCTCTTAGGGGTTAATTATCTTGTGTTTTAATGTACAGATTGGTCATTTAGTTTATAACTTTTCCTTTATCCTCTATGGTTGTGCTTCAAAAGCTAAGATCATCTTACTCCTTGCTAACAGGTGATTTATTTGATATTAATAAATTGTATATTGTTATCTACTTCTTTCCATCCCTTTTTTGTTATGGTTTCGGGCGTTTCCAGTCTCGCTACCATTCCTCTAGACACTCACTGTCTCGCTCCGTAACAATAATATACTATATATATATATACTATATATATATATATATGTATATATACTAGATATATATATATATAATATATATATACTATATTATATAAAGATATAACTATATACTATTCTCTATATATATAATACTATATATATTATATATATATATAACTACTATATAATATATATTATATCTATATATAGATATATACTATATATATATATATATTACTATATCTTA
Source organism: Chionoecetes opilio (assembly GCA_016584305.1). Taxonomy (NCBI): domain Eukaryota; kingdom Metazoa; phylum Arthropoda; class Malacostraca; order Decapoda; family Majidae; genus Chionoecetes; species Chionoecetes opilio. The sequence goes on from JACEEZ010008657.1 coordinate 252,347, forward strand.
TTATATATATATACTATATTATATATATCTACTAGATAAATATATATACTTATATATATATATTACTATATACTATATAGTATATATATCTAACTATTTATAATATATACTATATACTATATTACTATATATATATATACCTATATACATATAACTATATATATATATATATATACTATATACTATATCTATATATATTAATATTACTATAATACTAATACTATATATATATATAATAACTATATACTATTATATTATATATATATATCTACTATACATATCCAACATCAAATATCTATATTATATACTATATACTATCTCCTATATATTTACTATCTACTATATACCTATATATTATACTATATATATATACTATTATTATAATAGATCTATCCTATATATATATTATATTATACTATATATCATAACTATATATATATCTATCTATATATATATATATATATATATAGCTATATATATTATTATATATATATAATATATATTATTATGTGTGTGTGTGTGTGAAGGCGCAGTTGCCCTTGATCAGATGTGTGTGTGTGGTGTAGGTGAAAGGCGCTTTCACTCCTATACCCTTGTTTTTCTTGAGTTTCGTCAAGAGTACGTACATAATCCTAGGCCCTAGATGAAAGGGAAATTCACACTCACTACAGGAACTACCTCGTGTAGGGCTCACGAGCCTCTTGTAGATTCTTATTTCTTATGTTTATTATGTTCTTTGAGCTTCCGTGCCCACAGCATTGTCACATACACAACGCCGCGTGTGTTGTGTATGTGTGTGTGCATGTGTGTGTGTAGGCGTTTGTTACTTCATCACTGCATCACAGACAAACACCAATTCCCCAATCTGTAGTACTATGTAGACTCAACAGCACGGTCAAACACGACACACACCACCACACACACACACGAGTACATGTGTGGTTGCCCTCATTGGGAATCACGCCTATAGTAGACCTCCAACCGCTGTTTTACTTTTTTGTCTTGTCTTGGGACACAAATATGAACACTCTCTGGTGTTTATAGCATATTGACAAACAAACATAGTGGGTTCTCTTTGTCCAGCCTATATAGGCGAGGAAGCGGGGTAGAGAAGGAAGCGGAAGGGATGTTTATGCGCTGTCTACGTCACACCAATCACAGCGCGTTCCGCGGCCAACGTCAAATTTTTGGCCCCAAAATGGACTATAATCTCATTCATAGTTGCCAATTTTAAGCAAAATGATATGAGTACATGATAGTAACTTATATTGCAATCCAAAGCTTCACCAAACTCCGGTTTTGGTGTAAGTAAACGGTCCCCATGGACCCGTTTTTACTCACAAGTCAGTAGAATCATCAGTAGTCATCACATCATAGTCCCCATCAGTAGAAATTATTCATAAATACTGACTCCATGCATGCTCCCCTCAGTCCTAACTAGTGGACACGGTTCCCACACCACACGGCAGCCCGTGGCCATGGGTGGGCACCTGTGGGCACCGGCTTGCTCGTGGGGGGCACGTGACCCCCCATGCCCCCCGTAGCTACGCCACTGCCCCCGTTCTTCGTGCCGAACCTTCGTCGCTGCTCTTCGTTCCGAAAAATATCCCTTTTATGATAACCTTCGCAGTCGACGAATGTCGTCGCCAACCTCATCATGACTCTCGCCTAACTGTCTCTCTACATGACTCTCGTGTGACTGGCCTTAGATTTGCCTTCAAATTTGGCCAATTTTTTTTTTCAACCATATTTTGATGACACTTGGTTCTTATTAGCTTCACGTCTTGCTGATCACGAATCTGGACTTTTTTCGATATAATGGTTTTGAAAATCTCTTTTGAGTCCGTTCTCAGCTTATTTATCCCCGTAAACATATTGTTACGAACGTTGCCTTCCTCCGTCGCAACCTTACTAAGGTGTCGGTGTCTTGTAGAGGGGAGAGTGGAGAGTGTTGTGTTACCTGAGGCGGTTTTAACGCACTTTACCCCTAGAGCAAAAAACATCGTCACACACGCCACTACACACACCAGGGAATAGAGAAACACCTCCCACTTCCTTCATTCCTGTACTAGGTACCTACAGTACCCTCAACAAACCCCCCGACCTCTTCTTCTGCCGTCCGCAATGGGAACACCTACCAGTCACCTATATATATATAGTTTCCACTCCCTTTTCTTAGGCTAGCATGTAAAACCCTGCTTCCTTGATTCCTCTATGATGGCTCGCGTCCCCTCTCTCCGCTGACTGGCATCTTCCCGCGGCTCCCTCTCTCCCTCTCCTGCCTTGCTTCCTCCCCCCAGCCAATCCGCGTTCAGAGGGCATGGTGCCGCTACCAATGGAGTGTTTGGCGCGAATGATGGCGCGTAACCTGGATGAAGGAACTGGCTGCCTTTGTAACACTGCTCCCTCTTCACAAAAACTGGCCGGCCTCGGCCAGGCATTTAACTAAAAAAGATAGACATACAGGGAAGAGACATATCCACCGAAATAAAACCAGAGAAAAAAAAAATCAAGCATATGTGTCAACCAAAACAAACCAGGCTTTCTTTACTCCCTGTCATAATCCGTCATCCACTGAGGTGGGCGTCTCGACCTCCTCGGGCGGGCTCCTCCCCACCCTTGGTCAGTGTTCCTCAGCTTCCTCCGACATCTGGGCCTGGGCTGGCAGTGTGGGCGACGCCAGCAATTCTTCACTGGCGCGCAGGTCTTCATCATCTCATGGCTGCCTTCTAGAGGAACCATCCCCCCAGCATCGCTTCCTGTGGCTCCTTCAAGGCTGCTGTCGTCACCACTTTCGCTGCCTGACGTTTCCTCCTCCAGCTCGCCCCAAGTATACGTACCTGGGCCATGGTATCTCCACAGTCTGTCGGCATGGACTACCAGGAGACGTCCGCGCGAGCCACGCCGTGTCCTATAGGTAACGTCGCTGATCCGATTCACCACAGTGTACGGCCCCTCCCAAGGGCTCTGTAGCTTGGGACACAACCCCTTCTTTTTCCTGGGGTTGTACAGCCACACCAACTGGCCCTCGTCGAAGGCCGGGACGATGATCGGCGATCATAGTAACCCTTCATAGCCTCCCCCGCCACCTTTAGATTGGCCCTGACGTGGTGGTGGACGTCCCTGAGGCGGTTTCTGAATCTCGGCCGCATACGACGTGACGACCGTGGGTAGACCCAAGATAAAGAGACAGAAAGGTAACGTCACCTCCCCGGGGCGTCGAGGCAAAATCAGTCCTTTGTGCGCATGACGTCAATGGGTATCGCGCCAACGGCACCACCGTTCAAATATTTTATGGCCTCACTCAGGCCTCACCATCTCTCTCTCTCTCTCTCTCTCTCTCTCTCTCCTCTCCTCCCTCTCTCTCTCTCTCTCTCTCTCTCTCTCTTCTCTCTCCCTCTCTCTCGATCTCTCTCTCTCTCTCTCTCGTCTCCTCCTCTCTCTCTCTCTCTCTCTTCTCTCTCTCTCCTCTCTCTCTCATCTCTCTCTCTCTCTCTCTCCCTCTCCTCTCTCTCTCTCTCCCTCTCCTCTCTCTCCTCTCTCCTCTCTCTCTCTCTCTCTCTCTCTCTCTCTCTCTCTCTCTCTCTCTCTCTCCTCTCTTCTCTCTCTCCTCTCTCTCTCTCCTCTCTCATCCTCTCTTCTCTCCTCTCCCTCTCTCTCTCTCTCTCTCTCTTCTCTCTCTCTCTCTCTCTCTCCTCTCCTCTCCTCTCTCTCTCTTCTCTCTCCTCTCTCTCTCTCTCCTCTCCTCTCTCTCTCTCTCTCTCTCCTCTCTCTCTCTCTCTCTCTCTCTCTCTCTCATCCGTAAGCCACCCATATTCTTTACCTTGATCAGTATTGCGTACGAGAGAGGAGGAGAGAGAGGAGAGAGAGAGAGAGAGTTCTAGCTAGCACACAAGCGGGGACGAGACCCTTACTTGTGCCGCTGTTGCCGCTTAGTGGGACAAGCAAAGTTCATTTCCCACCTGACATGCAAGGCCATGCCTTATTTTCTTATGTTCTTATGTTCATACCTCCTCCCTTCCCTTACCTTCTCCTCCTCCTACCCCTTCCCCTACCTCCTTCTCCTCCTCCTCCTCCTCCTCCTCCTCCTCCTCCATCTTCTCTTTCACTCTCACCCTCCTTCTCGCCCTCTTAATTCTTATTGACGTCACTTCCCCCAGCGCGGCAAAAGGGAGGTGACGTTACCTTCTGTCTCTTTACCTTGGGTAGACCCTCGTCTGGTGGTCGTCCCGTTACCATGTCCACCGGCAGGCGAAGCTCTCGGCCACACATGAGGTGAGCCGGGGTGTATCCCGTCACCTCATGCTCCGCCGAGCGATAAGCCATCAGGAGCATGGGTAGCTTCAGGTCCCAGTCTCCTTGTCCCTCTTGGCAATATTTGGCTAATTCCTGGCCCAGCGTGCGGTTAAAGCGCTCCACCATCTCGTCTGATTGTGGCCTGAGCGGGGTGGTGCGTATTTTTCGCCCCCTAAGGAGCTGGCAACACTCCCTTAACAGAACCGATTCGAACTCACGCCCTTGATCTGAGTGAAACTCCTCGGGAAGCCCAAACCGGCAGAAAAACTCATTCACTAACACTTCCGCCACCATGAGTGCCTCATGGTTTGGGGAGAGGGTAAGCCTCTGTCCACTTTGTGAATAGTCCATGGCCACGCATAAAAAGTGATTACCCTGGCCGTCTGAGGTAAGGGGCCAACAATATCCACTGCCACTCTCTCCATCGGGGCACCCACTTGATATAACTGCAGTGGAGCGAGTGTTCGCCTTCCCGGCCCCATCTTTGCACAACACACATCACATGCTTTGCACCATTCTCGCACGTCCTTACGCATGCCTAGCCAGTGCACGCGCTGACGCAGCCTACTCAGGGTTTTTTTTACACCGAAGTGTCCACTTGTAGTGCCGCCGTGGGCTTCACGCAGTATCCCCACTTCCAACACTCATCCCCTTCCCCCAACACCCACCCCCGTTCCCACCCACATCCCCACTTCCAACACTCAAACCCCTTCCTCAACACCCACCCCCGTTCCCACCCACATCCCCACTTCCAACAATCATCCCCTTCCCCCAACACCCACCCCCGTACCTATACAGCCACGATATATGTGTTGAGACGTGTGGAGCGCCGGGGAGAGGCGGGCGGTGTGAAGCAGATTGTCTCGCTGAGCTTCTCTCGCCTGGCGCTCTATACATATATCGTGGCCGTATAGGTCGGAAAAAGGTGCTAAGCTCTCTGGAAAGGCACAGCTTTCTTACTGCACCTATAAAGGATGCAAGTATATGCCATATCGCAAAAAATATATATCAGAAACACCCAAAATTCTTTAAGTCTACTATTTTTTTTTCTGAGTTTACGTGTATTTGTATTAGCACGTGGCTGGGAGGCTTCCTGCCGTGACGTCACCGAGCCGTGGTCCGTCGTCTGCTGGTCGTCAGTTGTGTTTTGAGAGCTTGGGGAATTTGCAGATTTTTAATGCGGATCATTTAAAAGCGGGTGACTGGATGCAAAAAGTGACAACATATTTTGTTGATATACTCGATAATGGCTATATTTTGACTGCATTAAATCAGGAATGATGAATGGTCTGGACGATTACTTTAAGTGTTGTAATGGGGCAACATAGGTTTATGCAAAATGAAAATATACGAGTTTTAATTCATTCATGGCGTTATAATGAGGATTGGGTGGAAAAATAGAAGCATTCGACAACGTGTGTCCTACAACATTCTACTAAATACTGTAGAGGAATGCTTAAAGGCGGGTGTATGGGTAAATATTACCTTCATGCATGCAAAGAGAAGGTCAGCTCACTGTTTTAGTCCATACCAAAACCCAGGGAGCCAAGTGAAAAATCGGTCCCGGCGTGCTGTAAAAGGTTGGCCTACAAAAACCTAATCTACATATACCTATGATCATGATCTAGAGGACCAACTTCTGAAAGTTGCTGGAAATTTTTACCAGCCCAAAAACAAAAAATGAGAATTCCAGCCACACCGGCACTAACTCGGCACTAGTGATGTTCTCTGCAATGATATTCAGAGCATGTATTTCTTTTTGTTTTAGTGCATGT
>JACEEZ010008660.1:0-2500 GCA_016584305.1 Chionoecetes opilio
CCCCGAGAACAAAACCCATCATACAGAAGAGATTTTTTTAGAGAGAGAGAGAGAGAGAGAGAGGAGAGAGAGGGGAGAGAGAAGAGAGAGAGAGAGAGAGAGAGGGGGAGAGGAGAGGGTCAAATCTCCATCCCACATCTATATCAGTTAGCAGCTATTGGGTACTGTTTATATAGAGGAGAGAGAGAGAGAGGAGAGAGGAGAAGAGAGAGACGAGAGAGAGAGAGAGAAGAGAGAGAGAGAGAGTCAAATCTCACCCCCACATCTATATCAGTTAGCAGCTATTTGGGTACTTTTTATATTAGAGAGAGAAAGAGGAGAGAGAGAAGAGGGTCAAATCACCACCACCACAATCTATATCAGTTAGCAGCTATTTGGGTACTTTTTATATTAGAGAGAGAGAGAGAGAGGGAGAGAGAGAAGAGAGAGAGAGAGAGAGAGAGAGAGAGAGAGAGGAGAGAGAATACCCGTACGTAAGAGTGTGGTGTGAAAACAGATTGCGTGGCTGTGTTTTGGGTACGGAGTGTGTTGAGGTGTGGACGGGGAGGGTACAGCGATAGGGGTCGGGTAGCAGGAGGGAGAAAAAGTAGTAGTAGTAGTAGTAGTAGTAGTAGTAGTAGTAGTAGTAGTAGTAGTAGGGAGGGAGAAAAAAGAGGAAAAGTAGTAGTGGTGGTAGTAGGTAGTAGTAGTAGTAGTTAGTAGTAGTAGTAGTAGGGAGGGAGAAAAAAGAGGAAAAGTAGCAGTAGTGGTGTTAGTAGTAGTAGTAGTAGTAGTAGTAGTAGTAGTAGTAGCAGTAGTAGTAGCAGTAGTAGTAGAATGACAAAGAAAAGATAATTGCGGCTATGAACAAGGGAAGAAAGATTACTGGGTGGGCGGGTGGGAAGGCGGTGGGTGGGTGGGCGGGCGGGTGGGCGGGTGGGCGGGTGGGTTTTAGATTTAATGAAGTGCTTTGGTTGGTGACAATATTATTAGATTTTTTTAAAGTTTGTCATTTTGTTATATTGTTTAATCAGGGGAAAGATAAACATAGGATTAGTATTCAGTTATTTCGCCCAAAAAGTAATAAAGTCGGTTACATAGTTTTTTTTTTTACAGATATAGTTTTGGACACTTCATTTTTCTATAGTTTTGGACACTTCATTTTTCTATAGTTTTGGACACTTCATTTTTCTATAGTTTTGGACACTTCATTTTTCTATAGTTTTGGACACTTCATTTTTCTATAGTTTTGGACACTTCATTTTTCTATAGTTTTGGACACTTTATTTTTCTATAGTTTTGGACACTTCATTTTTCTATAGTTTTGGACACTTAATTTTTCTATAGTTTGGGACACTTCATTTTTTTATAGTTTTGGACACTTCATTTTTCTATAGTTTTGGACACTTCATTTTCTATAGTTTTGGACACTTCAATTTTCTATAGTTTTGGGACACTCATTTTTCTAAGTTTGGACACTTCATTTTTCTATAGTTTTTGGACACTTCATTTTTCTATAGTTTTGGACACTTCATTTTTCTATAGTTTTGGACACTTCAATTTTCTATAGTTTGGGACACCATTTCAGTTTTCATATTTTTCTATATTTTGGACACTTCATTTTTCTATAGTTTGGACACTTCATTTTTCTATAGTTTTGGACACTTCATTTTTTCTATAGTTTTGGACACTTCATTTTTCTATAGTTTTTGAACCCGGTTTTTTATTTTGGACACTCCCCTTTCTATATTTTGGACACTTCATGTTTTCTATTTTTGAGCTTCATTTTTCTATAGTTTTACACTTCTTTTCTAGTTGACACTTCATTTTTATAGTTTTGGCATTCTTTCTTAGTTTCCTCTTCAATTTTCCCCATATTAAATTATTTTATATGACCCCTTCACTTTTATAGTTTTGGACCTTCATTTTTCTTATTTCACTTCATTTTTCTATACTTTTCACCCTTTAATTTTCTATATATTCACTTCAACTATAGTTTACACTCATTTTTCTTTTTTCACTTCATTCTTCTTAGTTTTCCTTCATTTTTCATAGTTTTCATCATTTTTCTATGTCTTTGGCACTTCCATTTTCATAGTTTTGCCTCTTTTCTATAGTTTGGAAATTCATTTTTTTATAGTTTTGGACACTTCATTTTTTTTATAGTTTTGGGGCACTTTATTTTTTTATAGTTTTGGACACTTTATTTTTCTATAGTTTTGGACACTTCATTTTTTATAGTTTTGGACACTTAATTTTTTTTATGTTTTGGACACTTCATTTTCTATAGTTTTGGACACTTCATTTTTCTATAGTTTTTGGACACTTATTTTTTTATTTTTGGACACTTCATTTTTCTTAGTTTTTTGGAAAACTTCTTTTTTTTATATTTTTGGACACTTCATTTTCTAAGTTTTTGGGCACTCATTTTTTTTATATTTTTTGGGCATCATTTTTCTATGTTCGGAATTTCATTTTTCTATAGTTTTGGACACTTCATTTTTCTATAGTTTTGGACACT
>JACEEZ010008660.1:7500-15000 GCA_016584305.1 Chionoecetes opilio
TGATGGTGGTGGTAGTGGTGATGGTGGTGATTGTGGTTATGGTGGTGGTGGTGGTGGTGATGGTGTGGTGGTGGTGATGGTGGTGGTGGTGGTGGTGTGGTGGTGATTGTGGTGGCGGTGGTGGTGGTGGTGGTGGTGATGGTGGTGGTGGTGTGGTGGTATGGTGGTGGTGGTTTGGTGGTGATGATGGTGTGGTGGTTATGGTGGTGATGGTGGTAGTGGTGGTGGTGGTATGGTGAAGCAGGGAGGAGTGTGGAGTAGTCAGGACATGGCTGATGAGAGGAGTGTGAACCAGTGGGCAGGAACTAAGAAGAGAGAAAGAGAGAGAGAGAGAGAGAGAGAGAGAGAGAGAGAGAGAGAGAGAGAGAGAGAATGACTAAAGACAGAAAATATAATGATTACATAAATTTCATACAGACTCTTCGAATGCTATTTATTCATGGACACATGTTATTGTTCCTCTAGACTTGACACTCCCCATTGGGGCTACTATAGCGTGCGGTGCCGGGACATTTATTAACAGTGGCTTGAAGGGTCTGTTTGGCGGGCCCAGTCAGTCACCTCGCCTAGTGTCCGCTGGAGCCTGGAGCAGCTAGCCTTGTTAGGAGGCCTTATTTCCTCCCTTTCTGCCTTACATCACGGTGACCATCGATGTTAGGTGGCCAACAAGAGTAAGTACGTGTGTATCATTGTCTATGAAAGCCACAGTAGGTCTGTAGAGTCAGGGATAACGAGTGAAATAAGGGTTGTTTACATCGGGCAGCAAGACATTCCCACAGCCAGGCATTGGCCAAGCGTTATCGCCAATCTGACATGATAAAGGCTTTGATATTCTAATTCCTCGGTCTTGATAAGGGGGGGTCTACTCTATAACATTTCCTTGATTAATCGATAATTAGTGAGAAAACAGTGGTTTGTGGGACCTTATTAACGGCACCATAAAACCATCACATTTGTTTTCTTCACTTGCCCTTTGAACTATGAGTTGCGGAGCTCTTATGAAGTTTCTTTATTTATTGGAAGGTTTGTTCATTGAATTAAGCCGTTAGTGACGCTGTCAAGAGATGTGTATAGCGGCAAGTAGCCGAGGTGTTGTCCCTGTGACGTCATCACTTTCTTACGTGGCCTTAAACCATTTCAGAAAACACTTTTTTACTACTGCTGCAAGCTGGGATCTGATCACCTTTTTAGACTGGGCATGTCATATAATGATTGTTGACACACGTTTCCTATACGCTGATATACGTTTTAAAAAGTCGAGAAAAATGAGAAGAAATATACGCGTTGTGGCAACTCCTTCTTACCCTGCATATTTTGATAATTTTCCCGCCAATTCCAGGTTTATGAGGCTTTTCGTGTTTGTGTGATTTGTTTCTAACATTTGCACATGGATAATGTACTTAATGCAGCGTGCTATTCGGTCATGTAGAGGAAGGCGGGTTTCAAGTTCTTTCAACTCAAAACTATTTTTCCGCAAAAAGATCAAATCTCCTTTAATCTGGAGTGTAAGGCAATATCTCTGTTAGATGATTAAACCAATAGGCTTGTAGTATTTTGTCCGTGTGTTGGCATGCGTGTTTGACAGTCTAAAGTTCCAGTTTGGTTTAATACTAAAGTATTTTATTATTCCACTTGCATATTTTTTTTGTATAGCTTCTGAGCTTCGGTTTGTGAAGGTTTTTGTGTTGCTTGATTTATTGAGACATTTTCTGTATTATTTCGGTGGCTTATTATGCCGTAATTAAGGTTTTTTTTATTGAAATACTCAATAGTTGAACATTTCGAAACTTCCGATAAACAAACAGTGATATGTATTTTCTTTGGCGACTTTTTGTACACACACACACACACACACACACACACACACACACACACACACAGACAGACACAGACACAGACACACACACACAACACACACACACACACACACACACACACAGACACACACATACACACACACACACACACAACACACAGACACACACACAGACACACACACACACACACACACACACACACACACACACACAACACACACCATACACACACACACCACAAGACCACACACACACACAGACACAACACACACACACACACACACACACACCACACACACACACACCACACACACACACACACACACACACACTCCTCCCCTCCTCCATCCTGCCATCTCCATATTCCTTACCTACCATAACCCTTGGAATGGACCTCCCTCCTCCTCCCTCCTCCTACTCCTCCTCCTCCTACTCCTCCTCCCTCCTCCTCCTCCTCCTCCTCCTCCTCCCCTCCTCCTCCTCCTCTCAGCGTAAGGGACCGGAAGTGAATCACGACAAGATTATTTCCTCGTACGAATGTTATTTCTTTTTGCATTTCTGAGATTTTTTCTTTTTCCCAAGACGGTGACTTGTTGTGTGTTTGCTCGTGAAGGGTTTTGTTTTACCTGTTTGTCCATTTTGCTTTTTACTTTATCTTTGCTGCTTAATTTTGTATACTCTCTCTCTCTCTCTTCTCTCTCTCTCTCTCTCTCTCTCTCTCTCTCTCTCTCTCTCTCTCTCTCTCTCTCTCTCTCTCTCTCTCTCTCTCTCTCTCTCTCCTCGCTAATACTAACAGCCACCTTGTATCGCGTATTCTTTCATTTATATCCGTAGTGCGCCAACACGCCTTGCAGATTTGTTTTTTATGGATTCCTTCCCACGTTGGCATTCTTCATAGTGACACTGTGGACAGAATAGCAAAGGCCGCCTGTAGCCTGCCACTCCCTGACGCTGGTCCCCCACCCTCTCTTGCCTGTTATTTATTAAGGGTCAACGCTCACACTTCCGTCTCCACTCTCCATCACAGGGACAGACAGAACCAACAGCGTCTCCATTCAGCATTACGACGCGCTCCGCCGCCATCGTTACAAATACCGTCGTCGGGGCCCAAGGGTGCGGCGACACAACGTGGTAGCGGCTAGGTTACGCCTGGACTACAGACCAGTGTGGCAGGTCGCGGGATTCCAGGACGCGCCACACTTCTCCTCCTGCCTCCTGTGTGACCAACCCAACAGTAACTCGCTGAAGTCTGTCTCCAGCGAGAGTGTGCAGGCAGTCTCTCACTGCCTGCACTGCCCGGAGGTCAGTGGCATGCTGCCTCGGGGACGACCACTGGTGGAAGGACGTCTGTCGGCATCTGCTGGCTCAAGACAATTTGGATGAGGTTCTTGTCCGCTACCCAGGTCTCGGTGACTGCTAATTTTGGTGATGACCGTTTAATTAGTTTAGTTATTAGGTGGCCAGTTACTTTCATTAACGTTTTGTTATTAAATTGCTCCTGTATATAGTTTTCTACTGTTTATTTTCAATGTGTTAAGTTTATCGACATAGATTATTTTGTCTTCATGTGTCCTGGTCTGACGCCTTGGGCCTCATAAGGTATCAAAACTAAAATCTCCTTTTCTTTTCTCTCTCTCTCTCTCTCTCTCTCTCTCTCTCTCTCTCTCTCTCTCTCTCTCTCTCTCTCTCTCTCTCTCTCTCTCTCTCTCTCTCTCTCTCTCTCTCTCTCTCTCTCTCTCTCTCTCTCTCTCTCTCTCTCTCTCTCTCTCTCTCTCTCTCTCTCTCTTCCTGGACAGGTCATGGCAAACTTAATTTCTTCCGATGTTAGTTACCTTGTTTGGCATTCAAGGTCTACTACTACTACTACTACTACTACTACTACTACTACTACTACTACACTACTACTACTTTTACTACCACTACTACAGCTACTAACGCTAAATAATGATAATAGCAACAATAATGACGATAAAACAATGAGTGGTGTTACAAATGTGCCACCTCCGCCTCGCCATCCAACACACAATAAAACAACAAGTAGAAAAACCGTCCCACCAACAAGCGAGACAAAACGCAGAGGAAGTGACTCGTTAAGGCTGGTCGTGTGCTTGACTGCAGGCGAGAGAGAGAGAGAGAGAGAGAGAGAGAGAGAGAGAGAGAGAGAGAGAGAGAGAGAGAGAGAGAGAGAGAGAGAGATGCTACCGGCTTGCCTGAAGGTGGTTTTTGAAAGTTGAGTGTGTGCGGTACTTGTGCATGTTTCTCTTCCTGCCGCGCACACACACACACACACACACACACACACACACACACACACACACACACACACACACACACACACACACACACACACACACCTGCTGTTTATTGCACGTGCCACTTAATTCTCCTTGGCAAGTCAATATAATGGTGGTGTTTGTTATTAGTGTTCATCAGTATTATTTGCATTGGTATTTATTTATCTTATTATTATTGTTAGCATCATTATTATTTACCGTCATCAATATTCTCCTCGCCACTCATTTTCTTCCATCTTCAAACAGACTTTTATGGACAAGACTTTCTCCTCAATGAGTCTTTCTTATATTTTGTTACGCTATATTATTTGCTCTATGCACTAAATGATTCCTGCTTGATATTCATGTTAAGGGAAATAGAGGCTCACGGAGACGCCTTGCTTCACGTTGACATCGCCACCGACTATTTCTTTACTTCGCCCAGACAAGATGTGATCAGCGACGCCCATTGCCGGGCTGCGACCACCCAGACTCCATCCGGGTATATCTGTGGTGAATGACAAGTCAGGGAAATTTCTGGATCAGGGTGAAGTATTGCGTTATATATTTCAATCCTTAGACTCCAAGGTTCATTGATAATAACGGTAATAATAAAGATTATTATATACTTATTGTTGCGACACTAGACATGAATTTCTCTTTCTGAGGCGACAGAACCAGAATAGAGAAGCGTTCAGGACACGCTGTGCCTCCCGGCGTGTGACACTGTGACCTGTGTCCTCCAGTGAGTCGTGTAGGATAGGCGAGGTCACCCCTGGCTGTGATGCATGAATATCTAACTGTTTCCGAGGCTTGTGACCTAATGACACGGCTGACCTGATGCAGGGAAGCAGTTAATATAATCAGGTGTGACCCGTGACGAGCACCAAGGTGTGACCCCGGTAGTACATTAACACTAGCAAGGTGTGGCGTACTCCTAGGGCAGCTGTGACCTTTGAGCGGTGACCAGGTGCCCCAGCAGGTCAGCTGCCCTCGCAGCAGCAGCAGGTCAGACATGGGGCCGGCCGGTTGTCTGTGTTGCCTGCCGGGAAGCCAGACAGGTGAACACACTCCCGCGCTCCCTCAGACATTCAGCGGCCGCCACACTAGTACTTGTTTTCCCTCGGGTTAAAGCGCAGGGAAATTTTTTTTTAATGCCCCAAGGTGTTAGCCAATGAGCGGCGCCGGAGCCGTGGCGCGACCAATGGGAGGCGCGATGCCGGTGTTGTTGTGAGGGCGTGTGTTTATTGGCTGTTATTTCGGTGCCACGGTGGAGGGGGTGCCCACTGACTGCACCTGTGTGTGTGTGTGTGTGCCTGTGTGTGTGTGCCTGTGTGTGTGTGTGTGTGCGTGCCTGTGTGTGTGTGTGTGTGTGTGTGTGTGTTGTGTAAGCGTCTCCCCGGCGGTAAATAGTTGTGAATGGGTATAGATAGTCTTGGTTATAAAATGGCTAATAAATGGTTATAAATAGTCTATGGGTATAAATAGTCTAAATTTATAGTCTTGTAAGAGTCACTTCGTTTTGGCTTCGTTGTTTTACTCCCCATGATCGCTTCTCTTGGCGTTAATTAAGGGAGTTTCCTAGGTTAAGGAAGGATAGGATTAGGGGAGAAACTGGTATACAAAAGGAGTGGTAAATGTTGAATGGACTCAGAGTGGTGTAGGTAGTGTTAGTGCGGAGTCATAGGGAGTTTTAAAGGAGCTGTATTTTATGTTCTGGGGATGAAGGTGGATGTAGGTAGTGTTAAGTAACAGGAACTACCACGTGTAGGTCTCGCGGCCTCTTGTAGCTTCCTTGTTTTCTTATGTTCTTACGCTTGTGTTAGGTTTTCTTGTTCCCTGAAGAGCTGTTTTGTTCTGCTATTTAGTTTTCTCTGTAAAAGTCACTTCACTTTAATATTTATAAGTCATCAAGCTTCAATGTCATATTCTTGAAGCCTTCGACAAGTTTTCTTTCAAGTTTTTTCTGAATGGAATTATTAGTCATCGCTGATTGGTTTTGTTTCGTTCGATGTAAGAATTGTAGAAAGTCTCCGTCACTATACTTACTGACTTTAAAAACTACGCTAAAAAATACGTTCTTGTGAAATAAGAGACTTGTAACTTAGACGAACAAGTATCATTTTCATAACCTTATCCAATATAAAGGTAAAAAAATATTGCGATAATAAAGTACATGCTTACAATATACCTTTGTTCCTTTAAAACCAGACTTGTGAGTAACGTAGACGAACAAGATCAATTTTCATAACCTGTTCAAATATAAAGAAAAAAAATGTTGAGATGATAAAAAGATACTTCCAATAGACCTGAATTAAAAACGAGACTTAACGTAAACGGACTAGAACAATTTTCATAACCTTTTGTAATGTAAAAAAATAAACTAAAACTATAGAAATAATATAAAATAGTACTTCCAAATGGGGTACATAAGGCCTGACTAAATTAACCTTAAAATAAGCCATAAAATATAAATTATAAAGAATAACATCAAATGAACTTGAAAATAACCTCAAATTAACTTGAAAATAACATCAAATTAACTTGAAAATAACCTCAAATTAACTTGAAAATAACATCAAATTAACTTGAAAATAACCTCAAATTAACTTGAAAATAACCTCAAATTAACTTGAAAATAACCTCAAATTAACTTGAAAATAACATCAAATTAACTTGAAAATAACATCAAATTAACTTGAAAATAACATCAAATTAACTTGAAAATAACATCAAATTAACTTGAAAATAACATCAAATTAACTTGAAAATAACATCAAATTAACTTGAAAATAACCTCAAATTAACTTGAAAATAACCTCAAATTAACTTGAAAATAACCTCAAATTAACTTGAAAATAACCTCAAATTAACTTGAAAATAACCAAATTAACTTGAAAATAACCTCAAATTAACTTGAAAATAACATCAAATTAACTTGAAAATAACATCAAATTAACTTGAAAATAACATCAAATTAACTTGAAAATAACCTCAAATTAACTTGAAAATAACCTCAAAATAACATCAAATTAACTTGAAAATAACCTCAAATTTACTTGAAAATAACCTCAAATTTACTTGAAAATAACCTCAAATTTACTTGAAAATAACCTCAAATTAACTTGAAAATAACCTCAAATTAACTTGAAAATAACCTCAAATTAACTTGAAAATAACCTCAAATTAACTTGAAAATAACCTCAATTAACTTGAAAATAACCTCAAATTAACTTGAAAATAACCTCAAATTAACTTGAAAATAACATCAAATTAACTTGAAAATAACATCAAATTAACTTGAAAATAACATCAAATTAACTTGAAAATAACCTCAAATTAACTTGAAAATAACCTCAAATTAACTTGAAAATAACCTCAAATTAACTTGAAAATAACATCAAATTAAC
>JACEEZ010008660.1:20000-35000 GCA_016584305.1 Chionoecetes opilio
ATAGATAGATAGATAGATTTTGTATAGATAGATAGATAGATAGATTTTGTATAGATAGATAGATAGATTTTTTAATAGATAGATAGATAGATAGATTTTGTATAGATAGATAGATAGATTTTTAATAGATAGATAGATAGATAGATTTTGTATAGATAGATAGATAGATTTTTAATAGATAGATAGATAGATAGATTTTGTATAGATAGATAGATAGATTTTTAATAGATAGATAGATAGATTTTGTATAGATAGATAGATAGATATTTTAATAGATAGATAGATAAATAGATAGATGGTCAATTAATCTTGGTCAATTAATCATAAAAACGTCTCAACTAGATCAATAGACTTTTAATAATAGATAGCTGTAATAGATCGTCAGTTAATTTTGCGTGTCAGTAATGGGTGAGGGATGGCAGTGGTTGTGTCCCGTACAGGTGATTGCAGGACCAATACCCATCAGCTTATTAAGGTGCTCCGACCCTCAATTACCACAGGTACTACACGGTAAAGGCCTTGTGTTACCTGCCTGCCTGCTGCCACCACTACCACCTCTCTCTCTCTCTCTCTCTCTCTCTCTCTCTCTCTTCTCTCTCTCTTCTCTCTCTCTCTCTCTCTCTCTCTCTCTCTCTCTCTCTCTCTCTCTCGTCTCTCTCTCTCTCTCTCTCTCTCTCTCTCTCTCTCTCTCTCTTCTCTCTCTCTCTCTCTCTCTCTCTCTCTCTCTCTCTCTCTCTCTCTCTCTCTCTCTCTCTCTCTCTCCTCTCTCTCTCTCTCTCTCTCTCTCTCTCTCTCTCTCTCTCTCTCTCTCTCCTCTCTTCCTTATCCTCCCTTCTCTTCTTTCTCTCTCCTCTTCTTCATCTCTCTCTCTTCTCTTCTCTCTCTCTCTCTCTCTCTCTCTCCTCTCTCTCTCTCTCTCTCTCTCTCTCTCTCTCCCCCCTAATGATGGATCTCTTGCAACTACTGTTAATTGCCAATAAATATATCATGCAATCCGCCGGGGTGGAGGTGGAGGTAGGCGGGAGGGAGGGGTGGGCGCGGTAGGGGGTGCGTGGGGCGTGCTGGCGTGGCGTGGCGTGGGGAGGATGCACACGGGTGTTGGGGCGCGGGGTGTGGGAGTCGCGGTGATAGGGGGAGGGAGGGCGTGGGAGGTGGTGGGCGTGGGTAGGGACTAGGGAGGAAGGATTGAGTTGGTTGTGAGGGTGGTGGGATGAAGGGTGGTAGGGGTGGGCGTGGGATATGGGTGGGTGGTGGGCGTTGGGGGTATGGAGGGGTGGTGGGTGTGGGGGAGGGCTGGGTACGGGCGGGTGGTGGCTGGCGAGGCAGAGCGACCGTTGGTGACCTGTGCAACTGTTGCCACACAAGACTTACCGTCACCCACACTCACCTGCCGTCCCCCGCCGCGCGCCGCCCCTCACCCGGCACCCGAGGCCGCGGCACTGCGCCAACCAGCGGGCCGGCAGGTGAAAGGCAGCGGCGGTAACACCTGTAGCGCTGTTTGTAATTAAGCTGACAGGTGTGATGGGGCACCTGCAACTGACCCCGGCTCGCAGGCTTTCTCTGCATACCTGCCGCCCCGCCCCGCCTTGCCCTGCTCCGCGCCTGCCCCGCACTCTATCCCATTATTATGTGTCCCGCTGCAACACCGCCTACACACGGGGCAACACCAGCGTGCCCCTGGCCTCGTGTGTCATGGTCCCACGGGGTATGCCAGGCCCTGGAAGCGGCAGGGCGAAGAAGGCTGGCTGGACACTCCACCTGCTGCGGCTGTCGACTGGGCCAAGGAATGTGTGGCGGCTTGGCGGCGTGGCTGTGGCGGCGGTGGAGGTGGAGGTGCGGCTAGTTGGCAACCCTGGAGCCTTACCGTATTTGTCTATGTGCCAATTTTCAGCCCCTCGGTGCATTGCTTGTGACTCCTCCTCCTCCTCTTCCTCCTCCTCCTCCTCCTCCTTCTCTTCCTCATTTTCCCCCACCACGCCACGCCGCGTTTTCCCTCCCCTTCTATGTACCTTGTCCTCCCCACCTCCTATTCCTGGGTACTCATCAAGCTTCTGTTTACTTCTGGTGCCCTGTAATACCCATGGGTAATCTTAACTCTATCAGTAATTGTCTGGCCCATGTTATTTATGTCTGGTCCTTTATATTTCATGATTAATGTTTCTTGTTATCTGTGTCTTCCTATTTTCCTTTTTAGTATTGTCTTCATCAGTGTGACGACCCATTGCATTCGCTCCTCTTCATCTGGCCTTACCTTTCCTGCAAGATTCTCAGTCGTCATGAACACACACACACACACACACACACACACACACACACACACACACCACACCAACCACACACACACACACACACACACACACCCACACACACACACACACACACACACACACACACACACACACACACACACTGGATAAAAAGTAGATAAAGACTGGATAAATGTAGATACGGAGACGGGACCACACGAGTATAGCTCAGGCCCTGTAAAACACAACTAGGTAAATACACACACACAAACACACACACACACACACACACACACACACACACACACACACACACACACACACACACACACACACACACACACACACACACACACACACACACACACACACACACACACACACACACACACACCTCTGTAGGGAGTGTCAGGTGTGGCAAGTTATCAATAACAAACGGCGGGGTTACCTTTCCCAAGCACTCCCTGATCCGGGCGCCGCGGGAGGTTATCCTTAGCGGCGCGCATCGACCCGGGACGCCACGTGAGGCAGAATGTTGGCGGGGAAAAAATAGTGTTGAGTAGGAGTGTGAAGGAAAGCGAATAATAGAAATGCGATGGTGAAGAGGATAGGAGGGAAAGGAAAACAGGAGAGAGAGAGAGAGAGAGAGAGAGAGAGAAGAGAGAGAGAGAGAGAGAAGAGAGAGAGAGAGAGAGAGAGAGAGAGAGGAGGAGGAGGAGAATGAAAATGATGGAGAGGGGAGGAAACATAGGAAATTAGAGGAAAGAAGAGGAGTAGGAAAGAGGAATAGAGAGAGAGAGGAGAGAGAGAGAGAGAGAGAGAGAGAGAGAGGAGAGAGAGAGAGAGAGAGAGAGAGAGAGAGAGAGAGTCTAATAGTCTATACAGGTTAGGTCACCAGATCCATCATAAGATAAAGAGTGAATAGGATCCAGATTTGTCCCGCGATACCTGAAGCGTGACTCAACAGTGACTCACGTGACCCTGGGCGTGACTCAACAGTGACTCACGTGACCTGGGCGTGACTCACCTCCCAGTGGCACTAATGAGCTGGTCAGGTGAGATGGGCGTGTCTTTTTACCTGTGAGGGGCGTGGGTGTGGTGGTAGGGTGGTGGGATGGTGGTCGGTAGTGTGATGGTTGGCGGTGTGGTGGTGGTATGGTGGTGTGGTGGTGTGCGTGTTGGGTGGTCGTGGTGGTGGGGGTGTGTGGATGCGCGGTGGACGGTGGTGGTGGTGGTGGTATGAGGTGGTGGTGGGGGGGGTGGTGGTGGTGGCTGGTGGTGGTGGTGGGGGTGGGTGGGTGGTGGGCGGTGGTGGTGGTGGTGGTGGGTGTTGGTGGCGGTGGTGGTGGTGGTGGTGGTGGTGGTATGGTGGCGGTGGGGTGGTGGTGCTGGTGGTGTGGTGGTGGTGTATATGGTGGTGGGTGGTGGGGTGGTGGTGGTGGTGGTGGTTGGTGGTGGTGGGGGGTGGTGGTGTTTGCGGTGTGGTGGTGGGTGGTGGTGGTTAATGGTGGTGGTGGTGGATTGGTGGTCGTGGGGTGGTGGTGTATTGGTGGTGGGGTGGTGGTGGTAGTAATAGTAATAATGGTGGCGGTGGTGGTGGTGGTGGTGGTGGTGGTGGTGGTGGTGGTGGTGGAGTAATAATGGTGGTGGTGGTGGTGGTGGTGGTGGTAATAGTGGTGGCGGTGGTGGTGGTAGTGGTGGTGGTAGTAATAATGGTGGCGGTGGTGGTGGTAATTCAAGGCAATCATTTTTACATGGCTTTAAAATGCACACTCATATTACTTCTACATTATTTATTTCTCCTTAACGACTCTATTTTTTTGTCTGTTATGTTTTTGTTTTTATTTTTGTCTTTTGTGGTCGGGTGGTAGTGGTAGTAATTCAAGGTAATCATTTTAACATGGCTTTAAAACTCACACTCATTATTATATACTCCTACAACTTTTTTCCTTCTCCTAAACTACATTATTTAAATTTTTTGTCTGCCTTTGCCTTTACTCCTCAAGCTCAAGCTCAAGCGATCCTCAGGGCTAATCCACTAAGGTCTTATCGTAACCCCTGTCGCCGTCCATCTCAGTAACCTATCTTAACCTGCAGCACAAACCCGCAATGCAAGTATACAGGTGTTGACTCCAGCTTCCTTAACCTGAACCCACCTCGAAAACCCACCTCGAAAACCAACCCACCTAGAAAACCAACCCACTTAGAAAACCAACCCACCTAGAAAACCAACCCACCTAGAAAAACGATCTAAACCTGAATCCTTAGCGAGACAATCTGTATTATGGTGTTTATGGAAGCAAGAATCCCCATCCGATACCTGGTGTCTATACTCCCTCGAACAACCACCACAACACACACATCACACACACACACACCACAACCACACACACACACACCACACACCACACACACACACCACACACCACACACAACACACACATACCCACACATACCCACACACCCACCTATACCACAACCAAACCCACCAGAAAAACGTACTAACCGTGCAATCCTTAGCTAGACAATCTGTATTTGCTGTTTATGAAGCTAGAATCCCTCCTTCTGAAGCCCTTGGTCTCGAACCACCTCGCAACACACACACCACAACACACACACACACACACACACACACACACACACACACACAAAACCCAACACACACACACACACACACACACACACACCACACAGCACACCACCCACACACACAACACACACAACACCACACACAGACAACACGCACACAAAACCACAGACACACACACAGACAGACACACACACACACACACACACACACACAACACACACACACACACACACACACCAGCACAACACCACACACACACAACACACACACACACACACCACACACACACACACACACACACACACACACACACACACACCACACACACACACACACACACACACACACACACACACACAACACACACACACACACACACACACACAAAACACACACACACACACACACACACACACACACACACACACCACACAACACACACACACACACACACACACACACACACACACACACACACAAACACACACACACACACACACACACACACACACACACACACAATTCAACTCACGCACGGTTGGGGTACCCGCTTCTCCCTTTCGGTATGCAGGGCGGGGAATGCCAGGAGGGACAGAAGGGGGGCAGGGGTGAAAAGGTTGGGAGGCTGCATAGGATTCGTGGAGATTGGCAACAGTGGTCGTGATGGAGAGAGAGAGAGAGAGAGAGAGAGAGAGAGAGAGAGAGAGAGAGAGAGGGGTTGTCGGTAATAGGGAGGGGGCTTGGAGGTAATAGGGAGGGGTTTGGAGGTAGTGGGGGGTAGCGGTATGCTGCTCACACCCGTTGTAGAGAGGGAAGGTGGGGGTGGGGGGAGTGGGTGCAATAGGGAGGGTGGGGTGGGTGGGGAAGGGGGGGGGTAATGGGGGTGGAGTGGGTGCTATAGGGAGGGTGGGGTGGGCGGGGTGTAGTGGGTGCAATAGGGGTGGCGTGGGATAGTGTGGGAAGGGAATTAGGTGTGTAGGAGAGAGAGAGAGAGAGAGAGAGAGAGAGGAGAGAGAGAGAGAGAGAGAGAGAGAGAGAGAGAGAGAGAGAGAGAAGGGAAGGGTGGATGAACCTGTACGTAGGGAAAGGTTAAAGGGACAACAACATGGCAGGGGGAATGTGCAGTAGATGGGGATTAAAGGCGTTGTGTGGGTAAAGGTAGGAGAGAGAGAGAGAGAGAGAGAGAGAGAGAGAGAGAGAGAGAGAGAGAGAGAGAGAGAGAGAGAGAGAGAGAGAGAGAGAGAGAGAGGGCAGACAGTCTTCTATATCACATTGAGATAAGAAACGTAAAGCAACACGAATGGAAAAGTTAAGTAAGATAAAACAGAAATATATTATGAAGCATGTAGATGAGCCACGTAATATAATAATAAAATAAGAAGAAAGAATACATGGAACAATATATAACTATGGAGAAGGATGCGTAGTATAGAAGAGATGTTGCATAGACTAATGATACCAGAGAGTCGCACAAAGAAGATAGGTAGGTGGGTTAGACTTTATAATGAGTGTGTAAATGAGGCGGCGAGGACAGGTAGACAGATGGTGAGGACAGGAGACAGGTAGACAGGTAAACAGATGGTGAGGACAGGAGACAGGTAGACAGGTAGACAGATGGTGAGGACAGGAGACAGGTAGACAGGTGATGAGGACAGGTAGACAGGTGGTGAGGACAGGTAGACAGGTAGACAAGCGGCGAGGACAGGTAGACAGGTGGTGAGGACAGGAGAAAGGAAGACAGGTAGACAGGTAGGCAGGTGGTGAGGGCAGGAGACAGGCAGACAGGGAGACAGGTGGCAAGGACAGGGGACAAGTAGACAGGTAGACAGGTAGACAGGTCGACAGGTAGACCCAAAATGATCCGTCTGTCTACAACATTTTTAAACCGAACAAAAAGAAGAAAAAAAATTGTAAGGTGACTTTTTTTTTATTGTGATGTAATCGAATCTTCTTTTTTTACTTGCTACATACATGATTTTTCTTTGTTTATTCTTCTCTGTTTTCTTTGTTTTATCCCATTGTTTTCTTTTATTCACTCTACTGTCTTTGTTTTATCACATTGCTATCTTTAAGTCACTCTACTGTCTTTGTTTTATCACATTTCTATCTTTTATTCACTCTACTGTCTTTGTTTTATCATATTTCTATCTTTTAGTCACTCTGCTGTCTTTGTTTTATCACATTTCTATCTTTTCTTCACTCTACTGTCTTGTTTTCACATTCTATCTTTAGTCATTACGTCTTTCTTTTATCACATTTCTATCTTTTAGTCACTATACTGTCTTTGTTTTATCACATTTCTATCTTTTAGTCACTCTACTGTCTTTGTTTTATCACATTGCTATCTTTTAGTCACTCTACTGTCTTTGTTTTATCACATTGCTATCTTTTAGTCACTCTACTGTCTTTGTTTTATCACATTTCTATCTTTTAGTCACTCTACTGTCTTTCTTTTATTCACATTTCTATCTTTTAGTCACTCTACTGTCTTTGTTTTATCACATTGCTATCTTTAAGTCACTCTACTGTCTGTTTTATCACATTTCTATCTTTAAGTCACTCTACTGTCTTTGTTTTATCACATTTCTATCTTTAAGTCACTCTACTGTCTTTGTTTTATCACATTGCTATCTTTAAGTCACTCTACTGTCTTTGTTTTATCACATTTCTATCTTTAAGTCACTCTACTGTCTTTGTTTTATCACATTTCTATCTTTTAGTCACTCTACTGTCTGTTTTATCACATTTCTATCTTTTAGTCACTCTACTGTCTTTGTTTTATCACATTTCTTTCTTTTAGTCACTCTACTGTCTTTGTTTTATCACATTTCTATCTTTTATTCACTCTACTGTCTTTGTTTTATCACATTTCTATCTTTTAGTCACTCTACTGTCTTTGTTTTATCACATTTCTATCTTTTAATTCACTCTACTGTCTTTGTTTTATCACATTTCTTTCTTTTAGTCACTCTACTGTCTTTGTTTTATCACATTGCTATCTTTAAATCACTCTACTGTCTTTGTTTTATCACATTGCTATCTTTTAATTCACTCTACTGTCTTTGTTTTATCACATTTCTATCTTTTAGTCACTCTTATTGCTTTGTTTTATCACATTTCTATCTTTAAGTCACTCTACTGTCTTTGTTTTATCACATTTCTATCTTTAAGTCACTCTACTATCTTTGTTTTATCACATTTCTATCTTTAAGTCACTCTACTGTCTTTGTTTTATCACATTTCTATCTTTAAGTCACTCTACTGTCTTTGTTTTATCACATTTCTATCTTTAAGTCACTCTACTGTCTTTGTTTTATCACATTTCTATCTTAAGTCACTCTACTGTCTTTGTTTTATCACATTTCTATCTTTAAGTCACTCTACTGTCTTTGTTTTATCACATTTCTATCTTTTAGTCACTCTACTGTCTTTGTTTTATCCCATTGCTATCTTTTAGTCACTCTACTGTCTTTGTTTTATAACATTGCTTTCCTTAAGTCACTCTACTGTCTTTGTTTTATCACATTTCTATCTTTTAGTCACTCTACTGTCTTTGTTTTATCCCATTGCTATCTTTTGGTCATTCTACTGTCTTTGTTTTATCACATTGCTATCTTTAAGTCACTCTACTGTCTTTGTTTTATCACATTTCTTTCTTTAAGTCACTCTACTGTCTTTGCTTTATCACATTTCTTTCTTTTAGTCACTCTACTGTCTTTGTTTTATCACATTTCTATCTTTAATTCACTCTACTGTCCTTGTTTTATCACATTTCTATCTTTAAGTCACTCTACTGTCTTTGTTTTATCACATTTCTATCTTTAAGTCACTCTACTGTCTTTGTTTTATCACATTTCTATCTTTAAGTCACTCTACTGTCTTTGTTTTATCACATTTCTATCTTTAAGTCACTCTACTGTCTTTGTTTTATCACATTGCTTTCTTTTAGTCACTCTACTGTCTTTGTTTTATCACATTTCTATCTTTTAGTCACTCTACTGTCTTTGTTTTATCACATTTCTATCTTTTAGTCACTCTTCTGTCTTTGTTTTATCACATTTCTATCTTTAAGTCACTCTACTGTCTTTGTTTTATCCCATTTCTATCTTTTAGTCACTCTACTGTCTTTGTTTTATCACATTTCTATCTTTAAGTCACTCTACTGTCTTTGTTTTATCACATTTCTTTCTTTTAGTCACTCTACTGTCTTTGTTTTATCACATTTCTATCTTTTAGTCACTCTACTGTCTTTGTTTTATCCCATTTCTATCTTTTAGTCACTCTACTGTCTTTGTTTTATCACATTTCTTTCATTTAGTCACTCTACTGTCTTTGTTTTATCACATTTCTATCTTTTAATTCACTCTACTGTCTTTGTTTTATCACATTTCTATCTTTTAGTCACTCTACTGTCTTTGTTTTATCACATTTCTATCTTTTAATTCACTCTACTGTCTTTGTTTTATCACATTTCTTTCTTTTAGTCACTCTACTGTCTTTGTTTTATCACATTGCTATCTTTAAGTCACTCTACTGTCTTTGTTTTATCACATTGCTATCTTTTAATTCACTCTACTGTCTTTGTTTTATCACATTTCTATCTTTTAGTCACTCTTATTGCTTTGTTTTATCACATTTCTATCTTTAAGTCACTCTACTGTCTTGTTTTATCACATTTCTATCTTTAAGTCACTCTACTATCTTTGTTTTATCACATTTCTATCTTTAAGTCACTCTACTGTCTTTGTTTTATCACATTTCTATCTTTAAGTCACTCTACTGTCTTTGTTTTATCACATTTATATCTTTAAGTCACTCTACTGTCTTTGTTTTATCACATTTCTATCTTTAAGTCACTCTACTGTCTTTGTTTTATCACATTTCTATCTTTAAGTCACTCTACTGTCTTTGTTTTATCACATTTCTATCTTTTAGTCACTCTACTGTCTTTGTTTTATCCCATTGCTATCTTTTAGTCACTCTACTGTCTTTGTTTTATCACATTGCTATCTTTAAGTCACTCTACTGTCTTTGTTTTATCACATTTCTATCTTTTAGTCACTCTACTGTCTTTGTTTTATCCCATTGCTATCTTTTGATCATTCTACTGTCTTTGTTTTATCACATTGCTATCTTTAAGTCACTCTACTGTCTTTGTTTTATCACATTTCTTTCTTTAAGTCACTCTACTGTCTTTGTTTTATCACATTTCTTTCTTTTAGTCACTCTACTGTCTTTGTTTTATCACATTTCTATCTTTAAGTCACTCTACTGTCTTTGTTTTATCACATTTCTATCTTTAAGTCACTCTACTGTCTTTGTTTTATCACATTTCTATCTTTAAGTCACTCTACTGTCTTTGTTTTATCACATTTCTATCTTTAAGTCACTCTACTGTCTTTGTTTTATCACATTTCTATCTTTAAGTCACTCTACTGTCTTTGTTTTATCACATTGCTTTCTTTTAGTCACTCTACTGTCTTTGTTTTATCACATTTCTATCTTTTAGTCACTCTACTGTCTTTGTTTTATCACATTTCTATCTTTTAGTCACTCTACTGTCTTTGTTTTATCACATTTCTATCTTTAAGTCACTCTACTGTCTTTTTGTTTATCCCATTTCTATCTTTTTAGTCACTCTACTGTCTTTGTTTTTTCACATTTCTATCTTTAAGTCACTCTACTGTCTTTGTTTTATCACATTTCTTTTTTTAGTCACTCTACTGTCTTTGTTTTATCACATTCTATCTTTAGTCACTCTACTGTCTTTGTTTTATCACATTTCTATCTTTAATTCACTCTACTGTCTTTGTTTTATCACATTTCTTTCTTTTAGTCACTCTACTGTCTTTGTTTTATCACATTGCTATCTTTAAGTCACTCTATTTTCTTTCTTTATTCACATTTCTATCTTTTCTTCACTCTACTGTCTTTGTTTTATCACATTGCTATCTTTAAGTCACTCTATTGTCTGTTTTATCACACTTCTATCTTTAATTCACTCTACTGTCTTTTTTTATCACATTTCTATCTTTAAAGTCACTCTACTGTCTTTGTTTATCACATTTCTATCTTTAAGTCACTCTACTGTCTTTGTTTTATCACATTTCTATCTTTAAGTCACTCTACTGTCTTTGTTTTATCACATTTCTATCTTTAAGTCACTCTACTGTCTTTGTTTTATCACATTGCTTTCTTTTAGTTACTCTACTGTCTTTGTTTATCACATTTTCTTTCGTTTTAGTCACTCTACTGTCTTTGTTTTATCACATTTCTATCTTTTAGTCACTCTACTGTCTTTGTTTTATCACATTTCTATCTTTAAGTCACTCTACTGTCTTTGTTTTATCCCATTTCTATCTTTTAATCACTCTACTGTCTTTGTTTTATCACATTTCTATCTTTAAGTCACTCTACTGTCTTTGTTTTATCACATTGCTATCTTTAAGTCACTCTACTGTCTTTGTTTTATCACATTTCTATCTTTTAGTCACTCTACTGTCTTTGTTTTATCCCATTGCTATCTTTTGGTCATTCTACTGTCTTTGTTTTATCACATTGCTATCTTTAAGTCACTACTGTCTTTGTTTTATCACATTTCTTTCTTTAAGTCACTCTACTGTCTTTGTTTTATCACATTTCTTTCTTTTAGTCACTCTACTGTCTTTGTTTTATCACATTTCTATCTTTAAGTCACTCTACTGTCTTTGTTTTATCACATTTCTATCTTTAAGTCACTCTACTGTCTTTGTTTTATCACATTTCTATCTTTAAGTCACTCTACTGTCTTTGTTTTATCACATTTCTATCTTTAAGTCACTCTACTGTCTTTGTTTTATCACATTTCTATCTTTAAAGTCACTCTACTGTCTTTGTTTATCACATTGCTTTCTTTTAGTCACTCTACTGTCTTTGTTTTATCACATTTCTACTTTTAGTCACTCTACTGTCTTTGGTTTTATCACATTTCTATCTTTTAGTCACTCTACTGTCTTTGTTTTATCACATTTCTATCTTTAAGTCACTCTACTGTCTTTGTTTTATCCCATTTCTATCTTTTAGTCACTCTACTGTCTTTGTTTTATCACATTTCTATCTTTAAGTCACTCTACTGTCTTTGTTTTATCACATTTCTTTCTTTTAGTCACTCTACTGTCTTTGTTTTATCACATTTCTATCTTTTAGTCACTCTACTGTCTTTGTTTTATCACATTTCTATCTTTAATTCACTCTACTGTCTTTGTTTTATCACATTTCTTTCTTTTAGTCACTCTACTGTCTTTGTTTTATCACATTGCTATCTTTAAGTCACTCTATTTTCTTTCTTTATTCACATTTCTATCTTTTCTTCACTCTACTGTCTTTGTTTTATCACATTGCTATCTTTAAGTCACTCTATTGTCTGTTTTATCACACTTCTATCTTTAATTCACTCTACTGTCTTTTTTTTATCACATTTCTATCTTAAAGTCACTCTACTGTCTTTGTTTTATCACATTTCTATCTTTAAGTCACTCTACTGTCTTTGTTTTATCACATTTCTATCTTTAAGTCACTCTACTGTCTTTGTTTTATCACATTTCTATCTTTAAGTCACTCTACTGTCTTTGTTTTATCACATTGCTTTCTTTTAGTCACTCTACTGTCTTTGTTTTATCACATTTCTTTCTTTTAGTCACTCTACTGTCTTTGTTTTATCACATTTCTATCTTTTAGTCACTCTACTGTCTTTGTTTTATCACATTTCTATCTTTAAGTCACTCTACTGTCTTTGTTTTATCCCATTTCTATCTTTTAATCACTCTACTGTCTTTGTTTTATCACATTTCTATCTTTAAGTCACTCTACTGTCTTTGTTTTATCACATTTTTTTCTTTTAGTCACTCTACTGTCTTTGTTTTATCACATTTCTATCTTTTAGTCACTCTACTGTCTTTGTTTTATCACATTTCTATCTTTAAGTCACTCTACTGTCTTTGTTTTATCACATTTCTTTCTTTTAGTCACTCTACTGTATTTGTTTTATCACATTGCTATCTTTAAGTCACTCTATTTTCTTTCTTTATTCACATTTCTATCTTTTCTTCACTCTACTGTCTTTGTTTTATCACATTGCTATCTTTAAGTCACTCTATTGTCTGTTTTATCACACTTCTATCTTTAATTCACTCTACTGTCTTTTTTTTATCACATTTCTATCTTTAAGTCACTCTACTGTATTTGTTTTATCACATTGCTATCTTTAAGTCACTCTACTGTCTTTGTTTTATCCCATTGCTATCTTTAAGTCACTCTACTGTCTTTGTTTTATCACATTTCTATCTTTAAGTCACTCTACTGTCTTTGTTTTATCACATTTCTTTCTTTTAGTCACTCTACTGTCTTTGTTTTATCACATTTCTTTCTTTTAGTCACTCTACTGTCTTTGTTTTATCACATTGCTATCTTTAAGTCACTCTATTTTCTTTCTTTATTCACATTTCTATCTTTTCTTCACTCTACTGTCTTTGTTTTATCACATTGCTATCTTTAAGTCACTCTATTGTCTGTTTTATCACACTTCTATCTTTAATTCACTCTACTGTCTTTTTTTTATCACATTTCTATCTTTAAGTCACTCTACTGTCTTTGTTTTATCACATTGCTATCTTTAAGTCACTCTACTGTCTTTTTTTTATCACATTTCTATCTTTTAGTCACTCTACTGTCTTTTTTTTATCACATTTCTATCTTTTAGTCACTCTACTGTCTTTGTTTTATCCCATTTCTATCTTTAAGTCACTCTACTGTCTTTGTTTTATCCCATTTCTATCTTTAAGTCACTCTACTGTCTTTGTTTTATCACATTTCTATCTTTTAGTCACTATTTTCTTTCTTTATTCACATTTCCTTCCTTCCTATTCTTGTCTGCATTGTCCTCTTTACACCTTCAAACCTTCCCTTTCATCCCTTTGTCCACATCACATTTGCCTTGCCTCCTCCACGCCCCTGTCTCCACGCATTCCACCTCTTTCCTCCATCTCCTCCACCTTCTCTCTCCTCTGCCTTCCTTCTCTTCTTCCACCTCCTCATTGCTTTCCCTTCCTTCTCCTCTCTTCCACCTCCTCAGTGAACTCCCTTCCTTCTCTTCCACCTCCTCCTCAATGCTCTTCCTCCCTCCCTCTTCCACCTCCCTCCCTCATTTCTCTCTCTTCCACCTCACTCCTTTCCCTTCCTTCTCCTTCTCCTCTCCTCTCCCTCATTCCTCCCTGTTCCACCTCAATTCACTCTTCTCCCTTCCTTCTCCTCTTCCACCTCCTCCCTTCCTCCTCTTCCACCTCTTCAATGCTTTCTTCTCCCTTCCACCTTCTCTTCCACCTTCTCTCCCTAATTCCTTCCTCTTCCACCTCCTCACTCTCATTCCTTCCTCCCTGTTCCACCTCCTCACTGTTCTCTCTTCAGTCTCCTCTTCCACCTCCTCTCTACCTTCACCTCCTCCTCTGCTCCTCCCCCCTCCCCCCCCCCTTCCTCAGTGACCTCCCGACAGCCGCCCATGTAAGGCCAGGCGGCGGGGCGGTGGCCGGACTCCCCAACACACTCCTTCATGGCTCACCGCGCACGCCCATGTCTGCAGGAGTGCGCGGCGTGGGACGGCGGGCGTGGGTGGCGGTGTGTGGGCGGGTTGGGGTGTAGGGAGAGGTGGGTGGGCGGGTTGGGGTGTAGGGGGAGGTGGGTGGGTTGAGAGAGTGCTTGGTGAAGGAGTGAGAGAGAGAGAGAGAGAGAAGAGAGAGAGAGAGGAGAGAGAGAGAGAGAGAGAGAGAGAGAGAGAGTTAAATAAATGGAAAAGAGGAGGAATGAAAGGAAGGAGAGGGATAAGGAGCGAGAGAGAGAGAGAGAGAGAGAGAGAGAGAGAGAGAGAGGAGAGAGAGAGAGAGAGAGAGAGAGAGAGAGAGAGAGAGAGAGAGAGAGGATAGGTGTGGGTGTGGGTGATAAATTCCTGGGTTTGTGTGAATGAGTCGTTCCAAGAGTGAGAGATGAGTCGCCGTTCACACTCACTGCCTCTCTCTGCCTGCGTAGCGTATAGTGTGACAGCCTCAGCAGCGGGTTACTACTACTACTACTACTACTACCACTACTACTCCTACTACTATTACTACTACTACTACTACTACTACTACTACTACT
>JACEEZ010008661.1:5000-7500 GCA_016584305.1 Chionoecetes opilio
ATCAATAGAGGAACAAAAACGATAGCTATCTGAGGCACTTCAAAGACCTAGACAGAATCCTTTGTCATTCGGGTGTTGCTTTTAATATCTTCTTCAGTATAAAATGTGAAACTTCTTGTGAAAAAATAAAAACTTTTACAGAAGATTATTAGCCAAAGGAAGGGAGAGAGGGCATCCTTCCCCCCCCCCTCTCTCTCTCTCTCTCTCTCTCTCTCTCTCTCTCCTCTCTCTCTCTCTCTCTCTATTTGTCTGTCTCTCTCTGTCTCTCTCTCTCTTTCTCTCTCTTTGTGTCTCTCTCTCTCTCTCTCTCTCTCTCTCTCTCTCTCCCCTCTCTCTCTTTTTCCCCTCTCCCCTCTCTCCCCTTCTCTCTCTCTCCTCTCTCTCCTCCTCTCCCCTCTCCTCTTCTTTCTCTCTCTCTCTCTCTTTCTCTCTCTCTCTCTCTATCTGTCTCTCTCTCTCTCTCTAGGCCTGAAGCTCATAAGGAGAGAGGGAGAGAGAGGCTTCATTCAGTGGAACAAAGGCTTGGTGTGTTGCCTTGTAAGTGCGGGTTGTGTTGCAGCGGGTGGAGGGCGCAATACAATATTCTCTGAGTGATATTGTGTTGCTCTGTATTCTATTGTTTTCGTGCAGGCCAAGGATGTGTTGTACCGTGATTTTGTGTTGTTTGTGCTGCTGTGCTGTGTTTCTTTAGCATATGCAACACTCTGATAGGTTTGTCGCACCCACACACACATGCACACAGACACCCACCCCCCACCCACCCACCCACCCAAAACACCCCACACACACACCACACACACACCATACCCCACACACAAAAAAGGGTACTCCGTAGTGTGTGGTTAGCACGCTCGGTTCACAACCGAGAAGTCCCGGGTTTTCGATCCCCGGGCGGAGGGGAAGCATATGGGCTGTTTCCTTAAAACCCCAGCCCCTGTCCACCCAGCAGTAATGGGGTACCGGGTGTCAGCCGGGGGTTTGTGACCCCCCTCCCCGGGGGGGGGGTGGCTTCGGCCAACACTAACACTAAGGATGAAGATAAAAATGTTGATATGGAGACGGGGCCATACGAGCGTTGCTCAGGCCCTGTAAATACAACTAGATGAATACAACTAGATGATGAATACACACACACCACACACCACACACACACCAACCCACACAACCCCACCCCCCCCCACCACCCACACACACCCACACCCCCCACACACCACACACACACACACACGCACACACACACATCCACCCACACACCCACCCACCCACCCACCAAACACACACCACACCCACACATACCCCCCCCCTCCCACACACACACACACACATTTACCCTCAGGTTTTTAAGTCAGCAATCGCGGTCTCAACAACACTACAGCCCCCCCCCCCCCCCCCCCCCCCCCCACAGACAGACCCCAAAAGACAACAACAGACCAGACAGACAGACACACAGACCCCAGAACACCACCCCACTACTCTTCATCAACGGACCCCAACTAACAACTATAAGTCCTCCAGTTCATAACAAGAGCAACAAATACCTAAAAAAAAGAATAGCGAGGTCACATATCTCATTGGCAAACTGGCCGTCAGTCGCAATTCACTTAATTTCGCAGCTGGGACTAAGTCGAAATGTGAAACTCGTAATTTTTTTCCACTCTGCGTCGAACAAGCGGAGTGGGGAGTGAGGGAGTGCATGAGGAGGAGGAGGAGGAGGAGGAGGAGGAGGAGGAGGAGGAGGGAGGAGAGTGAGGAGGAGACGGAGGTGAGGGGAGGAAGAGAGGAGAGGAGGAATGAGGAGGAGGAGGAGGAAGAGGAGGAGGAGGAGACGTGATGGTTGGAAAGTTAGACCGTGTGAAGAGGATGGATGAAGGAGTGTTGATGGAGGAGGAGGAGGAGGAGGAAGAGGAGGAGGAGGAAGAGGAGGAGAAGGAAGAGGAGGAGGATGAAGAAGGAGGAGGAGAAGAAGTTTGGGTAGGAGGAGCAAGGAGTGTGTCAAGAGATGAAGAAGTGCGTGGGAAGAGAGGAGGATTTGAGTGAGTGAACGGTGTTAGAATGATAAAATAGGGAGTTTGGAGTGGGAGGGAGAATGAGAGGGATGGTTTGCTAGTGGTGGGGGGAAGGAGGAGGAGGAGGATTACATAGGATTACATAGGAATAACAGACACCAGGAGACCTATTGGTCCATAACGAGGGTATCTGCTGCACTACATACTACTAACTATCAACTACTTGTAAGAAAACAGTTGGAAAATGATACCATGTCCCTAAAGAGGATAGGAACATGGAAGTTTCATAGTGCAGAATGATAGGATATGAAAAATACTAACTACAACTACCACTACCACTACAACTAATCGATACGGGGGACTAGATATGAATTCGCACTATCAATACCCATTTACTTTACAGTGCGCGTCAAGTCTGTTTTTGAATGTAGTTATTGTGTTGGCTCCGACAACATTTGCTGGTAACTT
The DNA here is from genome assembly GCA_016584305.1 of Chionoecetes opilio. Classification (NCBI taxonomy): domain Eukaryota; kingdom Metazoa; phylum Arthropoda; class Malacostraca; order Decapoda; family Majidae; genus Chionoecetes; species Chionoecetes opilio. Next base: position 7,475 of record JACEEZ010008661.1, read on the forward strand.
GTTCCATCGATCAACGACTCTAACAT
>JACEEZ010008661.1:20000-27500 GCA_016584305.1 Chionoecetes opilio
TCACCTCCGGGCGGAAATCGAAGTGAGAGTTTTGCATCCTTATGACTGTTTTTGCATCCTTGTGACTGAGTTTTGCATCCTTGTGACTGAGTTTTGCATCCTTGTGACTGTTTTTGCATCCTTGTGACTGAGTTTTGCATCCTTGTGACTGAGTTTAAATCCTTATGACGAGATTTTGCATCCTTGTGATGAGTTTGCATCCTTGGACTGAGTTTTGCATCCTTGGACTAAGTTTTGCATCCTTGTGACTGAGTTTTTGCATCCTTGTGACAGAGTTTTGCATCCTTGGACTGAGTTTTGCATCCTTGTGACTGAGTTTTGCATCCTTGTGACTGAGTTTTGCATCCTTGTGACTGAGTTTTGCATCCTTGTGACTGAGTTTTGCATCCTTGTGACTGAGTTTTGCATCCTTGTGACTGAGTTTTGCATCCTTGTGACTGAGTTTTGCATCCTTGTGACTGAGTTTTGCACCTTGTGACTGAGTTTTGCACCTTGTGACTGAGTTTTGCATCCTTGTGACTGAGTTTTGCATCCTTGTGACGAGTTTTGCATCCTTGTGACTGAGTTTTGCATCCTTATGACTGAGTTTGCATCCTTGTGACTGAGTTTGTATCCTTGTGACTGAGTTTTGCATCCTTGTGACTGAGTTTTGCATCCTTATGACTGAGTTTTGCATCCTTGTGACTGAGTTTTGCATCCTTGTGACTGAGTTTTGCATCCTTGTGACTGAGTTTTGCATCCTTGTGACTGAGTTTTGCATCCTTGTGACTGAGTTTTGCATCCTTGTGACTGAGTTTTGCATCCTTGTGACTGAGTTTGCATCCTTGTGGACTGAGTTTTGCATCCTTGTGACTGAGTTTTGCATCCTTGTGACTGAGTTTTGCATCCTATGACTGAGTTTTGAATCCTTGTGACTGAGTTTTGCATCCTTGTGACTGAGTTTTGCATCCTTGTGACTGAGTTTTGCATCCTTTGGACTGAGTTTTGCATCCTTGTGACTGAGTTTTGCATCCTTATGACTGAGTTTTGAATCCTTGTGATGAGTTTGCATCCTTGTGACTGAGTTTTGCATCCTTGTGACTGAGTTTGCATCCTTGTGACTGAGTTTTGCATCCTTGGTGACTGAGTTTGCATCCTTGTGACTGAGTTTTGCATCCTTGTGACTGAGTTTTGCATCCTTGTGACTGAGTTTTGCATCCTTGTGACTGAGTTTTGCACCCTTGTGACTGAGTTTTGCATCCTTGTGACTGAGTTTTGCATCCTTGTGACTGAGTTTTGCATCCTTGTGACTGAGTTTTGCATCCTTGTGACTGAGTTTTGATCCTATGACTGAGTTTGAATCCTTGTGACTGAGTTTTGCATCCTTGTGACTGAGTTTTGAATCCTTGTGACTGAGTTTTGCATCCTTGTGACTGAGTTTTGCATCCTTGTGACTGAGTTTTGCACCCTTGTGACTGAGTTTTGCATCCTTGTGACTGAGTTTTGCATCCTTGTGACTGAGTTTTGCACCCTTGTGACTGAGTTTGTCTTGATGGTTTCTCCTTGTTGAATTCTCCTATGCCAGTTTTTTTTTTCCTTTTTTCCTCTCTACACTGTTTCTATCTCTCCTCTTTTCTATTTTCTTTCTCTTCTTTACTTATTTTTTCTTTCTACACCACTGTAATTTCTCGCTTTTTTGTTTTCTACTTTTTTCCTATTTATTTTCCCCCCCTCTCTCTCTCTTTCTCTCTCTCTCTCTCGCTCTCGCTCTCGCTCTCGCTTCTCTCTCTCTCTCTCTCTCTCTCTCTCTCTCTCTCTCTCTCTCTCTCTCTCTCTGCTACTTACACCTCATCTTTCTTTTCTTCCTCTTTCGTTTTTTTTACTCGTAATTTATGTTTCCTACTTTGTATTTTCTTCTCATTTCACAGCTTCTACACACACACACACACACACACACACACACACACACACACACACACACACACACACACACATACACATACACATACACATACACATACACACACAACACAACACAACAACACAACACAACACAACACAACACAACACAACACAACACAACACAACACAACACAACACAACACAACACACACACACACACACACACACACACACACACACACACTGCGCGATGGTCAGGTTGATAGCGTGCTGGTCTCCCATTCTGAGGGTAGGTGGTTCGAATCCCCGCGCTCCCAGGGATTTTTCACTGACAAATTCGGGCAGTTATTGTCCTCCTTGAGCAAGGGGATGGGGGTATGTAGTGTGTGAGGTCCCAGCATTGCCCACAGATCGGTAAAAATGAGCTCCAATCTCGCACTGAGAGGGTGAAAACTGGTGAACGCGAGCCAGCTCGCGTGGACAAGACTATGTGTGAATAACACACACACAGCTTACAGGAAACACCTTAGAAACACACGCACGTAACATCTTCGCCACAAGATTCTCACCAACACAGGCCATCACTTCCCATCAAAAGCGAGGATGTGATCATAACTCAAATGTCCAGGCCTGTCACCGGAATTTCAAGGCTATATATCACAAGTCTAGCTGGCCCCTTCCTTCTCTCTTCTCTTCCTTCCTAGACACTACTCTCCGCTCCTCTCACTGTTCTCAGCCTCTCTTCCTTCCTAGACACTCCTCTCCGCTCCTCTCACTGTTCTCAGCCTCTCTTCCTTCCCAGACACTCCTCTCCGCTCCTCTCACTGTTCTCAGCCTCTCTTCCTTCCTAGACACTCCTCTCCGCTCCTCTCACTGTTCTCAGCCTCTCTTCCTTCCTAGACACTCCTCTCCGCTCCTCTCACTGTTCTCAGCCTCTCTTCCTTCCTAGACACTCCTCTCCACTCCTCTCACTGTTCCAGCCTCTCTTCCTTCTAGACACTCTCTCCGCTCCTCTCACTGTTCTCAGCCTCTCTTCCTTCCTAGACACTCCTCTCCGCTCCTCTCACTGTTCTCAGCCTCTCTTTCCCTTCTAACAATCCTCTCCCCTCCTTCACTGTCTCAGCCTCTTCTTTCCCGACACTCCTCCTCCTCTCACTGTTTTCAGCCTCTCTTTCCTCCTAGACACTCCTCTCCCCTCCTCTCACTGTTTTCACTCTTTCCTTCCCCAGACATCCTTCCCCTCCCCACGTTCTCAGCCCTCTTTCCTCCCAGACCTCCTCTCCCTCCCTCCACGTTCCCACCTCTCTTCCCTTCCCAACCCCTCTCCCTTTCCCCTCATGTTTTCCCGCCCCTCTTCCCTTCCAGACACTCCTCTCCCTCCTCTCCTTTCTAGCCCCCCCCCTTTTCCTTCCTAGACACTCTCTCCGCTCCTCTCCACTGTTCTCAGCCTCTCTTCCTTCCTAGACACTCCTCTCCGCTCCTCTCTACTGTTCTCAGCCTCTCTTCCTTCCTAGACATCCTCTCCGCTCCTCTCACTGTTCTCAGCCTCTCTTCCTTCCAGACACTCCTCTCCGCTCCTCTCACTGTTCTCAGCCTCTCTTCTTCCTAGACACTCCTCTCCCTCCTCTCACTGTTCTCAGCCTCTTCTCTTCCTTTACTCCTCTCCGCCTCCTCACTGTTCTCAGCCTCCTTTCCTTCCTAGACACTCCTCTCCGCTCCTCTCCACTGTTCTCGCCTCTTTTTTTCCTAACACTCCTCTCCTCCTCTCCACTGTTCTCGCTCTCTTCCTTCCTAGACACTCCTCCCCCTCCTCCCCACTGTTCTCAGCCTCTCTTCCTTCCAAGACACTCCTCTTCCTCTCTCTCCACTGTTCTCACCTCTCTTCCTTCCTGACCTCCTCTCCCTCCTCTCCATTTGTTCTCAGCCTCTTCTTTCCTTAGACATCCTCTCCCTCCTCTCCCTGTTCTCAGCCTCTCTTTCCTTCCTAGACACTCCTCTCCGCTCCTCTCCACTGTTCTCAGCCTCTCTTCCTTCCTAGACACTCCTCTCCGCTCCCTCTCACTGTTCTCAGCCTCTCTTCCTTCCTAGACACTCCTCTCCCTCCTCTCCACTGTTCTCAGCCTCTCTTCCTTCCTAGACACTCCTCTCCCTCCTCTCACTGTTTCTAGCCTTCTTCCTTCCTAGACACTCCTCTCCGCCCTCTCCCTTTTCTCAGCCTTTTCTTCCTTCCTAGACATCCTCTCCGCTCCTTCCACTGTTCTCAGCCTCTCTTCTTCCTAGACACTCCTCTCCGCTCCTCTCACTTTTTCAGCCTCTCTTCCTTCCTAGACACTCCTCTCCGCTCCTCTCCACTGTTCTCAGCCTCTCTTCCTTCTAGACACTCCTCTCCGCTCCTCTCCACTGTTCTCAGCCTCTCTTCCTTCCTAGACACTCTCTCCGCTCCTCTCCACTGTTCTCAGCCTCTCTTCCTTCCTAGACACTCCTCTCCGCTCCTCTCCACTGTTCTCAGCCTCTCTCCTTCCTAGACACTCCTCTCCACTCTCTCCACTGTTCTCAGCCTCTCTTCCTTCCTAGACACTCCTCTCCGCTCCTCTCACTGTTCTCAGCCTCTCTTCTTCTAGACACTCCTCTCCGCTCCTCTCACTGTTCCAGCCTCTCTTCCTTCCTAGACACTCCTCTCCGCTCCTCTCACTGTTCTCAGCCTCTCTTCCTTCCTAGACACTCCTCTCCGCTCCTCTCACTGTTCTCAGCCTCTCTTCCTTCCTAGACACTCCTCTCCGCTCCTCTCCACTGTTCTCAGCCTCTCTTCCTTCCAGACACTCCTCTCCGCTCCTCTCCACTGTTCTCAGCCTCTCTTCCTTCCTAGAACACTCCCTCTTCCTCCTCTCACTGTTCTCAGCCTCCTTCCTTCCTAGACATCCTCTCCGCTCCTCTCACTGTTCTCAGCCTTCTTCCTTCCTAGACACTCCTCTTCCGCTCCTCTCTCACTGTTCTCAGCCTCTCTTCCTTCCTAGACACTCCTCTTCACTCCTCTCACTGTTCTCAGCCTCTCTTCCTTCCTAGACACTCCTCTCTCATCTCTCTCCACTGTTCTCAGCCTCTCTTCCTTCCTAGACACTCCTCTCCGTCTCCTCTCCACTGTTCTCAGCCTCTCTTCCTTCCTAGACACTCCTCTCCGCTCCTCTCCACTGTTCTCAGCCTCTCTTCCTTCCTAGACACTCCCTCCGCTCCTCTCCACTGTTCTCAGCCTCTCTTCCTTCCTAGACACTCCTCTCCGCTCCTCTCCACTGTTCTCAGCCTCTCTTCCTTCCTAGACACTCCTCTCCACTCTCTCCACTGTTCTCAGCCTCTCTTCCTTCCTAGACACTCCTCTCCGCTCCTCTCCACTGTTCTCAGCCTCTCTTCCTTCCTAGACACTCCTCTCCGCTCCTCTCACTGTTCCCAGCCTCTCTTCCTTCCTAGACACTCCTCTCCGCTCTCTCACTGTTCTCAGCCTCTCTTCCTTCCTAGACACTCCTCTCCGCTCCTCTCTCACTGTTCTCAGCCTCTCTTCCTTCCTAGACACTCCTCTCCGCTCCTCTCTCACTGTTCTCAGCCTCTCTTCCTTCCCAGACACTCCTCTCCGCTCCTCTCTCACTGTTCTCAGCCTCTCTTCCTTCCTAGACACTCCTCTTCACTCCTCTCCACTGTTCTCAGCCTCTCTTCCTTCCTAGACACTCCTCTCCGCTCCTCTTCACTGTTCTCAGCCTCTCTCCTTCCTAGACACTCCTCTCACTCCTCTCTCACTGTTCTCAGCCTCTCTTCCTTCCTAGACACTCCTCTTCCACTCCTTCTCACTGTTCTCAGCCTCTCTTCCTTCCTAGACACTCCTCTTCACTCCTCTCCACTGTTCTCAGCCTCTCTTCCTTCCTAGACACTCCTCTCCACTCCTCTCACTGTTCTCAGCCTCTCTTCCTTCCTAGACACTCCTCTCCGCTCCTCTCTCACTGTTCTCAGCCTCAGGTCAATTCTAACACATGCTACAGTATACTCCTCCCCAAGTCAACTCTCTAACAGTTTCCTTTGTAACCTCACTACACGTTTTCACAATATGTTGATTTGTTTGTTCATCCTTATCTTTGTCTGTTCCACTCCCGCCATGCCTTCAAGTGTTCTTTAGGTTTTATCATTTTCCTTTCTCGCCAATCGCCTTCCAGATAGTTTCCTTACTATAGTCTGTTTGTTTTAACGAGGTTTAAAAAAAAATCCTGCTCCCTTGCTGCTTACTGACTGATATTTGATGCCAGGAGAAGGGAATAGTACGGTTCTTCTAAATTTCAGCTGTGTTTTATCATAGTTAACCATATTATTAGGTAAACATAAGCAAAACTGTAAGCATGAGACCTTCAGATAGAATTGAATTTTTGCCTCGTTAAAAAAATAGACTATAACTTTACACGTTTTCACAGTATATTTTTTAGTTTTCTTTTTAGCTTTACCCTTACTTCTCCCTCCCGCACATCCTTCAATGGGTCTTTAAGTTATAGTATTTTCCTTTCTAGCCTTTCTCTCTACACGTTTTCACAATATTTTTCGTATTCTTTTCATCCGTGTCTGTTCTCTCCCGCACATCCTTCAATGGGTCTTTAAGCTAGTTAAGTTAGTTTAGTTTGAATTTAGTTAACCCCTTCACACCCAGATCTTGCCTTTCCTATATAAAACCGTCTGTTGTTAGTCATAAAATTACGAAAAGTAACTGAATATACCAAATTAGTTAGTCGATAAGGATACTAAGCCGGTCATATCTATACAATACTACTTATATTAACTAAAAATCGTCTAATGGTACCCAAATTACAATGGAAATTACGTTATGGGTTTCAAGGGGTTGAGTTAGTTCATAAGTTTGTTAAATTAGTTTAGTTTGTGTAAGGTTTGTTAGTTATTTTCATTTCTCTCTACATGGATTAATCTCCCAAGCTGGTTTATCTCTCCCGTCCTCCAATTTTAGTCTCCTCACCGTCCTTATTAACAGTATTCATCTCCTTTGTCACTCATCTCCCACTTTCTGTCCCACTCAACTCCTCATTTCAGAAGCCGATAAGTCCTTCTCTGGTCTCTCGTCTTCTTACAATGTTATCTTCCCTTACTGCTCTTACGTGTTTCCCTGTTATGAGTTGTTTTAAATTTATTTATTTATTTTATTTTTTATTTTTTCATGTTGGAGCCTATAGCGCCTGTAGGCTTATAGAGGTCTTGATGTTGGTTGATCTCGCCCGTTGGTGGCGCAGGCTGGATTTTTATAGTGACACCTGTGGTCTTAGGTGAAGATCCTGTTTTCTCTGACGTTTGGATCTTCAGTTTAGGCTCATGCTGTCCCTGGAGTTCCTCCGTTGCACACGCAGACGGAGAACAGGTTATAACAGCATGCAGGTTTCTTCAGCCACTCGACGATGGATTTGACAGTTGCTCCTTGGTGGGACTTGAACTCAGAACCTTCTGCTCCCCTACCAGGCTCTTGAAAGAGTTGCCCCCGGCAGGATACGAACTCAGGACATTGAGCTCACCACTCCAAGACGCTAACCACTCGGCCACCGCCTCCCCCATCTGGCTTATCATTGCAATCTGTCTCTCTCTGTA
>JACEEZ010008662.1:0-13747 GCA_016584305.1 Chionoecetes opilio
CATTATTTAGAATATTCATGAAAAAAAATTGAAAGAGGATACTGCTGCTCAGAAATTCAGGGTATTCACATTCTTCTCCCCACACACACACCCACACACACACACACACACACACCACGCACGCACACACACACACACACACAACGCACACACCCACACACCGCGCACACCACAATACACACACACGCACGCACCCCAACCACCTCTTTCATGAAACCATGCACAACATGAAATTAAATAGTACAGGTAATGTAGCCACTGTAAATACAAGATGCTCAAGAGGTAAGCCAGCAAGTGTGAAACCAGGAAAATGGAAAGCTGAGAAAATGAGTGTGTATGAAAGCACTTGATGTGGCAGGTAATGGATAATAGCAAATATAGATAAATTATCTGTTTTTTGATTTTAAATCAGAACTAAAGCAAATTTTGATTGAGCCTGCACTTACAACCTTTCCAAAATATAAGAGGAAAACATATCTAAAAAAGAGAAATAATGCCACCTTAGGGGGCTATGATAATCAGTGTTGGAAAGTAAGAAAGAATATCACAAAGCCAGCATAATACAATTTGCATAGGATAGGGTAACTTTTAATACTATGATTGAGAAAGCAAAAGATACAAAGGTGAATTAAAAAGAGTAAATCTAAAGAAAGGACAAACTTAAAAAAGGACTTAAAAAAACAGAAGCTGTAAACCCTAAAGCATTCGGGAAAAATCCTAAATGCTAAAAAAAAGAAGTAAGATTCCCATTACACTAAACAATTTTATGAGCATTTTAAACAGCTTGCCAGTGATGACAGTAATTCTAACATTGCAATAAACACAATCACAGATTATGATAACAACACTGACCCCTTACCAATACTTAAATGACCCCAAAAACTGGGGAAGAGGTGAAGAGAAACTTAAGAAACTAAGAACATAAAGCCCCAGCAACTGACTGATATTAATTATATTTAAAAGTACTCAGCACTTCTGTTCCCTCTATATGCCCAACTATTTATAAGATACTTGATGTGGTATAAATGCATCTGAGTGGTTTGGTTGGTATGGTAGTGCCACTCTATAAGAACAAAGGAGACATTCAAGACCCCAATAATTACCGGGCATCACCCTGTTTTAGCTGCCTGGGTAAATTGTTCCCCTCTATACTCAATGATAGACAAACTAAATATTCTGAATACTAGCAATATTATTAATGAAACACAAGCTGGTTTAGGCATGAGTACTCTACTTTAGACCCTATATTTTTGCTTAAATGCGTAATTGATTTGTTCAACTGGAGAAAAAAGAAGCTTTTTTTGTTTATTTCGTAACTACAAGAAAGCCTTTGATAGGGTTTGTGGCGTGAGGGTTTGGGGTACAAGCTAGTGAGGGAGAAAGTGAATGGGAAAATACTTAATGAAATCAGAAATATGTATAGTAACATCAGGTCTTGTGTAATGCTAAACCAAGAGATGTCTGATACATTTGTATGCAACATGGAGTAAGGCAAGGGAAAATTTGTCGCCCCTGCTTTTCGCTTTTTACATTAATGATATTAAAGTAAATTACTTGAATGTAACTGCAATTTTTCTAGATTTTGGTCATGATTTGATAAACTCCTATTTGAAACTTTTTGTTCTAAGGGTATGCAGATGATACAATTATATTATGTGCAGTGGGGAAAGGGATGAAGCGGCTCTGATAGCATTGTATATTTAAACTGAAATGAGGGGAAGTTAAAGATTAATTGTAACAAAACAAAATAGTGGTGTTCAGTAGGGAAAAACTCATCTAAGTAATTATAAATTTGAATTTGGTTATGAAAAAGTTGAGGTGGTAAGATTACAATTATCTTGGTGTATTATTTAATTACAATGCAGGTTCCGTAAAGGAGAGCTAGATTTGAAAGAACAAGCAACAAGAGAAATGTATTCACTAATAGGTAAATGCAGAAAGTTTGACTTGCCAGTTGATATGCAGTTGGAATTTTTTAAATCCCCATGGTGTTACCAGTACTGACCTTGCGCTGAGATTTGGGAGACTATAGGATTAGAGAGCTAGAGATTTACACTTAAAATTCTTAAAACAGATGTTTGTGTGTTCATAAAACGCTAGCAAATGATATGGTATATGGTGAACTTGGAGTGTACCCACGGGAAATTCATATAAAGTGCAGAATTTTTGGTTACTGGTCTCGGCAAATTTTCAGGTAAAAACACTAAATTATGCTATAAAAATGTATCAATGTTTTTTTGCATTTGGATATGTTAGGGTTAAAACACTTCTCCATGGGTTTGCCTGCTTTAAAGAATATATGTAATGAGTGTGGTATGTCAGGGATGTGGTTATCACAAAATGTGCCCAACACTACATGGTTTAAGAAAGCAGTTGAAGTGAGATTAAAGGATCAGTGGATTACTACCTGGCATCATAATTTATCAAAAAAATCGTTATCATTAACTACAATATATTTAAGCAGATTTTTTGGTATGGGGGTGTACCTCGTCAAACTACCGAAAAGTATTCGCATCCAGGTAACTAGATTCAGAACAACAACAATAGACTACCAATAAATGTTGGTAGATACACAGGTGTAAACAGAGAAGATCGTCTTTGTAGCAGTGTATTGCTAATGTTGTAGGAGATGAATTTCATGTCCTATTCGAATGTACTAACGAGGAAATTGTAAGGCTGCGGGATATGTATATCCAGAAATACTACACAATTAGGCCACGCATTTTAAGTATGTTGCGTTAATGAAAAGTACCAGTGTGAATGTTTTGAAGAATTTGTCATTATTCATCAGATCAATTTTGAGCATGTTTGATAGCTAACAAGTATATCTATTATTAGTTATCTTTATATATTTTTCTAGGTGTCACTTATTTTTTGGAAATTGAAAATTGGATTTCTCCTAACTTTTAGTTTACGTATACTTATCTGTATGTGCATGTATGCACACTTATCTTATTGGTATCGTTTGAAATGTCCTGCCAAATGTATTGTTTTTTTTATAGGAGCTTGCTCCATACTTTATTTATAAAGTCTGAGCAATAAAAAATTCTATTCTATTCTATTCTATTCTATTCACACACACACACAAAGTGGGATCTGGCTGTGTTTCAGGCAGGCTCGCGCAAGATTTTGGGAACCCTTAGGAGTAGTACAGATGGGATCTAGCTCGGATATGGGAAAACCCTCCTTGCAATAAAGGTGTTTGCCGAGGATTTTTACCTTTGAAAATTGACACAAAACAACAGGGCGCGCTAACTACAACCTCCCCTCCCGAGGATGCACTAACCCAACCTCCAACTTATGTTACATTGGAACTAGTGCCTAATGTGAGGTTACTTCAGAGCTCGCGAACCTTGGTTTGGTGTACGAGTGCATAGCACGTAAAAAATGCCGCTTGCATATCTAGTTTTCTCGAGCGTGGCCTGGGTCATAGGGTGATGCGGGCCGGGTCCTGCTTTGGCTGTCACCACCTTAAATGGACTGTCACTGTGGCCCCAGACGGGAACCTGATCGCCTGATATGGGCCATCCTTGGCGTCATGGGGTCCATCCTGGCGGTGGTGGTAGGCTGGGTGGCTCTCGTAGCCTACCTCGACTTCACCCTCGTGGACGACGGAGCCCCTGTGGACCGTCCGTCAGTGGGTGAAGGGCGACGGCCTCTGGTGGCTGGGCCCGTTCAAGCCACCCAGTGTAGATAACATCTACACGGCTTGCACGCCACCCAGGGGTGGCTGGGGGGCCTGGCTGCCAGTGGTAGGGCGTTGCATAGCCCACCACCAAAGGGTGAGGTACGAACTCTGCCGCCTCAACACCCTGCGGGAGATGGAGGAGAATACACTGAGTTCTCCCAGGAGTGCCCTTCTGTGGTGGGGCATGGGCAGCCTCATCCTGGCTGTGGTGTGTGCGTGTGGTACATCTTCATGTCCTTCGGGGGAGACGAGGCCGCCACCCACACCCAAAGCCCCCCCCCTCCCCCCACCAAGAAACTTTACGACAAAGCCCAGGACAATAGCCTCCCCCGTCACAAGCCACGGCCACCATTTTATACCGTTAGTGGTCAAAACGGACAACAACTTCCTGCCCCGGCAAAGAAGAAGGGCAAATTCTTAAAAAGAAGATTTAAGAAATTCTTCACAAAAAAATTTTATTGGACGAAATATTCTGGGTTTCATGAAAGGGTTTGAAGGATGCTTTCTTATATATCAAAAAAAACATCTTAGAATCAAAAAAACCCGCAATTTTAAAAACAAAAATATCAATCTAAAGAATCTAAATCGCAATCTAAAGAAACCGCGGCTTAGATTTGCGCCACATTAACCCCCCTCAGCCGCAGCCGCTCAAACCCCACAAAATGCAATCAACCAAAAAACAGCCCGCTACCACTCCCCTGAAATACAAATCCCCATCCACCCCCATGTTGCAACCCCCCGCCTCCCCCAAAACAGCAATCCCCCATCCACCCACAAGCTGCAACCCCCACCACTCCACTAAAACAACATCCCCCCTTCCACCCACAAGCTGCAACCCCCACCACTCCACTAAAACAGCAATCCCCATCCACCCCCATGTTGCAACCCCCACCAACCCCCCCTAAAACAGCACCCCCATCCACCCCCATGCTACAAACACCCACCACTCCCCTACAACATCAATCCCCATACTCCCAATCCCCATGTTTCAACCCCCCCTACTCCCCAAAAACAGCAATCCCCATCCACCCCCATGTTGCAACCCACCACCTCTCCCCTAAAAAATAATCCCCCATCCACCCCCATGTTGCAATCTCCCTACTCCCCTAAAACAGTAATCCCCATCCAACCCCATGTTGCAACCCCCACCACTCCCTAAAACAGCAATCCCCATCACTCCCATGCTGCAACCCCCACCATCCCCCTAAAACAGAACAGCAATCCCCATCCAACCCCATGATGCAACCCCCCAAACCTCTCCCATAAATCAGTAATCCCCCTCCACCCCCATGTTGCAAGCCCCCCACTCCCCTGAAACAGCAATCCCCATCCACCCCCATGCTGCAACCCCCCACCTACCCCCTAAAACAGCAAACCTCATCCACCCCCATGCTACAACCCCCACCATCCCCCTAAAACAGCAATCCTCATCCACCCCCATGCTACAACCCCCACCTCCCCCTAAAACAGCAATCCCCATCCACCCCCATGCTACAACCCCCCACCTACCCCCTAAAACAGCAATCCTCATCCACCCCCTGCTACAACCCCCACCATCCCCCTAAAACGCAATCCCCATCCACCCCCATGTTGCAACCCCCACCTACCCCCTAAAACAGCAATCCCCCATCCACCCCATGTTGCTTCCCCCCACCACTCCCCTAAAACAGCAATCCCCTCCACCCCCATGTTTGCAACCCCCACCACTCCCCTAAAACAGCAATCCCCATCCACCCCCATGTTGCAACCCCCCACCATCCCCAAAACAGCAAACCCCATCCACCCCCATGTTGCAACCCCCCCATAACCCTAAACACAATCCCCCTCCACCCCCATGCTACAACCCCCACCTACCCCTAAAACAGCATCCTCCATCCACCCCCATGTTGCAACCCCCCCCACTCCCCTAAAACAGCAATCCCCATCCACCCCCATGCTACAACCCCCCACCACTCCCCTGAAATAGCAATCCCCCCTCCACCCACAAACTGCAACCCCCACCACTCCCCTAAAACAGCAATTCCCCATCCACCCCCATGTTGGGAAAACCCCCCCCCATCCCCTGAAACAGCAATCCCCATCCACCCCCATACTACAACCCCCCACCTACCCCCTAAAACAGCAATCCCCATCCACCCCCATGCTACAACCCCCCACATACCCCCTAAAACAGCAATCCCCATCCACCGCATGCTACAACCCCCCACCTACCCCCTAAAACACAATCCCCATCCACCCCCATGCTGCAACCCACCACCACTCCCCTAAAACAGCAATCCCCATCCACCCCATGCTGCAACCCACCCCCACTCCCCTAAAACAGCAATCCCCATCCACCCACAAGCTGCAACCCCCCACCACTCCCCTAAAACGCAATCCCCCATCCACCCACAAACTGCAACCCCCACCACTCCCCTAAAAAAGCAATTTCCCATCCACCCCCATGCTGCATCTCCCCCAACACCCTCTTAAGCAACATCCCCCATCCCACCCACAACTGCAGACCTACACCACTCCCCTTAAACAGGAACCCCCCATCTACCCCCTAATTGAAGCCTTCCCACTACACCCATTGTATACAGGAGACCCCCCTCTGCTAACAAATTGAAGCCCCCATCCCCCCTAACACAGTCCCCCCCAAACCATACCCATTTAAACAGCAATTCATCCATCCACCCCTAAGATGAAGCCTCCCTAACCACCTTAAACAGCAATCCCCCATCCATCCATCCCCAAACTGCAGCTCCCCACCCATTTTAAAAGCAATCTCCCCTCCACCCCCATTATAATTTTTCGCTATCATTATTACTACTATTGTTTTTCATTAATAGTATTAGTTCATCTTATATATTATTAAGAATACTATTACTGGTACTAAAACAATTACTACTACAACTGTTCTAATACTACTACAACTCACCACGATCGTAGCTGTGCTTGCATTTTCACATCATTACTGACTTATTATGATGATAGAATAATAGTTAATCATAGAACATTAGAATGTTCACCAGTCACCCACACAGCTATAACAGACCCAACAGGCAAAAAGATTCGAGACTTCGTATCATTACCAGATCTCAACGAGCAAAATGTTAATATTTTCAATTACATACAGTATACTACAGATAGGTAAGCATTAATTAGATAAGGTTGCAATCAGTCACCAAACCCTCTCCCTCCTATTAACCCCTTGAGGGCCCAGAACGTAATTTCCATTGTAATTTGGGTACCATTAGACGAATATTTAGTTAATATAAGCAATATTATATAGATATGACCTGTTTAGTATCCTTGTCCACTAGCTAATTTGGTATATGAAATTACTTTTCGAAATTTTTATGGCTCGACAACAGCAATTTTTTATAGCCAAGAAAAGATCTGGGCGTGAAGGGTTAAAGTAAAACACCCTTTGGCCCCCATGCCCAAAAAGATGTCCACGGCATCCTCACCCGGGGGCCCGCATGCATGTAGATATGGGCCCTTGATTCGGTAGTACCAGTAATGATATAAAAAAATAATTCAAGGAGTAATTTTTAGGAACCCTCAAACCATGGCACTTGCCAATATGTTATGGTGAAAAGCAAAAAAAGTACCCAAAAATCTCCCGATAAAAATCATCCACAAGACCATTTTTCCCAAAGGGGTTTGAGGTACTAAGGTAGGCTGTGAGGCCCAAAGGTCAAGAAGGCTGGTGGGTTGACTGTCTTTCTTGCCCTTTGGTTAGGATCCCGTGTTACGTAATTTTAAGGACCAAAAGCAGGTAAAAAGACAGGTGGAATCCCCGCGGGAATACTCTAGGTTAATTTATGTGAAAGAAACTAGAGAGAAAAACCCTATACACAAACCACCCCCAAAGTTTGGTAGATTGTGCAAAATACAACTTGGTCTGTGATGAAAAAATAAAAAAATGAAAATATTAATTTCATAGGATTTAGTTCAAAATAATATCAACAAGCATTTGGGGCCCCCAAAAATAACTACTCAGGGTTTGTTCATCGGGCATTGTGGGAAAAGGCGGGGTCGCCGGGGTGGACCACGAAGGAAAACTACGGCAGGAAGAATTTCGAGTTATTTTGGCAAATTGATACCCAGGTGCTTATTATGTGCTTGTTCTCGCTGAAACACTATAGAGAAGCCCTGAGGTAAGGCTGATGTCAGAGGTTCTAAACCAAAAAAAACAGAGTCATAACAGACCCTCGAAAAAGGTAAGAAAACGGGTAGGTCTAATGTGCCCCTACCACTTGCTTACTTCTTAATGAGACCTGCTTTGACTGTTTTTGGTTTAAAAGCCTCTGCACATAAACCCATCACCTCGGGTTTCTCTATGTTGTCAGCGAGCACGGAAATTAGCACCGGTATCAATTTCGCCAAAACACTAAAAATTTTTTTCATGTCGAAATCTTTCTTGTGGGGCTTTTAATATTATGGTTATGATAGTTTAAATACCTTTTTAATTGAGCCCTTTTTCTTGTCTTTGATTAGTAGTGCTACATAGGGTTTAAAGTGTTACTTGACAGCCAATGAATACTTTTAGTCTATACCAAACATCACCAACCTTTGCTTTGTTTTATTTTATTATCCACCCAAAAACAATTTGCAAAAACCCGGGACATCCCCCATCCTTGCCTCATGATACCTGTGTTTTTGTCGTCTACATATTTTTGTCCCTACAAAAATGGAAAGCTCCCCGACAGTAATGGTTATTGTTACCCGGTCATTTCCCCCATAAATAGTCATTTCCCCCATACCAAGTCATTTCCCCCACGGGTCATTTCGCTCACACTATGAGTCTTTTCCCCCCCACTAGGGAGTCATAGGAGCTAGGGGGTTGGTTATTTTGTTTGTGGTGTCGAAAACCCCCAAACCCCCCCGCTAGGAGGTTGGGTAGATTCTTTGGGGTTAGGTTAGGGTGGGTTTAGTTTTGGGTAGTTTAGGTTAGATTTATTTAGGTTGGGTTTGGGTTAGATTAGATTTGGTTAGTTAGGATGGTTTAAATTTGTTAGGTTAGGTTACGGGGGGTCAAGCCCCTGCTGGGGTGGGTTAAATTTTTGGGTTAGGTTGGTTTATTTTGGTTAGGAAATTTCATCTTTTTCCCCCACAAGAATTTCGTCCAATGTAAGTCAATTCCCCCACATAAAGCAATTCCCCCACTCTAAAGAAATTTCGCCCACACGATCCTGACGGAGTATGTAACTAATCTTCCTTGGCAAAAAGGGAATGAACCCCAAAAACCTGGCAAAATGAGGGTAAAATTTAGTGTTTGCCCATACTCTCCCATTTCCCCCCCAAACAATTTTGGGGACCTGTAGAATGGGGGTTTCGGGGGGGAACAAATTTTCTCGGAAACTCGAAATTTTAAAGGTTGTGGGGGGGAAAATTCCCCTAACTGGGGTAATTTTCCTTATATCTAGAAAAAATTCCCCAAACCAAAAAAAACCTAACCAAACCCAAATTTAAAACCTACACTAGCAGGGGTTTGACCCACCGAAAACCTAATTAACCAAATCTAACCTATCCTAACCAAAACCAAACAAATTTAAACCTAACCTAACCAAATCAAATAGGTTGATTGGTTGGGTTGGGTTAGTTGGGTTTTAGATTGGTTAGGTTGGGTTTATCGGGGGTCAACCCCCCTGTAGGGTAGGTTATTTTGGTTGGGTTGGTTTATTTGTTAGGAAATTTTCTCTAGATATAAGGGAAATTTCCCTGATCTAGGAAAAATTTTTCCCCCCCTTCCCCACTCTTTAAATTGGTTCCCACGCATAATTTGTCCCCCCCCGAAAACCCCGCACTCCCCCAAAAGGGCCCCAAACTTTTTTTGGGAAGTGGGGGAGTAGGGGAAACATGAAATTTTCCGTCATTTCGCCCAAATGGTTCATTCCATTTCTGCCGAGGAAGATTGTTTCATGACTCCCTGACATGGACGTGTGGGGGAAATTTACTCTTTAAAGTGGGGAATTTATTACATGTGGGCGAAATGTCTTTTGGGCGAAATACGAAAATTGCCTAACCCAAAAAAACCTAACCCAAACCCAAAAATTTAAACCCACCCCCAGCAGGGGGGTTGGCCCCCCGATATGTAACCAACCAAACCAATTTTAAACCCATTTCCAAAACCCAACCATATCTAACCCAACCAACCTAACCAAATCTAACCCAAACTACCCAAATCTACCTAACCAAACCCAAGAAATTAACCAACCCCTAGCGGGGGGGTTGGGGGGTTTTCGTCCACTAAAAAAATAACCCAACCTCCAGTCATAGACCCCTAGTGTGGGCAAATGCCCCGGATACCAAACCAACCATTACTTCGGCGAGTTTTCCCCATTTGTGTGGGGCAAAATATCGGAGCGCATTACCCTGCAAGACCATGAGGCAAAGGAGGGGAATGTCCCGTGGTTATGCAATTTGTTATGGATGGAGTAATAAGATAAATCAAAGCAAAAGGGTTGGGGATTTGGGATAGACTCAAGAGTATTCATTGTCTCCAGTAACACTTAAACAAAGTACCACTTACTTTTATGAGGAAAGACAACAAAAGGGGAACTCAATTAAAAGTATTTTAAAACTATCATAACATGAAAATGTACACCTACAAAAAGAAGACTAGACGATGAAAAAAATTGAGTTTTTTTGGGCGAAATTTATATTCAGGGGTATGTTTCCCTGCCGATGACAACATAGAGAAGACCGAGGGAGGTTTATTGCGAAGGCTTTTAGACCAGGAAAAAAGCCACAGCAGAGTTCATTAAAAAGAAACAAGTGGTGGGACACATTACGAAATACCCGTTTCTACCTTTTTACGAGGCTCTGTTTACTCTGTTTTTTTGGTTTAGAAACCTCTGCCATACCATTACCTCAAGCCTCTATGTTGTCAGCGGAACAGAGCACAGTAATATAGCACCGGAAAAACAATTTCGGCAAAAAAAAACCGAAATTTTCCATCGCCCTAGTTTTCCCCTTTTAGGTCCCCCCGCGGGGCCCCGCCTTATCCCCAAAATGACCGATGTAAAAAAAACCGGACGTAGTTATGGGTAGGGTCCATTTGATGTGATGACATGCTGGAAAAAGGCAAAAAAAAGCCAAAAAGACGTTGTTACAGAAAGGACAAAAATTGCCGTACGCCCAGGGTACTTTTGCACAAAAAAACCAAAACAAACAAATCAGTTATCATTAATCATATTTTAAAAATTTTCATAAGATTATATATAATTCTTTTTATAGTTTTTTGTTTCTAATATTTATATAAAATTTTAATATTTATCTTAAAACATTCTTTATAATTTTTAACTATATATTGATAAAATTTTAAAAAAATTTTTTTCAAATATTACTTAAAATATTTGTTGTCATTTTTATTTTAAACTTTTTTCTCAGTTTAAAAAGAAATATCTAAATTAAAATAAAACCTATTTTCTTTCTTCAAAAAAGGTATATTTTTTTAAAATTTTTCGGGGTTGAATTTCCCTTTTTTAAAAAAAATACGTTTTTACTTTTTAAAAAAATTTTTTAAAAAAATAATCTATAATTTTATCAATTTTCATTAGAATTTTCTGTAATTCAGGGTGTGTAAAAACGTAAGTGTATAATATATGTGGAAAACGCCCCTACTCTGGGTTTTTGTCCCCTCCCACACGTTGGAAAGTTTACGTAAAAAAATAAAATATATTCGTTATTATCATCAGGGGATGAGGCGACTAGAGGTGAGTAAAAGCAGCAGAAAGAGTGCAAGGTGCACACTCAGCGGCTAACACGAGGGTCGCCGGGGTGACAGTTACAGGAGCCCCCCCCCCCCCCCCCCCCCCAAAAAAAAAACCAGCCCACCTCCCCCCACCTCCCCACCACAAAACTCCCGTACAGTTTTAATAGAGCCCCACCAAAACCCCACCTAACCCCCCCCCACAACACCCCAGTACAGTATAATAGAGACCCCCCAACCCCCCCCCCATAACCCCCCAACAAACGCCAGTACAGATACATGGGAGACCCACCAAACCCCCCCCCCACAACCCCCCCATAAAACGCCAGACAGTTATAAAGGCCCCCCTCCCACCACCCACAAACCCCAGAAGTTAAAAAACCCCCCAAAACCCACCTAACCCCCAACAACAAGATATTTGAATTACCGACCGGAAGGTATCCCACTTACTATACCCCAAATTTTCCCTAAAAGGCTGAGGAAAAACCAAAAATTTAATTTGTATTTTTAAAATAAAAAAATTATTAAAAATTAATATAAATATTTTATAATTTAAATATATATAATTTTAATATTTTTAATATATAAAAATATAAAATATATATATATTGTGTGTGTGTGTGGTAAAACTGCATAATCATGCCCAAGTTTTATTAAAGACTTTACAGCAGATATATTACATTTACTGTACTTATATCTGAAAGGGTTTTTGTGGCGGGAGGCCTGTTCAAAGCCCACTGCCTCTCCCTTTCTGCTGTTAGGGAGGCCTGACAAGGTGTGGACGTCAGAGTACGCGAGGATGACGCCAAAATAAGTGATGATGAAAATGAATTATATCGTTATCAAATAGCCCCCTGAAAGCATTAATCCTTTCCCAAAACCCACAAATACGTGAAATTTTTACAGAGGGTTGTAACTACATAAATATGCTCTTTGCTCCAATGACAAAAAGTCTATACATAGAAAGTCATTGAAAGGCACGCGTTTGGGAGAAGTGTGCAAGGGAGCTGGGTGAGGGGCAGCAAGGGCACAGCTTCAAAGACAGGGACAAAAGTCCATCAAGAAGTCAATGAACGCAAAAAAGGGAAACAAAGGTTTACATGACAAACCCCCACTCTTTACGATTACATGCAACGAAAACCCGGGTAAATAGATCCCAATCGTCCCGTTAATGACGCCCGGCCTGATGAGGAGAGGGGTTATAAGTATTTTAAGCTTTCTGCCAACGCAAGTTATTTAGAATATTAGTAAAAAAATTGAAAAAGGATACTGCTGCCGGGGATTAGGGGATTCACATTTTCATACCCCCAAAACACACAAACACAACACACACACCACGCAAAGCACAAACCCCACACACACGCACACACACCACACCACGCGCACACACAAAAACACACACACGCACGACGCACACACACACACACACACACAAGGGGATGGGGGTGGTTTCAGGCAGGGCCCGGGCAAAGATCTTGGAACCCCAGGAGTAGTACAGATAGGATCTAGCTGGAATAGGAATCCCTTGCAATAAAGGTGTTTGCCCAGGAGTTTTCCTTTTCAAAAAAGACATAAAACAACAGGCGCGTAACTCCAACCTCCCCCCCCGGGATGCACTAATCCAACCCCCAACTTATGTTACATTGGAACTAGTGCCTAATGCAGGTTACTTCAGAGCCGGAAATTGGTTTTGGGGTAGAGTGCATAGAACGTGAAAAATGCCCTTGATATCTAGTTTTCTCGAGGGGCCTGGGTCATAGGGGTGATGCTGGCGGGGTCCTGCTTTGGGTGATCACCACCTTAATGGACTGTCACTGGGGGCCCCCGACGGGAACTGATGCTGAGAGGGCCATCCTGGCGTCATGGGGGTCCAACTGGGGTGGTGGTAGGTGGGGGGTCTCGTAGCCACCCCGACTTCCCCCCGTGGGCGACGGAGTCCGTGGACCCTCCGTCAGTGGGTGAAGGGCGACGGCCTTGGGGTGGGCCCCTTAAGCCAACCCCGTGTAGATAACATCTACACGGCTTGCACGCACCCCGGGGTGATGGTGGGCCTGGCGCCTGGTAGGGCGTTGCATAGCCCACCACCCAAAAGGGGGAGGCGAACTGTGCCGCCTTAACACCCTGCGGGGGATGGAGGGCATCACTGAGTTCCCAGGAGTGTTTCTGTGGTGGGGCATCGGCAGTCACCGGGTGGGTGTGCGGGTGGGACATCTTTATGTTTTTCGGGGGAGAGAGGCCGCCACCCAAAACCCAAAGCCCTCCCCCCCCCCTCACCCCAGCACTTTACGCAAAGCCAGGCATAGCCTCCCCATCACAAGCCACGGCACCCTTTCATACGTTATGGTAAGAGGGACAAC
>JACEEZ010008663.1:0-7500 GCA_016584305.1 Chionoecetes opilio
TTTCTTGGCCTGTAGCATATGGGGCTATATCTTAGGCCACTCGACAATGGAAGAAACAGATTGCCTCCAATGTTTGTTTTTAAGCTGGCAAAGAAATTACTGGGTTGGTTAAATTTGTCATAGCCTCCACCCCTCCCCTCTCTCCATTACTACATAGTACTCCTCGGGCCATCCCTGATAACGCTGCAGCAATGCATGCTTAGGTACATCTTGAAGAGTAGCACAAACACCTTTTTACCGCCAGCAAGAAAATCTTTTAAGGTCGAAGGGTTATTGAACATCTGGTCAGAACAGTCATTGAGTTGGCACAGTTAGTACAATGATGTTATAAACGTGAGTCTTTGCTCACAGCCTCTGAAATGATCATAGTAGTATTTGAAAAGAAGAAAACTATACTAACTTAATATAGGCATACATTATGCATTGCTAATAAATTATCAACACCAAAATTTGTCTAACATCAGAGATGACAGTGTTGCCATACAAACTATAAAGCATTCCATAATGACACCTAATCAATGACACCTTGCCTTAACTGTCCTGAGCCACGCACAGTCCGCCGCTGTATTCTTCTATCGCTGTTTTTATAGGAGGTGTTATTATGAACTCTAACTTCATAGATATCTTGTCTCTCTTAGGTCTGCTGCATAATATATATATATA
Source organism: Chionoecetes opilio (assembly GCA_016584305.1). Lineage (NCBI taxonomy): Eukaryota > Metazoa > Arthropoda > Malacostraca > Decapoda > Majidae > Chionoecetes > Chionoecetes opilio. The sequence continues at coordinate 664 of JACEEZ010008663.1, forward strand.
CAGTACATATATAATACCTCATGGGGTTAGGGTTTGTTGGATGGCGTTTATTGGTGCGGCGGCTTATCTTTCTAACCTCACTGTCAAGGGAACATGAACTTCTTCTGAAGGGAAGACTCAAAGTAAGGCGCTTGGCGTTGGGGCTTAACTTTCTTGTTCATCTTCATCTGGAGCATGTTGGTGTTGTAGTGGACGCGAAGCAGCACCTCCTGGATGGACTCCTTCCTGCCGTGGCGCCTCAGTTCCTCCACCAGAATGTTGATGTAGGGCGACCCTGGTGACGGAGACACGATCAGTGAACTGTGTGTGTGTCGGCGGGTGGGGGAAGATTGGCATGGAGAGTGGTTTAGAACATAAGAAAATAAGGAAGCTACAATAGGTCATGAGGCCTACACATGGTAGTTCTTGTTACTTAACACTACCTACATCCACCTTTCATCCCCATCCATGCAATTGTCTAGCTTCCTTTTAAAACTCTTTATTGACTCTATACTAACAACCTACTGACTGAATCTATTCCAATAATTTACCACTCTATTTGTGAACCAGTTTTTCCCTATTTCCTTTTGAAATATACGTTTTTCTAGTTTGAATCTATAACTTTTGTTCTACCTTGTATACTAGGCTACTATAGTATTTCCATTTTACCAATCCACTTGTGGAAATTATCAACCAACCACCCTCTCAATTAGTTGAGTGGTAGTTTTGCCCCCCCCCCCCCCCGTTGTGAGGAAGGTATTGTTCGCACACCATAGGGGGAGAGTAGGAATGTATATATATATATATATATATATATATATATATATATATATATATATATATATATATATATATATTTATATATATATATATATATATATATAGTATATTATATATATAATATAATATATATATATATATATATATATATATATATATATATATATATATATATAAATATATATATATATATATATATATATATATATATATATATATATATATATAAATATATATATATATATATATCAATTAGTTGATTGGTAGTTTTGCCCCCCCCCCTTGTGAGGGATAAGATAAGATAAGATTTTCATCCTATCTAGACACTTTGCAAGTACCAACTACAAGGTTATTGACTATACAAAGCGCCGCCACGTCAGCACGAACTAGGCGGACTCGAACCGCTGACCGAATGCGCAGGGACGCTGCACATTGCGAGCTCACGTCTCTACCAACCTTGCCACCCTGACGGGCTCCTTGTGAGGGAGGTATTGTTCGCTGACCATAGGGGGAGAGTAGGCATGTATATATATAAAAATATATATATATATATATATATATATATATATATATATATATATATATATTATATATATATATATATATATATATATATATATATATATATATATATATATATATATATATATATATATTATATATATATATATATATATATATATATATATATATATATATATATATAATTATAATGGTTAGGAGTATAAAGAAAAGCGATTAAAGTGACTTGATACATTGGAAAGACTATAGCCGTTAAAACTTTTCCTACATTACCTCTATTGTGTCCCTTTAACCCCTTAAAAAACTAATATCAGATCACACCTTACTCTACGCCTCTCGAGTGAGTGTAAGCTTAATAGCTTCAATTTCCACTCGTAACTAAAGTTACCCATCCCATGTATCATTTTGGCCACCCTTCTCTACACTGATTCTAACAAGGCTATATCCATCCTGTAATACTGAGACCAAAACTACACTGCATAGTCTAGGTGAGGTCTGACTAGTGTCAAATAAAGCTTTAGAATAGCACTTCAGCACTTTTACTTTTAACACTCCTGGAAATGTATCTTAACACTCTATTAACTCGATTTCTATCCTCAATCCATTGTTTCCTAGGACGGAGGTCTGAGCTTACCCGCACTCCCAAATCTTTCTGAACTTCTGATCTTTTCAGTGATACATTGCGTATAGTGCGTATAGTACCAGTAAGACGCCTTAATCGGCGAAGGACAAGCGAGCCCGTAGAAACCCGATAGCAAGGAATTTTGTCTGTAGGCGCGAATAGGGATTGAATGGGGCTATCAGATGGCGAAGACCGCTTGTCAATCGGAAGCGGGATTCCAAAAATATAAGCTCCTGAAAAGCGTGATGGTTGGTCGGGTCGGGTCGGCCGCTAAGCCGAGAAAACTCCCGCATCCAGTGAGGACTCGCGAGCGCTTGGCGCTCGCTCGAATTACCAGGGTTTTATCTATCAACATTTATTGCGCTACACTTGTCAGTATTAGATTCCATCTGCCACCTGACTACCCACTCGTTTAACTTATCTAAGTCTCCCTGCAAACCATTTACATCAGACGGTAATCTAATAATCCTACCCATCTTAGTATCATCAGCAAACTTGCTGATATCACTGCTAATTCCACTATCTAAGTCGTTAATGTAAATAAGAAATAGTAATGGTCTCAAAACAGACCCCTGTGGAACACCATTTGTTACCTGCCTCCATTTAGATTCAGAACCATTAATAGTAATCCTTTGATCCCTATCACTTAGCCAAGATCTAACCCAGTGCTATTCGACCTGGGTGGACGGTCCACCTTAAGGTGGACGAGACTAAATGAGAGGTGGACGGCTGTCTTGGGGTGGACAGGTGGGTGGACGAGATCATGCCCACATGTCAGTATAGTTCAGTATTTTTCAGATTTTGAAGTCTTTGATACCTATATGAGAGAACGTGGCTGAGAACATGATGAAGGTATGCAAACAGCAGAACAGACACTGGAGGTACGAATGTCCCACTTGATTAACAGACACCTTACTTTGATGTAGGAAAACCTTGTATTTTATTTCCAAGAGACCTGATCTCCAGCATGTGGATGCTTACTCCATTTTCCGATAATGGAACTGATCATTCTGATGCCCTATTGGAGCTTCGAGTGTAATATTCTCAAAAAGCAGCTTTCAAAACATTTGGCCAGCTCATGCATTTCTGGCTTGCCCTGATTGATACTCAGGAATACAAGGAGTTAGCTGAGAAGATAAAAGCCATTTTTGTGCAGATGCCAAGACTATATATGTGTGAGCAAGGTTTCTCAAGCTTAGTTTTAATCAAGGCAAAGAAAAGGAATGCCATTCCGAATTTGGATCCTACCATGCGGGTTGCATTTGAAAATCATCTAATGCCTCGATTTAAGCTGATAGCAGACAAATTGCAACAGCAGCCAGGCCACTGATTTTTCTTTCTTGAGGGAAAAGGCTTCATTTTCTGGATTACCAAATATAACGCATATTATGTGCAATTTTACTTTCGTTTCATGAAGAAAAATGCATTTGCTCTGGAATTCCTAGTCTATGTTTATTATTTTCTTGTATATTTATAGTTTTAAACCGCATGTGTTATTATGCAGAATAGTATGTAAACTGTATATAGAAAATAAGTTAAACTGCTTTTTCCTACCTAAACATTTGTAAAATGTTAATAGTATTTATATAATATAGGATATTTGCCATGTCAAGAGCCATGAGATTTTATCAATTTAAAAAAATTGAGGTGGACCGCTTTTACCGAATCACCACGAGGGGTGGACGACATCAAAAAAGGTTGAAGAGCACTGTAAATGTATTCTAACGAAGAACCTTCCCATCTATTCCATGTGCTTTAATCTTAATTAAGAGTCTCTCTTGCGTTACCTTGTCGACTGCCTTACTAAAGTCCTGGTATACAATATCACAATCTTCATCATTATCTGCTGCCTCATAAACTTTCCTATAAAAACTCAATAAACTGGTGAGACATGATCTACTGTTGGTGAACCCATGTTATGAATAATTTATTAAACTATGCTTTTCTAAATGCTCTCTAATGCTTTCTGCAATAGCATATTTTAATAATACCTAACACTGAAGTCATACTACTGGTCGATAATTTGACATAATCCTATATCACCGTTCTTGAAAATGGGGACTATATCACCTTAAACCCACATTAGTGGCACTTCCCCTTAATCAACCGATTTCGTAAAAATGTGCACCAACAACTCAGTAACAACCTCTTTGCATTCTTTCAATACCTTGGGATAAACTTCATTTGGTCCTGGTGACTTAATACTTCTTCATTCTATCTATATCCTCTTGCACCATGTCCTTAGTTATCCCAATATATTTTAGTTTCTCATCTTCTTCATCTCTAAACATCTGTTCAATATCAGATACCATCTGCGTATCCTGAGTCAAAACACTAGAGATATAATCATTTACATTGTTACACATATCCTCACCAGAACTTACAATCTCCCCCTGACCTATCTATAACGGACTCACCAATTTCCTATTCTTTTGTTTTATAGACCGGAAAAAATCTCTTGGGGTCGGACTTTGCATGGCCAACAACCTTAATCTCATAATATTTCTTTGTGTCAAATAAATCGAAAATTCTCACCTGTCTCCGTGAAGCGGGCGGCACCGTCGTACCACTTGGTGGCGTACGAGATGAGCGTATCGGCGAAGGGGTGGAGGTCCTCAAGCTGGATCCTGTCTCCATACAAAAGTTTCATATATGCTGACTCTGGTGTTACATAAGTGCCGAATGAAATAGTGTCTGCCTCAATGTCAGTTTCAGTTCCTGGGGAAGAATGGATTTCCTCATGACATTTGTGGGCGAGTTGAAAATGACAGTATCATCATAATTATATGTATATGTATAATATTATGTATACAGTATATATATATATATATATAGTATGTACATATAATATATATATATATATATATATATATATATATATATATATATATATATATATATATATATATATATATATATATATATATATATATATATATATATATATATATATATATATATATTTATATATATACTAGCCGCAAAGCCGCCCTCCGGGCGGACTTTTGGACTAGCTCCTGCGGAGGGCTATTGATGGGCCCTCGGCCCACCACCTGTGTTTGGTGGGCCAAAGGCCCACCAAACACAGACTCTCCAGATAGCCCCTTCTAACTTTCCTGAAATCATGGATGTAGAAATGTATGTATTAACGCCAATCCATTCACATCACCCCCAACCCATTCACTCACCCATTACCCATCACCCCCCACCCATTCACTCACCCATTACCCATCACCCCCCACCCATTCACTCACCCATCACCCCACACCCATTACCCATCACCCCACCATCACCCTACATCAAGGTTTCCTCAATTCTCGCAACCCACTTATTTTTCTCACAATTCTCGCTAATAGCCTGCTAAAAAAAAAAAAAAAAAAGATCGGATCATCCTATAAATGGGCTTAAAACCTTTCCCTGGTCAACCCGGTTCCAAAAATGTGCCATATGATGGGATTTCGCCACAGGGGGCGGCACCTATCGCAGACAGACAGACACAAACACACACACACTTTCGCTTATATTATTATTATATATATATATATATATATATATATATATATATATATATATATATTTCACGTTCCAGCCGCAAGAACTGAGCCAAAAGCAAAGGGGCCAGATGCTGGACGCCTATACTTGATATATATATATATATATATATATATATATATATATATATATATATATTATATATATATAAATATATATATATATATATATATACATATATATATATATATATATATATATATATATATATATATATATATATATATATATATATATATATATATATATGTATATATCCATATCTAGTATATATATATATATATATATATATATATATATATATATATATATAAATATATATATATATATTTATATATATATATATATATATATATATATATATATATATATATATAATATATATATATATATATATATATATATATATATATATATATATATGTATATATATATATATATATATATATATATATATATATATATATATATATATATATATATATATATATATAATATATTATATATTATATATTATCTATCTATCTATCTATCTATCTATTATTTTGTCTATATATCTATCTATCTATGTATATATATATATATATATATATATATATATAGAGAGAGAGAGAGAGAGAGAGAGAGAGAGAGAGAGAGAGAGAGAGAGAGAGAGAGAGAGAGAGAGAGAGAGAGAGAGAGAGAGAGAGAGAGAGAGAGAGAGAGAGAGAGAGAGAGAGAGAGAGAGAGATTTTCTCTGAGACAGATCTCGTTAAAAGTGATAGCTAGTTCAGCGTTTATTATCTTTTTTACAGATATTTTCTCTTTGTCTTAAGAGTTGCTTATTCTCTTTTGTAATCACTTGTATGACTTCGCCGTAGTTTGTCATGTTTGCTGTATCGCGATTTCGGATCTAAGAACCCTTCTTCAGCAGCATGTGGATGATGTTATCTCCTCAGGAGTAGAGGTGACCATGATTTAGATGCTGTGGTTTTTGTTGTTGTAGATTGTCACCTGTGTTTACAGGTGACATGGGCCCTTCGCCTGATGGCGGCCCATAGGTGTAAGTCGAGGGACAATGCCCATAGGTGAAAGTCGAGGGACAATGGGAGGGGGCGCAGCACTTATGGGCTGCGCAGCGGGGAAGGAGGTGGGAAGAGGAACCGTGGGGGGGCACGCATGGCCCGCTGCCACGGGGGTTGGCGTGTTATCCCACCAGCAGCTCCTTGCGCGGCGACTGCTGGCTTCCTCTGATTAAAAAATTTAGATGCGAGGTGAAGCGCTATTTATAGCCGAAGTCTGCCTGCCATGCAGCCTATTAGCGCCGGTGATTGGTAGATAGTAGATAGCTTTTGCTTCTCGTCTTCTTGAGTGGGAGACGCTGATTGGTTGTTTGGTCTTCG
>JACEEZ010008663.1:12500-54650 GCA_016584305.1 Chionoecetes opilio
AGCTGTGATGGTTGGCCCTCGCCCGTGGTGGAGCAGGCAGGATTCTTATAGTGACGCCCAAGGCTAAGGGTTCTCTCTCGGCTATGGTGACGCCTGTGATTAGAGGCTCGTGCCGCCGCCCTGTTTCCTCCGATGCACTTGCAATCGAAGGTAGAATTAATGGGCAGGGCATGTGGGTGTTCTTAGACCAATCGACGGTGCAGAAAGAATTTGGTCCTCATCGGGGATCGAACTCGGTGATACGATGGTTATAACAATAATGAACAACGAAAATGTTGATAAAATATGACTTAAAGATGATTATAATATCATTACACATAAAATCATTCTGCCTGCGCCACCACGGGCGAGGACCAACCATCACAGCCCTCAAGTGAGCCTCCAGGGCCTACCATCCGTGCCTTAATAGTCGCTGCTTACAGGCACTATAGGCACAAATGTAAAATAAATAAATAATGATACTATTTATTTTATTACATAGGCCGATTTACGTCCAGTTCTACTTACGACCGGTCAGTCGGTCCCAATCATGGTCGTAAGTCGACCATTCGGTATATATATATATATATATATATATATATATATATATATATATATATATATATATATATATATATATATATATATATATATATATATGTATATGCACTCACACACACACACACACTAAGTGAGATAATGAGACGGGACTCCACAAACATAGCTCAATTCTTGTATATCATAACTGTAATAACTGTAATAGGTAATTGCAACAAGGAAAATAGCCTATCACTCCACATCCACACCAACAATTAGGAGTTAAGGATTAACGCACGTAGCTCCTGTTGGGATTTCCAGGTCACAACATCTCGGCTTATATCCTACACCTGTTATTCTCTGCAAAGTGAACAGGGGATATAGCTTGAAATGGTCCGGGGATTCGAACTCGCGTTCTATCGGACATTACGAACCTGCTGGTAATGGGCCGACCTTGCTAGCCTCTACACTACCCGTCCGATTAGATTATAAATAATTAGTATTCTGTTAAATTTTAAGTGATTATATTTCAAAACTTAATGGCTATATAAATTAATATAATCCTGTGTTTATCAATCATTCCTAGGACAATAAATCATGGGTTCTATCTGATAAAATACCTGCATAGTGGGAGTTGACTTAGGAAGTCCACCATCTTTGATCCAGCAAGCCCAAAACTTTGAAAGAAACTGTGGCGTCATCCATTTTACTTAATTCACAGAGAGAGAGAGAGAGAGAGAGAGAGAGAGAGAGAGAGAGAGAGAGAGAGAGAGAGAGAGAGAGAGAGAGAGAGAGAGAGAGAGAGAGAGAGAGATCGACTTCACCTTCTGATTTCACTTGTGTTGTTCGGGCACATGCTTGCTGGAAAAACAGCTTTGGTTTCTTGGCCAGCCAGTCAATGTTGGTAATGGGCTCAATAAGATCTTTGCGGCGATGCAGCATATCTCCATCGGCGAGTTTCAAGTAGTGTTCGTTGCCGTTTCTCATGAACACCACAACCAGGCTACATGAAGGGGAGGGAGCTATGCACACTGACATACAATCATAAAAAGCTTTTGAAAATACCCACCAAGTAGCTATAGGAAATATTTTTCATAATATTGATCTCTCTTCCTTATCCAGCTATCACTCACCTGTCGTAGAACTTGTTCCTGTCAGCCTTTAGCTCCTCTATTACCTTGTTCACGACTTGTCTCGTGGGATTCTTCACCTGAATTACATCATACTTCAATGTCTCTTTGAACAGTTTATCGACCTTCACGAGATCCTTTTCGGCTCCCTTGCGGTCCTTTTCCACATTAATTATGATGCATATTCCTGGAGGCGTTGATGCCAGAGGATACATATTAAGGTCAGATTTAAAGTGTGAAGCAACGTCAGTTTCGTGTTCGTTTTCCAGATAGTTGTACAAATGGTGAGTGTGGACGCGATTGAGAAGACCTTCCTTAGATAGTCCCACGACGAAACTATAGAAGGAGGCTTCCTTCATTCCCTTTATGTTCTTCAGGTCAGAGGAACTTACGTCTAGCTTCGAAAGGGTTCCACCAGTAGTCGTTTCATAGAAATCATCGTTCTTTCTTGTAATTAGTTTGTTATACATCTGGCACACTTGTTCTTCGCTCAGAGCGTCGCATATCTTCCTCAAAGTTTTGATTTCTGAGAACACAAAGAGCTCCTTGTCATTCCCTTTATAATCCATTGTAGGGATCCTTTTTTCTTGGCATATTTTAATGAAGGCATCCTTGATATCCTCTGGCACATGGAAAGAGAACCGAGGCAAAACTTCTTTCAGCCGCAGGATAACTTCATCATATTCATCCAGCTTGTCATTCCCAGTGAAGTTTTCTGCCAAGCTGATAGTTTGTCTAGTGTTCAATTTTTCTTGAGCTTTCTCCAATGTTGTGACGATGAACAGTTGGAGACACATTCGCAGGTTGTCCATAGTCTTATCCTTCACGGCCAGCTGAGGGGGAGTAAGGACAATATTCAATAACATATGGCAAGATAACAGTGGTAGTCGACGCCCGGAAGAAATCGAACTTCCCTTCTGTATTTTTGTTTCTCAGCTATCTGCTGCCAAATCATGAAGGATGATATCGGTTCATGTAACTAAGAATAACGTAAAAGTTTGCATTTTCATCGTGATCTCCCGCATGCTGTCCTAGTTACTTATCCCCACAAATGTCCCACACCATAGGCTACATAAGGCATGACATCAAAACTGTCATGATTTATGTATTAAGTCCAGCGGTATTGATAAATGTATGATTTCGAATGAGTGAAGGATTATGATTTGATCCCAAGAAATGTTCGTCTGTGATAATGTGAGCGTACATAATTCTATGACCAGAAATTATTGAGACAGAAAGGTAAGCCGTTTCGTGAGCAAGGGCGTGATTGCCCGTAATGCTAGTTAAATCTCCTTATGTGGGTTTGTAGGGCTGTACTGAGACCATAGCTTGCAAATAGGGGAAAGAAGTAACGGTTGTGAAAAATCTGAGTTCAGAAAAAAAAAGTAAGATAGTTGATTGTTGAATGCTACGGTATAAGTGTGTGTCATAGATTCCATACTAGTTCGTTCCTACTCGATCCGTTCCCTACTAGTAGACTTACCTGGAAGGCATCTCGTAGCTTATCGTGGTAGTTGCTGCCCATTCCTTTGTTCTGCATCTAAGATGCAAAGTAAAAAGATCGTTAAATACTAAATTGAATAAACGGCTCCTCCTCCTCCTCCTCCTCCTCCTCCACCACCACCTCTTCCTTGTCTTCGTTTACATTTTCGTTTGGACGCTTTGTGACATTACTTCTTTTCCTGCCACTAGAGGTTGGAGGATGGGTGTGTGGGCTGAAGCCTTTAGTCATACCTTCGTGGGGTCGAGGAGAAGGAAGGCCATGGTGGGAATGGCGCTGTCAGCAATAGATCCCACTATCTCATTTGAACAGCTTAGCGGCGTCATGTCTGTGGTAACAAGTATAAGGCCGTTACACCGCCATCATCACCATTAACACCATCACACTCACCACCATCATCACCGCTATCACCACCTTTACTTGGTTACACAATTTGTACATTTTCTATAAGAACTTTACATTTTTAGACCGTTGTGATTTTGTTTACCTCTGAGACAAAATGTCGCCAAACCGTTTTGGGAAGGTGAAATTCCGCTAAAGTGTTGATAAGATATAATGAGCATGAAAGAAGCCTGATAGCTTATCAGTGGCAGTGTGGTTACCGCTCAACTCTTTGCCTTAGAGGTTGCTTAAGATCTCATCTGTCTTTCTCAGCTTTGACAGCTGTTGAAAGTATAGTATTAATTAACGTGAACTCACCTTGCTATTTACCGAAAATCTACCTAAGCTGCACTGATACCCTATTTAGACGCTAACTAAGGTATACTCAGCAGTGGCAGATGGGTTGATGATATGAACGCTTGATCATTATCTGAAGGAGTGTTGGTAGTGGCAGTGGTACACGGAATGGCAGGGCTGTGGTTGTGGTATACGTAATGGCGGCGCTGAGTGGTAGGGCGACGGAGCCTTTCACAGCTGGTAGCGATATTATAAGATGTGTTTTACACCCCGTCCTCGTCTTAACCAATTCATCGGTTACAGCTCACTCATATTAAGATGAGTTTGACTACACCTTAGTGTATAATCAAGAGAGTAGTACACCTTGATTGTGTAGGATTTAATGCGCGAATGAATCGCCTTCACTGAAAATCCTGATCAGCTGGGCTGGAGTCTCCACGTGGAATGATCCAATAACATGTACTCCTATACGTTGAAGTCCCTCACAATACTTATATTATGTTAATCCTTTGATTAATTGTGGTATTATAGGTGAATACCACCAAAATTATATTACTATATCTAAATACATCTTAATTTATACCCAAATCTATAATAATATATACATAGGTGGTTCGTCTCCCGCCTACGTCTGGGAGGCGCCAAATTCCACCATTCAAATTAATACCATTCTCATAATTAGAGAGTGGGTTTAGCTTATTCTTTTATGCTTATTCCTATGGGGGCTGGCCGAGGCTAAGATCTGATATACCTCAGGAAATTCCTGCTTTTGTATTGTTCTAACCCTAAACTTCAAAGGATCAGAACTATCCCACTTTATGAATTTGAAGACCAATTTAGTAGTCTTTAATAGTTTGCTTAATAAGGAAACCTTTTTATGTCTATAACAGGATCTGGAATCAATATAGTGTTCATAATTATATCTTCTGATATGTCTGACTTACTATAGACCTTTTGATTAGGCCATTCATTATTATTTTTTAGCCAGGTAGGACCTTTAAACCATAATCCTGTATTTAATTTGAGGATAGTTGTTCCTCTGGACAAAATATCAGCTGGGTTTTCTTTGGTAGCAACATGATTATAGTGAAATTTGGAACCTAAATCATTTATCTTACCAACACGATTCCCGATATAAGGGATTTTTGTGTTATTTTTCACTAACCAGTGTAGGCAATTTTCACTATCGCTATTGGTCCACATATATGCTTCACCAATTTGTAATAAATTACTTAGATATTGTGCTAGTTTAGTGCCTAATTCTAATGCAGTCAGCTCCATTTGAGGCAATGTTCTAAGCTTAATTGGGGCAACCCGAGCCTTAGACATAATTAATTTACATTCTTCCCCTGCTTTAAGATAAGCTATTGCACCGTATGCATATTTTGAAACATCAAAAAATATGTGTAGTTGCTGGGGTTGTCGCCCATCAGCATTTATTCTTCTACTTATGTGAATTTCATTTATCTTATTGAACTCAGATTTTAGAGTCGCCCATTCTGTTGTATATTTCCCATCTAGGCGGGTATCCCAAACGAGGTGTTCTCCCCAGGCTTTTTGTATTAGACATTTACCCCTTATAGTTAGTTATTGGGCTCACTATGCCCAAGGGTCAAATACTTGGCTGACCTGACTTAAGAGAGTTCTCTTTGTTAGGACCACATCAGACAAATCTGGACACTTTAATCTTAGTTCATCAGTTTTTACATTCCACCATAATCCTAACACTGATTGGATCTCTGGTGGTGTATAATTTAGGAAATCCTTCCTAATTATCCCATCTAGTCTTGGAGAGTTAGTATTCCTACTCTGTAAGGGGAGGCTGGCCTTCCTGCACTCTTTATTAGCCAGGTTATAAATTTGTATTAGTTATTCCTCAGAATTTATTGTCCCCTGCAAATTATCTATATAGAAGTTCTTCCCCAGTTCTGGGCTATCAGAACCCTTAAAATGGTACTGTACTGTTTTATTCAATAGAAAGGGGTTTGAGCAAGAAACAAACAAAACTGACTTAAACCTATATGTGGCTAGGGGGCTATCTTCCTGATATATATTTTCAGGCCATAGGAATTTTGTGAAATTTCTATCTTCTTCCCTTAGACCTAATCTTAGGAAAGCCTTAGAGATGTCAGCCACATAGGCGAATTTATCTGTTCAGAATTTTACTAGGACATCTCCTAGATTAGACGAGAGATTCGGTCCTGTCTGAAGGCAGTCATTTAAACTAGCATTTTGTTTAGTTTTGAAACTACAATTGAAAACTATTCTCATGGGGGTGGTTGATGAATCTTTGGCCACTGCATAGTGGGGTAAATAATGTCCTATATTATGATTTACTAATCCTTCCAGTTTTTCGATAAAGTCATCCTTTAATTGATCTTGAATGATCTTATCATAGCACTCCAATTTAGACAGATTTTTTTCAGTTTTCTTATTGAACTATTTAAGAGGCTCTTAACTATGTGATAATTGGAAAATAACACAGGGGCATTTATTTGCCAAGGTAGACCTACTTCATATTTACTATTTACATAATTGACAGTGTGATCATAGTGATCTAGAGTATTTTGATCCTCTTTAGGTAACTGTTCGGGTATGATACCGATAGTTTCTAGATCCCATAATTTGTGCACGGTGATATCCCCTTCTTTCAATAAATCATTGATTTGAGTGGGTACTAATGGAGTTCCTATTCTAGCAACCAAGAGGGGTTTTGCATGACTAGGAATGCATTCCTCTTGTTTTGGCTGGTGAGTGGTTTGTGGGATAGGTCCCATTATAACATCACCACCGGCACTGTTGAACATGGAAATGTTATGTCTTTTGATGACCTTACTTAGGAATCGCCGAAAATAATCAGCGCCTCTTATTAATTGTTTTTGTTTTTTTTCCTTTTTTCTAACATTTGTGCCTATACGCCTGTAGGCAGTGGTGATCCAGGGCTCGGGTGGTAGGCTCTGGAGGTTCACTTGAGGGCTCTGATGGTTGGTCCTCGCCCGTGGTGGCGCAGGCAGGATTCTTAAAGTGACGCCTGTGAGGCTCATGCCGCCCCCCTGTGTCCTCCGATGCACTCGCAATCGAAGGTAGAGTTGATGGGCAGGGCACGTGGGTGTTCTTAGGCCACTCGACGGTGCAGAAAGGCTTTGGTTTTCTTCGGGGATCGAACTCGGGTCACCGAGAACGCCAGTCGGAGACGCTAACCACTCCGCTATCGCCTCCCCTATGGGAGGCGGCAGCGGAGTGGTTAGCGGAGTGGTAATAGCGTATAGGGTCCCCTATACGCTACCGTATGGACCATCAACATCCTCAAAGGTATCTCTAACTAGTCTAACACCTTTCTGTTTCAAAGTTTCAGCTCTAGATTTAAGTTCTTTTACAGTTAAATTTATACCGATGTCATTAATTACAGCCGCTACCTTACATTTATAATTTCCCAATTGGACTAGTCGTCAAACATTGTCAAAACTTAGAACTTTTGTATTGGCCAGAAAGTCCGAAATGGCTAAATTCACCTTGCTAATTATAGGTAGTTGTAATAAATCAACTATCTCTCCACTAATAAATGATATTTGTGCACCACTGTCAAACATTGTTTTCACAATGGCTGAATTACCATTATGGCTCACCTTCAACTCTGCCGTAGGGACAGCGGATGAACTACTCATACTAGTTACTGCCATTTTAACGACCGGTCTGTTCTCACATCAACATTGGGACATAAGGCTATGTTATGAATGGATTTTCTACACTTCTTACAAGTACCCAGACTAATAGGACAGGCTTGTATTGCATGTTTACCACTAAGGCAGGTTAGGCAGTTTCCCAGGTCCATTAACGTTTTGAGCCTAGTAGAATAATCTGGGTATATATTACAAGTGGAGGGTGGATGTTCTTCCTCGCAGAAAGCACATTTTTTTCCGGAGTTCACTGGTAATAACCCTATATTTAGGAATGGCACCTGTTCTTTGAGTAGGGCTTGGTGATGGTTTACCGGCTGGTCTAGCTTGAAACCTATCTACCGGTTTTCTTCCCATCGTAACTTTAGTAGGAGCGGGATAACTACCCACCAATGAGGGCTCTTTAAACTCTAAAGGTGGCTGATATCGCTGATTACCATTAGGTCTAGGTTTCTCAAATCTCCCTGTGGGGGTGTTCCTGCTCAATACCTTGCAAATGTTTGCACTCTTGTAATAATCCCTCCTCTATTTGCTTGACCGTGAAGTAAGTACTACTGTACCTCTGATTTAAGTGGTCTCGCATCCTGGTTGGTAGTTTTCTCTATATCATGATACTGACCATCCAGTCTGACTCTGTCAAGGGTTTATGAGCTTCAATGGCTCTTAGTGTGCAATTTAAAGTTATTCTGAACTCCTTCAATTCTCTGTGATTGTGAGAAGGGCTCAGTAGATCCTTGAACTTGCAGAAAAGATTCTTTTTTATCTGATCTTTATCTTCATAATTATTTGTAAGAATCTTGAGTGCCACATTATAATTGGCATTTTCTACTGTTAATTCCTTTACCAGCAGATATGCAGAACCTCTCAACTGACCTAACAAATAGGTTAATTTATGCACCTCTGTTAAATCAGTCCTATCATCAATCAATTTGAATTTATCCCAGAAAGAATACCAATTTTCTCCCTCAAAATGAGGCAATGACAAATCTGGTAATTTAAGTTGGGGTAAAGAGGCTTTGGCTGTGGGTTTCTGATCACGCACTAAATTATCATATTTGAATACTGTTTCCATGTATTTGGTACCTTCTTGATCATACTTGGTCTCATAATTAATTAATTCTTTATTCCCAGCTTCTAATAATTGAAAGTAAGCCTCTTCATAATTGTCCCATTTAGTTTTTAGCATTAGCAGACCTGACTTAAAATTATTATAGTCTATAGGGATAGTCTCAGCTGCTACCTGACACTTGTTATATACTCGTGTAAGCCAGCCTAATTTAGCCGCTAATGCTTTAGTCCCTTCCGGTTTGATTTTAATTGATTAGATGAAATAAAAAAATAAAAAAATAAAAAATTTGGATACAAGTTTATGAGTTAGGGTTCCCTAATTTAATGATCTAAGAGTGGATGTGCCGTGTTGACTCGGCCTGGCAAGGCGCGGAGCCATGCCTATAACCATCCACCACTTTATTTAATGTTACTAACTTCACAAACATTGTTGGCGGATGGTAGCTTAAATGCGGCCTGTGTCGTGGCTGTCCGTGGCTCGACGGGCGAGTACGGCGGGCGAGTACGGCGGGTGGCCAAGTACGGCGGCCAAGCCAAGGTTGTTTACCATAGGGGCCGTGGGAAACTGGTGGCTTTATATCATTACCCCCCAGAAAGAGGACTGTGAGGTCATGAGGCCACTAGAGTACTTCATTGAGACATGAGGCCACTAAAGTACATCATTGAGACGTGCGTATGTCAAATAATTTAAATCAGCACGAACCGCCGGGTGCACGAAAGAGCCTGAACTTCCGCACCTGTCACCGTCATTCGCTGAGGGCATAAGCTGTGTATCACAACGCCTATCTTATACATTCCCATAAATAATCTTCTCTCGGGGCACCAAACTGTTGAAATTATAATATTAATTAATGTGAACCCACCTTGCTATTAACCCTAAATCTACCTAAGCTGCACTGATACCCTATTTAGACGCTAACTAAGGTATACACAGCAGTGGCATATGGGTTGATGATATGAAGGCTTGATCATTATCTAAGGGAGTGTTGGTAGTGGCTGTGGTACACGGAATGGCAGGGCTGTGGTTGTGGTATACGTAATGGCGGCGCTGAGTGGTAGGGCGACGGAGCCTTTCACAGCTGGTAGCGATATTATAAGATGTGTTTTACACCCCGTCCTCGTCTTATCCGATTGATCGGTTACAGCTCACTCATATTAAGATGAGTTTGACTACACCTTAGTGTATAATCAAGAGAGTATTACACCTTGATTGTGTAGGATTTAATGCGCGAATGAATCGCTTTCACTGAACATCCTGATCAGCTGGGCTGGAGCCACCACGTGGAATGTTCCAATAATAATTACTCCTATACGTGGAAGTCCCTCATAAATATTATATTATGTTAATCCTTTGATTATTTGTGGTATTATAGGTTAATACCACCAAAAATAGATTACTATATCTAAATACATCTTAATTTATACCCAAATCTATAATAATATATACATAGGTGGTTCGTCTCCCGCCTACGTCTGAGAGGCGCCAAATTCCACCATTCAAATTAATACCATTCTCATAATTAGAGAGCGGGTTTAGTAAATAATTTCCACAGACTTCATGCAAATGCTTGAATTCTTTTGTTGGTTTACTGTTTAGTGTCTCCGCGAATATACTCACAGCACACAGTTATCTAAATGATGTAGAATAAATGTAGAACACTTTACTGACGGTGTTCTAGATGGTGTGGGTAGCACAGCAATGCAGTCACCAGTGTCTGTTTTAAACATTTATTTGGTTGAAATTCTACGAAGAACTTTTAAGATTATTATGTTCAGATTATTCTTGTTAAACTTACCTGAGTTGTCCTCTGCTTTTTCAACATGACCTTCTTCCTTGCTTGTGCTCATTGTTTTCTGTTTTATGAATGCGCTCATTGTTCAACGTTTTTCGCCAAATACCTGCAATATAAATTAAATTAAATTTGGACATTTCAATTATCGGTCATTCTCCTCGATTTATTCACCAATAAATGATCATTACATTACAATAGTTCCAGGAAGTAGTATATCTATTTGGTTCAGATTTATTTTCTAAATCTGTCAATGATTTTTGTTGAGTTTTACGACGACGTAACAAGCAATTAGTGGATTGTGATCACATCCACCACGCCACTCGTCTCACGTACATACTGTACGCACACCTTTGTATGGTGAATGGATGTAGCAAACACACACACACACACACACACACACACACACACACACACACACACACACCACACACACAGACACAGACACAGACACAGACACAGACACAGACACAGACACACACACACACACACACACACACACACACACACACACACACACACACACACACACACACACACACACACACACACACTCACACACATATTGATGTTACTGCTCCCGGGGATTTTTCACTGACAAATTCAGGCGTTTACTGTCCCTCTTGAGCATGGGGATGGGGTTCTGTGGTGTGTGATGTCCCAGCATTACCCAAAGATCGGAAATAATGAGCTCAATGCTCGCACCGGAAGGGTGAAACTGGTGATCGCGAGTCCGACTCGCGTGGACAAGACCATGGGTGAATAACACAAACACACACACACACACACACACACACTTACTGGAGGAGTTACCTGCCCTGCCCTCTAAAGACAACACCTCTACTTATCACATTACATTCTACATTATACTACTGTCCAGCCTTTATATAGATATATATTAAATAATGAAATGGGACCGTCCTGCAACCGTTAAGTTCCCATCTGGAGATGAACACAGAAATGTCCTCGGATATATCTATCACCCACTTGTGTACTTGTTGTGACCCAGTACTGTACTTATTGTACACAATTATGTACCTATTGTACCCAGTACTGTACTTAATAAAATTTCCACAATTTGACATCCATAGTGAATCATATCATGACTTGCTTTACTTCTGACGATATTTTCACAAGGAGATCTCAATGTTCATTCAAAATAATTGTAAGTGACTTACCAAGATAGTAATGCAGGTAGTAAGAGAACAGTTAAGGACAAATACGTCCTTTCCGGGCTGTGTCTTGGTCGATTGTGAGATAACATCCGATAAATCAGGATAAGGTTGTATAAGCCTGATAAGCAATGCAGCCGTTGTGATTGATTATGTAATGGTCTTTTTGACCATCTACACCTTTGTTACCATTATGTAGTGCCCACCTTGGGAGTGTACTCTACAGTCCTGGTTACTCCGCTGCCACCACCCACATTAAGTGGGAAAAAAATATATGATTGAACAAAAATAAAAGATTTAAGAAAATATGTAAGGACTGGTTGGAAACAGAATGATAACGCGTTAATATATATTTCTAATTATAATATATTTAACTCTTTACTGTCTCCATTATGTAGTTATTATACATTCACAAGTTATCTTAATATTAAGTCTTCTTTCCCTCCTAGCGATACGCACGCGAAATGCTCAAGTCGTTATCCTAATATAGTTTACTATCTTTGGTAACTTCAGTCGCACTGTTACCCCTTAACGATACGCACATGTAATGCTCAAGTCGTTATCCTAATATAATGTATACGTAGTCTATCCCACTTCCAACTGTTTCCCTCTCACTTATTTTTCTATTTCCTTCTTTTCTCCTTGTCCTCACACGGCTGGCTGTGACATGTTGTGGTTGCCCCCTCTGCTAATTTGTGAGCGCTTGGCCCCCTGGTCCGCCAACAGCATCCTACCTTGGGACCCTAAGTAATGCACTTCATTAGTCTTGGTCAACAAAAAAGAATCACCAGTAAGTCATGTCTACATCTCTAGTTAACAAACATTTCACAACATACCTTTACCAAGGGCGAGAATATCACCTCCCCACAGGCGACTTAACTCAACGAACGTCGAGCTGCTTCTAAAATTATTCTAACCTAGAATCCCCGTTCTCACCTCGTTTCGCTACGTGTCTAATTACTACTGGTTAAAAATATAAGCCTAACCAGTGATTCAGGAATGAGGCGTGGAGGAAAATTCCTCGTTAGCTTATTGATACTTATGTGTTATTTCATCTCTTCCCCTATTAATGTAATTTCTCGCGTTACAATTACATACATGCAAATTATGATTCAACGCCCCTTACTCTTTTTGCAGACCCAAGACCGTGACATAGATCAAAAAACCTTGTTAGTTATTGTGAATTAAGATGATTAATGAATGTTAGTTATTGTGAACCTTCCAAATATCACATAGTTAAAAGCCTTTTTAATAGTTCAATAAGAAAACTGAAGAAAAATCTGTCTAAATTGGAGTGATATCATAAGATCATTCAAGATCAATTAAAGGATCACTTTATCGAAAAACTGGACTGAGCAGTAAATCATAATATAGGACATTATTTACCCCACCATGCAGTGGCCAAAGATTCATCAACCACCCCCATTAGAATAGTTTTCAATTGTAGTTTCAAAACTAAACTAAATGCTAGTTTAAATGACTGCCTTCAGACAGGACCGAATCTCTTGTCTAATCTAGGAGATGTCCTAGTAAAATTCTGAACAGGTAGATTCGCCTATGTGGCTGACATCTCTAAGGCTTTCCTAAGATTAGGTCTAAGGGAAGAAGATAGAATTTTCACAAAATTCCTATGGCCTGAAAATATATCTCAGGAAGATATCCCCTTAGCCACATATAGGTTTAAGTCAGTTTTGTTTGGTTCCAGCTCAAGCCCCTTTCTATTAATTAAATAGAGATCATTATGAGACTCCGAAGAAATATACATGAACTTAAAATTCACTTAAACTCGTCGTCATATAAAACTTTCTGGGACAACTTATAAGATGGAATATATCAATAGAAGCAGAATTGTATTACCTTTCCATTGATATATTTCGTTTTCTGATAAATGCAGTATTACTATGCATAAATTAGCGTTAACTAAATAAATCGCCGCGCCGGCCGCGCTCCCTCTCTCTCTCTCTCTCTCTCTCTCTCTCTCTCTCTCTCTCTCTCTCTCTCTCTCTCTCTCTCTCTCTCTCTCTCTCTCTCTCTCTCTCTCTCTCTCTCTCTCTCTCTCTCTCTCTCTCTCTCTCTCTCTCTCTCTCTCTCTCTCTCTCTCTCTCTCTCTCTCTCTCTCTCTCTCTCTCTCTCTCTCTCTCTCTCTCTCTCTCTCTCTCTCTCTCTCTCTCTCTCTCTCTCTCTCTTTTCTTTATATCTCCCATCACCTCGGGTCCCCAGACACTTTCGCTGCACAATGCTTTCCACTTGATTGTATCCCTAAACTATCCATCTCACTAGTGAAAGACTTCATTTCGAATCTTCTCTATGTCTGCCATTTTGTTTGAAAACTCTAGTACACTCTGCTTTGCTCTGTTTCTTCACCCTCCTCTGACTTCAAAACTTGCAGTGAGGCAAGAGGTTCATGATGACTATTGCAGGGAAGAAATGGGTTTCTTTTTAGCAATCTCCTTCCTCCTTTTTTTCTTTTTTTTAAAGGGTTGAAGCCTTGAAGACTAAAGGGGGAAGTCACTCCTAGTGACATATATTTCTACGGCTTTACGTACTGGGAAGTATTCGTCATAATTCGTTCATGATAAAACAAAACAAAAACTTGCCACAGCAATAAAAAAGGAACTAACTACTTAAGAAGAAAAAAACATCGACCATGGGCATGAACACACAAACATACTCATTTAGGCATGAAACACCTACGCGACCGATAAGAGTCCGATCAATCACAACCATTACTATCATAACTTACTACTACCACCAACATCCAATCATTACAATAAGTAAACACGGCAAGCTCTGCCAAGCCTCCTTTCATCACCACACTTGAAGACACTCCTACTAGCTCCCGCACCAAGCACACGCCCATTGTGAGGAGAAGAAAACAAAGAAAAACGGAATAATGACACTAGTAAACATAATTAATATTATGATGATGATAACATGCAGCTGTACGTCTGCCCTGATAGATTCCTTATCTTCCTGGGTATCAGTTTGATAAGATGGTCTACCAGACTTACACAACTTTGCGTTCCTCTTTATCTCCCTCTACCCTCGTCACCATATCCCATCTTCCCATAACAGTGTTCACCAGGCTTGGATTAATTACATAGGTTTGAGTCAATTACAATTACGACGACTTGGTTTATTGGCCACCTGAACGAGAAACTGCATAAATGGGGGAACACAGATGGAAAGGAATAGGTGGAGGACGGATGAGGAGGTAGGAAAACTAGTTAAAGGAAATAAAAGAGGATTGAGGAGGATTGCTTGATAAAGGGAGGGAGGGAAGGAGAGAAAGAGAAAGGTAAAGAGAGGAAATGAAGATAGAAAAGGCAGGGTATATGTATTGAAAACGAAAGAGACAGAGAGAGAGAGAGAGAGAGAGAGAGAGAGAGAGAGAGAGAGAGAGAGAGAGAGAGAGAGAGAGAGAGAGAGAGAGAGAGAGAGAGAGAGAGAGAGAGAGAGAGAGAGAGAGAGAGAGAGAGAGAGAGAGAGCGAGAGAAAGAGAGAGAGAGATAGAGAGAGAGAGAGCGAGAGAAAGAGAGAGAGAGAGATAGAGAGAGAGAGAGAGTGTGGAAATTATCCACTAAAGCCGCTCTCTAATTATGCGAATGGTATTAATTTGAATGGTGGAATTTGGCGCCTCCCAGACGGAGGCGGGATACGAATAAATATTCCACCTATGTATATATTATTATAGATTTGGGTATAAATTAAGATGTATTTAGATATAGTAAAATAATATTGGTGGTATTCACCTATAATACCACAATTAATCAAAGGATTAACAAAATATAAGAATTGTGAGGGACTTCCACGTATAGGAGTAAATATTATTGGAACATTCCACGTGGAGGCCAACAGCCCAGCTGATAAGGTTTTTCAGTGAAGGCGATTCAGTTACGTTTTAAATCCTACACAATCAAGGTGTAGTACTCTCTTGATTATACACTCAGGTGTAGTCACGCTCATCTTAATATGTGTGAGCCAATATGTTAACCGATCAATCGGTTAAAGCTGGACAAAGTGGTATAAACATCACAAGATACAAGCCGCGCCTGGAACTTGGAAAGTTTTCCTTGGCAACTCCGCCGGCCAACCACTCAGCGCCGCCATTACGTATACCATAGCCAGCCGCCCTGCCATTCTGTGTACCACAGCGACTACCAATCCTCCCCCAGATAATGATCAAGCCTTCATATCATCAACCCATCTGCCACTGCTGAGTATACCTTAGTTAGCGTCTAAATAGGGTATCAGTGCAGCTTCGGTAGTTTTTGGGTTAATAGCAAGGTGAGTTCACGTTAATTAATACTATAATTTCAACCGTTTGGTGCCCCGAGTGAGGATTATTTTTGGAAATGTATAAGGTAGGCGTTGTGATACACAGCTTATGCCCTCAGCGAATGGCGGTGGAACGTATGTGGAACTCAGGCTCTTTCGGGCACACGGTGGTTCGTGTTGATTTATTTTGACACAGATGCACGTCTCAATCATGTACATTAGTGGCCTCATGTCTCAATGAAGTACTTTAGTGGCCTCAATGACCTCACAGTCCTCTTTCTGGGGGAGGGGTAATGATATATAGCCACCAGTTTCCCACGGCTCCTGTGGTAAACAACCTTAAATTGGCCGCCGTAGGCCGCCGTAGGCCGACGTACCTGCCTGCCGTACTCGCTTGCCGAGCCACAGGCAGCCATGACACAGGCCGCATTTAAGCTACCATCCGCCAACAATGTTTGTGAAGTTAGTAGTTACATTAAATAAAGTGGTGGATGGTTATATGCCTGGCTCCGCGCCTTGCCAGGCTGAGTCAACACGGCACATCCACCCTTAGATAATTAAATTAGGGAACCCAAACTCAAATACTTATATCCTATTTTTTTTTTTTTTTTTTTTTCATTGCATCTAATCTATTACAATCATGGCGGAAGGGACTGAAGCATTAGCGGCTAAATTAGTATGGCTTACACGCATATATAGTAAGTGTGAGGTAAGCAGCGGGGCATCCCTTTTACTATAAAGTTTAAAGTCAGGTCTGCTAATGCAAAAACTAAAGGGGCTAAATTTATGAAGAGGCTTACTTGCAAATTAGAGGGGGGGATAAAAAATAAATTTAATTATGAGACCAAGTACGATCAAGAAGGTCCCAAAACATGGAAACAGAAAATTACATATGAGAACTTAGTGCGGATCAGATCGAAAATCACCTTTAAATTGATCTTAAATGATTATCTAGCACCCAATTTAGATTGATTTTTGTTCAGTTTTTTTTTAAACTTTTTAAAGGGGGGGAATCTTAACTATGTGATAATTGGAAGGTAACCAGGGGCATTTTTTCCAAAGGTAGACTATTCATATTTACCTTTAACAAATGACAGTGTGATCATATGATCTAGAGTATTTGTCCCTTCGAACTTTTTTTGGGTATGATACCGATGTTTCTGATCCCATAATTTGTGCAGGGGGATACCCCTTTTTTTCCAATAATCTTTGATTTGAGTGGGTATAAGGGAGCTATTCTAGCAACCAAGGGGGGTTGTGATGATGGGGAAGCTTTCCTATTGTTTTTGCTGGGATCTGTGGGATAGGGCCCATTATAACATCCCCACCGGCAGGGTGAACATGGAAATGTTAGTCTTTTATGCCTTATGGGAAATCGCCCAAAAAATCAGCGCCTATTTTTAAATTTGGTTGGACCATCAAACCCCAAAAAGGTTTTTTAAAATTAGTCTAACACTTTCGTTAAAGTATCAGCTATTTTTAAAAGTCCTTTTACATTTAAATTTTAAAACCATGTCATTAATACAGCAGCTACCCTACATTTAATTTCCCAATTGGACTTTGGTCAAAACAATGTCAAAAATTTGGCTTCTTTTTTGGCAAAAAGCCTGAAATGGCTATGTCCACCTTGCAAATTTTATGGTAGTTGTAATAGAAAAAAATTTATTCTCCACTAAAAAATTATCTTTTGTGCCCCACTGTAAAACATTGCTTTCACAATGGCGAATTACCTTTTAGGGCTCCCCTTAAAACTCTGCCATAAAAATACTCATACTATTACTGCCTTTAAAAAACCGTGGGGGTTTATTCTGAATCACCTTTAGGACATAAGGCATGTTATGAATGGATTTCCTACACTTCTTACAAGTACCCAGACTAATAGGACGGGCTTGTATTGCATGTTACCCAAAAGGCAGGTTTAGGCAGTTTACCAGTCCATTAATCTTTTGAGCCTAGTAAAATCGGGTATATATTACAAGTGGGGGGTGGATTTTCTTCTTAGAGAAAGCCCTTTTTTTTTCTGAATCACAGGTAATAACCCTTATTTGGAAGGGCACCTTTTTCTTTGAGTAGGTTTTGGTGAGGGGTTTCCCGGCTAGTCTAGCTTGAAAATTTTTAAACCGGTTTTCTTCCCTCGAACTTTAGTAGTAGCGGGAAGTACCCACCAATGAGGGCTCTCTAAACTTAAGGGTGGCTGATATCGCTGTTTACCTTAAGGTCTAGTTATCTTAATCGCCTGTGGGGTGTTTTTCCTATCAATACCTTGCAAATGTTTGCAACTTGTAAAATCCCTCCTCTTTTTTGCTTGCCCGTGAAGTAATTACTTTTTTCCCTCTGATTTAAGCGGTCTCGCATCCTGGTTGGTATTTTTCTCATTCATGATACAACCCCACCCAGTCTACTTGTAAAAGGGTTATGAGTTCAAGGCTTTTATGTGAGTTTATAGTTATCTAAACTCTTCCAAAACCTCTGGTTGGGGAGAAGGGTCAGTAGATCCTTGAACTTGCAGAAAAGATTTTTGTTATTGATTTTTTATCTTCATAATTTTTTGTAGGAATCTTGAGTGCCACTTTATAATTGCATTTTCTAAGTTAAACCCTTTTACCAGCGTAGGGAAAAACCTTAAAACCCCGACCTAAAAATAGGTTTTTTTATGCACCTCTTTTTAAATCAGTCCTACATCAATCAATTTGAATTTACCCCAGAAAGAATAACAATTTTCCATCAAATGGGGCAGTATAAATCTGGAAATTTTAAGTTGGGTAAAGAGGTTTTGGTGGGGGTTTTTTGATCACGCCACAAGTTCTCAATGTGAATACTTTTTCCATGTATTTGGTACCTTCTTGATCGACTTGTTAAAAATTAAATTTGATTTTTTATCCCCAGTTTTAAAATTTGCAAGTAAGCCTCTTCATAATTGCCATTTAGTTTTTTACTTTTAGCGGACCTGACTTAAAAACTATATAGTCAATAGGGATAGCCCCGGGGCACCTCCCCTTTATTATTATGCTGTAACCATACTAATTTACCGAAAGTTTTCCCCCTTTTTCCCGCATGTTTGAAATAGATTAATGAAATGAAAAAAAAAAAAAAAAAAAAAGAGATAAGTATTTGAGTTTGGGGGTTCCCTAATTTAATTTTTAAGGGGGATTTTGCCCGTTTTTGGACTCGCCTGGCAAGGGCGGAGCCAGGCTTAAACCCACCACCACTTTTTTTATTAACTACTAACTTCACAACATTGTTGGGGGATGGGCTTAAATGCGGGGGTTGCAGGCTGCCTTGGGTCGGGAACGAGTACGGCGGGCAGGTACGTCGGCCCCGGCGGCCTACGGCGGCCAATTTAAGGGTTTTTTTACCACGGGGCCGGGGAAATGGTGGCTATATATCATTACCCCCCCCCAGAAAGAGGACTGTAGGTATGAGGCCACTAAAGTATTTATTGGACTGGGCCCCCTAATGTACATGATTGAGACGTGCATCGGCAAAAAAAAATCAACACAACCCCCGTGTGCCCCAAAAAGCCTGATTTTCCACATACGTTCCACCCCATTGCGGGGCATAAGCTTGTACACAACCCTACCTTAACATTTCCAAAAAAAAATCCTCACGGGGGACCAAACGGTTTAAATTATAGATTAATTAAAGGAACTCACCTTGTATAACCCAAAAAAATACCGAAGCTGCATGATACCCTTTAGACGTAATAAGGTATACCAGCAGTGGCGATGGGTTTTATGATATGAAGGGTTTTCATTATCTGGGGGGGGATGGTATCGCGTGGTACACAGAATGGGAGGCGGCTGGTTGGGAACGTAAAAGGCGGGGCTGAGTGGTTGCCGGGCGGAGTTGCCAAGGGAAAACTTTCAAGTTCCCCGGCGCGGCTTTTATCTTGTGATGTTTTTTCCACTTTGTCCGCTTTTAACCCATGATCGGTTAACAATTGGGTACACATATTAAAGAGCGTGATAACCCGGGTATAATCAAGAGGTCTAACCTTGATTGTGAGGTTAAAAAATAATGAATCGCCTTTTACTGAAAACCTTTTCAGGGGCTTTTTGGCCTCCACGGGAAGTTTCCCAAAAATATTTACTCCCATACGGGAAAATCCCCCAAATTCTTATATTTTGTTATCCTTTATTAATTTGGTATATAGGTGAAACCACCAATATTATTTTACTATATCTAAATACATCTTTAATTTATACCCCCAAAACTAAAAAAATAATAATAGGTGGGAATTTTTTTTCGTATCCCCTCCCTCTGGGAGGCGCCCAAATTTCCCCCATTCAAATTAATACCCTTCGCCCAAAAAGAGAGCGGCTTTTTTTGGTAATTTTCCCACTCCTCTCTTCTCTATCTCTCTCTCTCTTTCCTCGCTCTCTCTCCCTATCTCTCTCCTCTCTTCTCTCTCTCTCTCTTTTTCTCTCTCTTCCCCCTCTTCCTCTCTTCTCTCTCTCTCTCTCCTTCTCCCCTCTTCTCTCTCTCTCTCTTCTCTCCCCTCTCTCTCTCTCTCTCTTCTTCTCCTCTCTCTCCTCTCTCTCTTCCCTTTCTCTCTTCTCTCTTTCTCTCTCTCTCGTCTCTTTCGTTTTCAAAAAATACCTGCCTTTTCATCCATTTCCCTCTTTACCTTTTTCCCTTTCTCTCCCTTCCCCCCCCCCCTTTTTAAGCAATCCCCCCAATCCTTTTTATTTTCCTTTAACGTTTTCCTACCTCCTCACCCCTCCACCCATTCCCTTTTATCTGTGTTTTCCCCCTTTATGAGTTTCTCGTTAGGTGGCCCAAAAACCAAGTCGTCGTAATTTTAATTTCAAACCTATGTAAATAAACCAAGCCCGGGAACACTGTTTGGGGAAATGGGATATGGGACGAGGGGAAGGGAGTAAGGAGGGAAAGCCAAGTTGTTAAGTTGGTAACCTTTATCAAATGTACCCGGAGATAAAGGAAAACTATCAGGGGAGACGTACACTCATGTTAACATAATTTAATTAGTTACTAGTGTCATTATTTCCGTTTTTTTTTGTTTTTTTTCCTCCCAAAAAGGGGGGTGTGCTTGGTGCGGGAGCTTAGGAGTTCTTCAATGTGGTGATGAAAGGAGCTTGGCAGAGTTGCCGGTTTACTTTTTGAATGATTGGTGTTGGTGGAGTAGTAATTAGATATTTAAAGGTGTGATTGATCGGCTCTATCGGCGCGTAGGTGTTTTATGCCTAAATGAGTATGGTTTTTGGTTTTATGCCCATGGTCGAGTTTTTTTCTTTTTAAGTATTGTTCCTTTTTTTATTGTGTGGCAAGTTTTTTTTTTTTGTTTTATATGAAAAGAATTATGACGAATACTTCCCCGTACGTAAAGCCGTAGAAAAATATGCACTAGGTGACTTCCCCCTTTTTTTCTTCAAGGCTTCAACCCTTTAAAAAAAAGAAAAAAAGGAGGAAGGAGATTGCTAAAAAGAAACCCATTTCTTCCCTGCAATAGTCATCATGAACCTCTTGCCTCACTGCAAGTTTTGAAGTCAGAGGAGGGTGAAGAAACAGAGCAAAGCAGAGTGTACTAGAGTTTTCAAACAAAATGGCAGACATAGAGAAGATTCGAAATGAAGTCTTCACTAGTGAGATGGATAGTTTAGGGATACAATCAAGTGGAAAGCATTGTGCAGCGAAAGTGTTGGGGACCCGAGGTGATGGGAGATATAAAAGAAAAGAGAGAGAGAGAGAGAGAGAGAGAGAGAGAGAGAGAGAGAGAGAGAGAGAGAGAGAGAGAGAGAGACGAGAGGAGAGAGATGAGAGAGAGATGAGAGAGAGAGGAGAGAGAGAGAGAGAGAGAGAGAGAGGGAGAGAGAGAGAGAGAAGAGAGATAGAGCGCGCGGCCGGCGCGGCGATTTATTTAGTTAACGCTAATTTATGCATAGTAATACTGCATTTATCAGAAAACGAAATATATCAATGGAAAGGTAATACAATTCTGCTTCTATTGATATATTCCATCTTATAAGTTGTCGCAGAAAGTTTTATATGACGACGAGTTTAAGTGAATTTTAAGTTCATGTATATTTCTTCGGAGTCTCATAATGATCTCTATTTAATGTGTTTTACTGTGTTTTATGTGATAATCTTATAGAACAAACATTTCCGAAGATAACAGTATATCCTGTATACATGTATCACATGATATATTGCGGGGTCATGCCTTGAGAACTTCCCCGGGTCTAAAGTGAACGAAGAGGCCCTGGCATTAACCCTTTCACGTACAGATGACGTCTTTGAGCGTCATCCAAAAATAATATTTTAAAATATTTATTAAAAATCTTAAAAAGCGCGCAGTTGACGTGAGATTCACTTGACCGTTGGAGGGAATTACAATATATTATATTAAAATATATTTTGTATAATATAATATTGTATAATATTATATTTTACAAAATATTTATATTAAAATAAAAAGATAAAAACTACGCTATCTTTCACTTCGTTGTATGGCTATATTTTTGAGCGAATTACAATATATTATACTTCATTGGAAAGGTAATTTAGTCACCTATGTCATGGAATGTAGAAAAAGCTTCTATGATGATAAGTTCATTTATGGCATATTATATTTTGCCGCAAGGTGTTATTACTTTTTTTTTTTATTCTAACTCGAGGTTTTGTAAGTTATTTTCACGCCAGCGTATTTTTTTTTTAACAATGTATGATATAGGAAATGATCTTAGCTTAAAAACGAAACATAATTGAAATCGATATCTATGATAGTTTAGTTTCTAGACGCGATGGAAGTAGAATTTTTTTCCCGCGCGTGACATTTCGGGTGACAATGGGTTTACGCCGGACAACAAAAAGTGACAATGGTGACGTGAAAGGGTTAAGATTGCGCCCAGTAGCGTTTAACATAGGGCCTATGAATGGCGGTACCCTCTTTTTAAAGAGACCCTAAGCCTCATGACCCCGACTTATCCCCACAATGCACCGGGTAAACAAAGTGTTATGTGTTGGGTCCATTGGTGAAGCAACTTTGTGTAAGTTGACGAGACAACTTGAAGCCAAGCAAA
Organism: Chionoecetes opilio; assembly: GCA_016584305.1. Classification (NCBI taxonomy): domain Eukaryota; kingdom Metazoa; phylum Arthropoda; class Malacostraca; order Decapoda; family Majidae; genus Chionoecetes; species Chionoecetes opilio. Next base: position 35,351 of record JACEEZ010008663.1, read on the forward strand.
CCATCGCCCCATCACCCAGAAAGAATTGCTGATGTTGGTGTCACCCCAAGACTTACGTTACATATAACCATGGCAACTTACCTTTTGAAATCCTTTCGAGTATCCTAGTGGATTACTGTACACCTAGATCTCGTTTATCAAACAAGTTGCGTTCTTGGAAAATTGAACGTTAAGTGAAAAATGCGTTAAACGAATCATAGGTTCCCATTAATTTTTCCATTGATTTCTCAAAATTCTAGAGCAATTTTGTGCTAACGTTGAATTTTTAGTGCGTAGAAGGAATTTTGTAAAAAAAAACTAACTCTGTATTTGCTTTTTTTTTTCTTTTTTGTAAAGCGAGATTGCATTAAGCGACGTCTAAATGTATGTGCCTAGAGTCTGGTCCAGATGACAGTTAAAAGAATTGTCTTTTTAGGCCCTGAAATATTTTTCAATATATATATATTTTTTTTGTGTCTGTGTGTGTGTGTGTGAGAGGAGAGAGACAGAGAGAGAGGAAGAGAGAGAGAGAGAGAGAGAGAGAGAGAGAGAGAGAGAGAGAGAGAGAGAGAGGAGAGAGAGAGAGAGAGAGAGAGAGAGAGGAGAGAGAGAGAGAGGAGAGAGAGAGAGAGAGAGAGAGAGAGAGAGAGAGAGAGGAGAGAGAGAGAGAGAGAGAAAAAAATATAAGCCATTCTGAGAATCAAGCAATAGGTGCTAGGTGATTCAAAATCTTGACAGTGCTTCAGAGTTAGATTCCTTATTCTTGTTATAGGAGGTTGTCTTGCCATGAGGTTTTGAAGGCTCATTTTAGAGTGAAACCTTAAGTCCACTAAGCATGGAACATGACCCTCATTGATGTTATGGATAAGCAACAAAACCTGTGTGTTTCTAATGTCATTACGCTGTTTTCCAACGGGCTGACGTTCATATCCGGGCTGGGGACGTGCGGTACACACTCAATTTACCCGTGCGTCCTGTCTTCCGTGAAATCCTGGCCTAGGACAAGATAATGCATGTGGGATTGTGCAGAGAGTTGATGTAGTGGGCTTAGAAGGTGCCACTGCCGTGAGTTATCAGGTGAGAAATAAAAAGGGGTTAGGTCGGGTCAGGACTGCACTAATTTTTTTGATCTTTCGATGATCAAAAAGGGGGCAAGTTCTCCCTTTGCCCAAAAAAAATTTATTATTTGAGCCAAATTACTATGTCCCTGGCAAAGGGAAACAAAATTTTTTACCCAGATGTTGTTCGCACCCTAGGGTGAACAAATCTGTATTCCCCCCCAATTTAAAGACGAAATTGATTAAAAAAATTTAATTTGACACAGTTAAGAACATAGTTTATTTTGAAATTTCTCGGGGGAAAGGGAAAGAAATTTTTCGCATTTTCACGGGTTTCTTGGGTTTGGCACAGTAAAACTCGCCTCCCCACAATAAAACTTTTGGTGTATTTTATTTTGATGGTTTTTGTTGGAGAATCTTCGATCGGTTTTCCTCTCTTATATATTTGGGCAAAAAGCCATTTATGTTTCTTTCATTTTTTTTTCAAACGCACCAATTTTTCATATCGAGGGTTTATTTTTTGGGGTTAAGTAGTGAGTATTTTCGTGTACAGGATTTCTTCAAAAAAATGGCGCCGGACCACGCAATTTTCATTAGATGAATTTTTTAACTGCGGGAAAACTTTTTGCCTGCCCGACAAAGGTTTTGCTGCTTTTCAGCAGCTCGTGGGGTTAAAGGGAAAGAATCCTGAAATAACCTTTTCAAACCCCAAAAAAGGTTCTGAGTTAAATTGTGTGGGGGGTTGGAAAGTTTTTCGCTGCTGTTTTAAAAAAATGGCTTTGCTTTTTCTCTAGCACGTTTTATTTTTTGGGGGGAAAAATCGGCATTTTAAATTTTAATAGCTATGAAATTATATACGTATATAAATTTAAATATATTAATCGAAACATCCCCCTACGTTAATAATTTTACTCCCAAAAATTTAAAAAAATGGTGTTTTCCCGCGGCCTTTTTTTAGGACCTAATGTACATATCGGGGGAAAAAAAATACTTTAAAATTTTGTTACTTTCACGGGTTTAGGTCCCCGCAATAGGCCCCCATCGTGTTGGGACTGAAATTCGTCATTGGTTATAGGTTTTCAGGTGGCAAGTTCCTGGTGAGAAACGTCCCCCTTTTCATCACTGACGCCGCCAAGATTCGTTGGGAAGAAATCAAGATGTGAATGGAAAGAAAAAGTAGATTTGAGTGACATCCGAGCCCCAAGCGCCCCATGGTAAACTCTTCAACATGTCATTTACAGGTTCCTCATAATTCGATGCTCGAACATTACTTAGGTAGTTCTTTATAACAGGCAAAAAGCTCTTCCAAAACAGCTTTTCCAGGGCAGATAGGCTCTTACAAAGTCATCATTCATTGGAGTAGTTGACGAATTTGAGGGCCATGAAAACACCGCCTTTACTTTGGCTTCAGATACAGTTCGTTCAAACTTTGTACAAAATAATGAAAGCCAGAACCAGTTGAATCCAGATGACCTTCACAAAAAGTTTTCATTAACCAAGTTCAGAATCAATGGAGGTAAGTACACCTTTTCACTGTCACAAGAGGTTTGGTACATACAGTTGAAACTGCCAGGTGGTCTTTCGGTACGCTGACTGGCATTCCATTTGTTTGTAATGTTTTGCTGTCCGCTCTAGAGTCCCACAACAAAGTGAAAAACAATGTGCTTCTAGTGTAACCTAAACTGGAGCCCTAGAAGCAAGGAGATTACCTTAGGTTCCCCACACAGATTCCACTGATGTTCTTCATATTGTAACAGCAGATAACAAAGTCTTCATTAGTTTTCATAAGTTTCACTCATGTCATGCCCATTGGCGCAATTGGAAAACTCGAAGAAGCGATTTCCTTTAGCCAGAAGAACGGCCTTAGCGTGTTTTTCTTGAAATCTATGAACAGCCGCCACTCACTTATCATAAGTGTGAGACTCACAAAGTGTTCCATGAGTGTGTCAACTTTCAAAAGCAGTAACAGAGCTTGTGTCGCATCTTGATGAAGCTTGAAAAGTTCTTTATGTCTACGACGAAAAACCGTGGGTGATGAGAACTCCTTCTTGTCGCAAATCCATTCCTTGAGACGAGATCCAAGGACTTCACTTTCTCCTTGGGTAGATCTAAGTCCTAGCAAGGTCATGTAGCATTTCTGACTGAATGAATTGGGATCTTGTTGTCTGCCATTTCTTGAAAGTCTGATCCGTGGTGATATCCTCCTCGTTCGAATCGGATCACTTATAGCACTTGAAATTGGAACATTTGGAGCTGGGAGATCAGGACCATGTGGCACAGGCCTGATGGCAGGAGGTACGGTCAGAGATCCTGATTTTAGCTCGCGGTTTTACTGAATATCCTTGATTTAGTAGGCAGAAGTAGCAGTCAGTACTGTGATCCTTTTGTTCACGCCAAACAATTGGATGCCGCATGCCAGCCTGATGGCCGTTTGCCATCGCATCCATCATTCAAAGTGGGTTCAACACGGGTTGCATGCTACGTGAGGGGGCCCACTTCGTAATCTTGATCACCTATACGGGCACATGACGTAAGGCATGATAAGCTGCTTTAACATTCTTTGTAAGAGGTCTTCTCAGGACTGTCATGGGTTAAAAATTCCACATATGTAACAAAAACTGTCGATGCTTTTTACACAGTTTACGGCGCTCCATCACAGCACAGTACAAGGTCCTATATACGGTTAACCAACTAAAAATTAGGACCCACTAAATCAAACACATATCTGCAAAGAAAAAGAAAAATGTTTTAAACAATAGTCAATAGCTGTACGATCAGTAGGTAAAAATTACCATACAACTGCTAACCCCTCGCCAATACGCAGTGCGCACACCCTTCCCATGATCACTGCAACAAACCACATCTGTGACTCAAAAAAACTGCATTCCCTAAATAGTCTTGAGAAAAGAAAAGATTAAGCAGTTAAAATGAAACATTGGTGATTGAAACCTATTTCTGCAGATTTACCAGATTTTTCAGATTGCGTTTGGTTCTCAAAAACTGGACGTGATAGAGTTAATTGAAACAATCAGATTCGAGTTCAGCAGGGTTCGATTTACCTATAATCGCTTCATTTAAGTTCAGAAACCATACTGCGAATTTTTTTTTGTCGACCAGTGTAATCAACCGAAACTTTAATTAATTATCATAAATCTGTTTTTTAAACCACATTAAGATTATGAATACACTTCCTATATTTCCAGGGTGGCCGTATAAGGTGAATAAAAGGATCAAAGTCTGAAGGGTGGTAAATCTTACCTCGGCCAACGTTGACCTATCACTGTCACTACAAGAATAGATGCACAAACTTTATCGATTATAGTTTGGGAAGTTTCTTGCCGTTACTTTACAGATGCGAGGCAGAAGCCGCAGTATTCAGCTGTTTTGTAATTACTACACTATCAAGTATACAGGCCTGATGTGCTGTTATTCATGATCTGCATATGATTACATTACCTATACTGATTGCCGCACGTGATGAGCCGAGGGTAGTTACAATGGTGTTACTTGTACATTCAAAGGCATCCTGGCGAAGGCTGTGAGCGGCAAAGAAACCATATTCATATTTTATATGGATATTTTTTTTTACGTTGGAGGATATAACGCCCGTAGGTTATTATCTTTCTACTCAGATTTTACTTTTCCTTAGGGCTCAGTGGTTAGCCCACCCGTGGTGCGCCGCAGGCTGGATTTTTATAGTGACGCCTGTGATGAGTTTGGATTTGAGGTCATTTGCTGCGCGCTGCCCCCTGGGTGCCCTTAGTGGTTTAGGTGCCCGCCGCAATCAAAGAAGTTGTCGATGGGTTAGCTGTTGGGTAGCATCAAGGGCCAAGAAAGGAAGGTCAACCCGCCTGTGCCCATACGCTAATCTCGCCCTGTGTTCTACCCTAGCTTACAGCTAGTAAGCAGGGTAGAACAAGAAGTAACGGATTTAAGCTGGAAAAAGCGTATATTTAAAAGGAAATAGGGAGAGAAACTGGTCATAAATAGGGTGGTGAAGGATTGGAATGGACTCAGTAGACAGGTGGTCAGTGCAGATCTATTGGGGTCTTTAAAAGGAGTCTCGATAAATTCAAGAATGGGGAAGAGAGGTGGATATAGGTAGAGTTAAGTAACAGGAACTACACTCGTGTAGGTCTCACGGCCTCTTGAGCTTCCTTATTTTCTTATGTTCTTAGTTCAAGCTCCCCAACGTCACAGGATAGAGCGATTGAGGGGTCGAGGGCAGTTTGCACGCCAGTCATCGCTGTCTCATGAGAGAGACACCTTCCAGAAGACAGGAGGAAGAGCGCGGGCTGCTCCCTCCTTCCTTGTTTGGGCCTTGGCATGCATAGTGTATACACCTAGTATAGGTGTGTACAGCCACAGTAGTGGAGAGTGTAGCTATGTGTGTGTACTGTATACATAGTAGGTACTGTAGGTCTTATGTTAACTTCGGGTAGGGAAGTTACCCCAACAACCCATCCGTTTTCTATCTCCACTTGAGTCTGATGACTCGCTGTCTTTCCTGTGACGTCAGCATGTCCAACCTCTAAGTGTTCACGTGGGCAAAACTCCCTAGGGAAGGTGGTGGGCTGACCTCATCTATCTTTCTTGGCCTTGGGTAGCATGAGGTAGCTTAGGCCACTCAATGATGGAGAAACAGATTGCCACAATGTTTTTTTTTGAGTTGGCAAAGAAATTACTAAAGGGGTGGACCCTCCAACTGAGCAGCTTCACACCACTGGGTTACAGGCAGTGGATGCCGATCCCCATTGACGAAACCGCACCCTCATCTTGACGAAGTCAGAGAGGCTGTAGCAAAGTTGAGGGGTGGAAAGGCAGCTGGTGTTTGTAATATCAGTACGGATCTCCTCAAAGCTGGGGGTGAGGCCATGATCCGCGGGTTGCATGCTGTCCTGACTGCCGTGTGGCAATCAGGTACTATTCCTCCTGACTGGAAAAGGGTGCTGGTCGTCCCTATCTGGAAAGGGAAAGGGGACCGTCAGGACTGCAACAATTACCGCGGTATTACACTGCTCAGCGTACCAGGCAAGGTGCTTGCCCATCTATTGCTGACACGAATTCGCAGTCATCTGGTGAAGCATCAGAGACCTCAGCAGTCTGGGTTCACGCCTGGTAAGTCAACAACGGACCGTATCCTAGCGCTTCGTGTCCTGGTCGAACGCCGACGTGAGTTTCGACAGGGGATGCTTGCAGCCTATGTTGATCTCAAGAAGGCATTTGATTCAGTGCATCGTGAGTCACTCTGGGATCTTCTGCGACTTCGAGGGATTCCTGCAAGGACTATTGGTTTGATAACTGGTCTGTATTCTAGGACTGAGAGTGCTGTGAAGTGTGGGGCAGGTGTATCCAGCTTCTTTCCTGTGAATACAGGAGTGAGGCAAGGGTGCGTCTTTGCCCCATCGCTTTTCAACGCTTGTATGGACTGGGTATTGGACAAGGTTGTAGATCAGAGTGATTGTGAAGCATCCGTCGGCAACACCAAGATCACTGATCTTGTTTTTGCCGATGATGCAGTAATCTTTGCTGAGTCGCTGGAGGTCCTGGTGATGGCTCTCGAGGCGCTGCACGAGGAGGCAAAGCCTTTGGGACTTGAGGTCTCCTGGCTCAAGACCAAGGTCCAGGTGTTTGGAGACTTACTAGATGAAGCAGTACAGTCTGTTCATGCATGTGGCGAGGACATTGAGATCTTGGAAAGTTTTACATACTTTGGTAGCGCAGTCCATAATGACGGCGGTTTACGTCAAGAAATCTTACGGCGGATTGGCATAGCCCACGGTGTTATGGACTCGCTCAGCGGGAGTATTTGGCGTTGTCGGTACCTGTGCAGGAGGACAAGGATCCGGATCTTCAAGTCGCTTGTGATCCCTGTCTTACTCTATGGTTTTGAGACATGAACACTAAATAGTGACTGGAAGAGACGAATCAATGCCTTTGGTAATAAGTGTCTTCGCAGAATCATGGGGTATCGCTGGGATGATTACGTGTCAAATCAGCGATTGCACCATGAGACTGAATCGAGGCCTATTACCTGCATAGTCCGTCAGTGCCAACTTCGGCTATATGGGCATGTGGCACGCTACCCTGAAACCGATCCTTCCCATCTGGTTGTATCTGTAGGAGACAATCCGGCGTGGATTAGGCCGATTTGGCGCCCACAAGGCTCGTGGCTTGGGCAAGTTGATGTTTCTTGTCGACAGCTGCTTGGTATGGAAAAGGAGCCTGCATGGGAACTCGTGCGTGGTGACCCCCGGGAGTGGCGTCGTAGGGTGGGCGAGGCGACGCGCCCCCCGGCGGAGGCCCCCAATGATTGATGATTGAAAGAAATTACTGAGTTGGTTAAATTTGTCCTAGCCTCCCCCTTCCATTCCCACATATTCCTCGGGCCATCCCTGATAACGCTGCAGCAATGCATTTTTAGGCACATCTTGAAGAGTAGCACAAACACCCTTTTGGCGCCAGCAAGGAAATCTGAGGTCGATGGGAACATCTGGTCAGAACACGGTCGTTGAGTTGGCACAGTTAGTACAATGATGTTACAAATGTGAGTCTTTGCTCACAACCTCTGAAATAATCATAGTACAGGTTGACCATCACTAATCCGGCAACAACGGGACCTTAAGACTGCCGGATTTTCGAAATTTCCGGATTATTGATGTTTTGTCTCCTGACTTTATATATGCTGTATATAGGGCCCCATACACAGGGCCCCGTCTTTCTGCTCTAGTCTCCTGTCCCACTCGTCTCTGCCTAGGACTGTTACTATTGACGCTATAAGCCTTTCCCTCTGACTCCTATACTTGTTGCATTCCACAATGACATATTCTACGGTTTCTTTGTCTCCTACCATGCAGCTAGAATTCTGGTTCTCCAGTTCCCTGTTCCTTCCGTTGACTTCCAAGGTGCCTGTTCTTTCTTTATAGAGTAACTTACTCCCCCAGTCTCCTACATGCCAGGTCATCCCCCCCTGGTTTCTGTTTCCACCTGTACCACTGGAACGTTGATTTTCTGTAGAAAGGTGAGCATACAGCTGATTCTGGGTACAGCGCCATCAAAACAAACTGCGCCAGGGAACAGGCGCCTTCCATTGGCAGGGAAAGAAAGGGCTACAGAGTGGCAAAGAAGGAAGATATGTGTCAAGCTCTAGCTCGAGCTTGACAGACGACCTACAAAGCGAAAATAAGCAAAAAAGGTCACAAGAAGAAGAAGAAGCCTCCCGAAAACAGTTGCGCGCCAACCCGGGAAACTTGAAACTGCGCTCCGAAGTTCATGCCGAAAAACTGATGGAACCGGAATATTGATTGCCGGATTAGTGATGATAAACCTGTAGTACTTGAAAAGAAGAAAAATATTCTAACCTAATATTGGCATACATTACGCATTGCTAAATTATCCACCACCAACAATACAGTACCTAACATTTAGAGGCTAATTGACCGGGGGTTGGGTTGCCATACAAGCAATAAAGCATTCCCCTTTAATGCACTTAACCCAATGGGTTGCTGAACCTTGAGCGGAATACGTTTTTCCAGAGTGGAGGGGACATTTCGAGGGACTAAGCTTTTCGGGGGTGTGGATCCTTTCGTTTATGCCGTACCCAGCCGGTGGCCAAAACATTAAAGTACTATCAGGAAACCCTCCTAGCCCTTATCCATACTCGCAGAGAGCACATCGAGCATTTTGTAGTTGCCTAGTGGAGATCCCATATTTTTTTCCACTGGACCACTGTATTCGGGAAAGGTAAATCTGGGTCGAAACCCTAAACCTTTGTGCATCATGGTTTTTGTAATTATCAGCGTGCATATCAGCATATAAAACTACTGACAATTGCCCATCCTCGACTGGCCTCCGCTCGATAGCACGGAAAAGGGGTCGCGTAACCTATCAATACCATTCCGCCTTTTTAATCTGCCTTTCAGCACAGCATCTGATATAGATCTTTTTATTAGCTTTGATCGATGGTTTGTTATTGTGAAATGCCCAAACCCTTCAATTAACCCTGTCTTCCTAGCACGTCTGCCAAAAATTCTATATTTATAATGTTATTATATCTCTATTATAGATATCTCGTCATTCCTATATGTCCTCGATATATATATTATATATATATATATATATATATTTTATATATATATATATATATATATATATATATATATATATATATGATATATTAATATTATATATTTTATATATATATATATGTATATGTATATGTATATATAATATATATATTATATATCGCCCTTTCGATATATATATATATATATATATATATATTATATATATATATATGTATATGTTATATTTTATATATATATATATATATGTATATGTATATATATATATATATATATATATATATATATGTATATATATATATATATATATATATATATATATATATATATATATGTATATTATATATATATATATATATATATATATAATATATATGTATATGTATATGTATATGTATATGTATATATATATATATATTATATATCGCCCTTTTCGAATATATATATATATATATATATATATATATATATATATATAATATAATACCTCATGGGGTTAGGGTTTGTTGGATGGCGTTTATTGGTGCAGCGGCCTATCTTTCCAGCATCACTGTCGAGGGAACATGAACTTCTTCTGATAGTACAGGAGCATTAGTAAAAATTTAACGAAAACCTAGAAAAAATAGTAGAAAGCTAATTTTTTCAGGGGAGCTCCAGAAAACCATGAGCATGCCCACTGTGCAAAGTTCTGCAAATTTAACCTGGTGGCATTTCAGAATTGTAGATGGCCGCTATAACAATTGCGATAAATGGTTAAAATACCAAAATCGGTATAACTGGCAACTTATTACAGTGGACCAATGTCATGTTCATTTTAAAAGTTAAAATAATTAGCATAGAGTGTAATTACTAGTATATTATAATAATAGTGAGTGATAATTAGCATAAATTATAATTAATAGTATATTATAATAATAATAATAATTATAATAATAATTTTCTCGTTTTTCAGGTGCTGTCATGATGGCCGAGTTTTGCAGTATTCCCACATGCGGTAAGCAGATCACATCAGATCGTGCAGAGGTCCATGATAAGGGCCTTGAGGGACTCCTACGAGCCAGCATTGAAAGCGAAGATGGTTTGCAGTCTGTATTTGAGAGGAAGAGGTCACAATTGCCAGTCCCAGTCCATGGTAAATGTCGTCGCGAATACATTCGACCATGCAGTATTACTTCTTACAAAAGGAAAAGGGAAGAAGAGCCATTGGACTCTGATTGGGGCACATCATCTTCAAAATTACGTTCAAGAACTCGAGTTTTCAATATAAAAGAAGATTATCTCTATTGTGCAAAGACTGTAATAGACTACAATGTAGAAACAAAGATACCCCGCAACCGTCGGGTACGGGCACATGATGCTATGACAAAAGCCACCCTTCAAAGCGTAATTGAGAAAGCTGGCGATCGCCATGATGAGTGGGGAGATGCTGTTAGACTTCGCGTATCCAATGAGTTAGATTTTATTGCTGCTAAAGTTAAGTACCACCATGACTGTCAGGTTCTCTTCTATGCTGGCAAACAATTTCCAAGCGAGAATACCCGTGATGGATATCAACAGGGCCGACCTGTCAATGCCACAAAACACGCGGCATTCCAGAAGTTGTGCCAATTTATACGCGACAAGGATGAATGTCAATATTAACTTGCAGAACTTATGACTTTGATGGACGACTATTTAGATGGAGAAGAGGGTTACAACCCCAAAAGGCTAGGACAGAAATTGGAGGAATGTTTCGGGCAGAACATTTTTCGGACTTGTGATATTGGAAAACAGACCATATATACTTTCTTAGATGAAAGTAAACCCCATCCCTAGAAGTAATTATGATTCCAGTAAAAATGACAAAAGATCAATCATAGATATGGCAGCTGCAATCATACAAGATGATGTAAAGTCTGTAGCAATGTTAACTCTGAATACCCAACAATGACACAATTGCAAGACAGTGATAAAATGGTGCCTGAACTTTTTGAAACGACTACTGAGTGGGTATAATCAAATCAAAATCTGACAAGAGTGTCGGCTGTGAACGCCGCCGTACAGCACTTGCACACTGCATAATTTCTGCGTGTCGACCTCGATCATTTGTGTCTCCAATAGCTTGTTCTAGCATCAAACAACACCTGATGTTTGTACATGCAATCACTGGATGTGATACTGTGTCTTCCATATACAATCAAGGGAAAAAAAGGGCCCTTCAACTGTTCGATAGTGATGACAATTGGGACTCTTTGAGTGTTTTCTCTCAGTCTGACAGCAGTCAGGATGAGATAGCACGCATAGGAGAGTTGTTTCTTCTAAAGCTGTATAGAGCTGTCCGGTCAAATTCACTGGACAAGCATCGCTATGTTATGTACTTCCGATCTACACGTAGAGCGTCCTTATCCTCATCTGGTTTCAAGTTGGAATCAATCCCTCCAACTTCAGCAGCTGCCAAGTTCCATAGCTATAGAACATACCATGCTGTTCAGCAATGGCAGGGGAAAGAGCTACCACCAAATGAGTGGGGGTGGGAGTGCAGAGAGGGGATACTTGTTCCCAAACTATACCGATAGGCCTGTTGCTCCCGAGAAGGTACTGAAAATGGTATCTTACGGCTGCAAGGTAGGGTGTGGAAAGTCATGTCGTTGTTACAAGGCACGGAGGAGTGTACCATAATGTGCACTGGTTGCAGTGGGTACAATTGTAAAAATTCGCATGTTCTTGATGTGCAAGGCGAAGGGGATACCACTGATTAGACATTCCTTCAACATATGGTTGGGTTATTTGTGGTTTCTAATTGGTGTTTTGTACAATATAACATGGTTTGGCTATTATAAATGTAACGTACATAACATAGTTGTGGTATTATTAAAATAAAAAAAATAAAAAAATATGTTTCTTCACCTTATTGAGTTTATGCTAATTATGTCAACTCAAAATATTTTTTATGGCTCCATTGTATTCAGCACACTCTAAAACATAGATGTACACACAAAAATCTTATTACTACGAACTCGGATGGATGATCATAGTACTTTTCATTTTATCGTTAATTGTGATGGCGGCCATTTTGAATTATGTAGATGCCACGAGCTTGAATTTGCAGAACTTTGCATAAGGGCGATATATACAATATTTTGGAGCTCTCCTGAAAAAATCAGCTTTCTACTATTTATTTCCACCTTTTAGCTAATGCTCCTGTACTATGAAGGGATGACTCAAAGTAAGGCGCTTGGCGGTGAGGCTTGACTTCCTTCTTCGGCTTCATATCGAGCATGTAGGTGTTGTACTGGACGCGAAGCAGCAAACCCCCTGGATGGATCCTTCGTGCTGTACCGCCTCATTTTCCCTTTACCAGAATGCTGATGTAGGCGCCCCTGGTGACGGAGACACGATCAGTGAAAATGTGTGTGTGTGGGGAGGGGGGGGGGGCGATTGGTTCGTCTCAAATACAAAAGAAAAGTCTCACCTGTGTTTCTGCAGCGGGTGGCAACGTCCATACCACTTGGTGGGGTGCGAGATGAGCGTATCGGCGAAGGGGTGGAGGCCCTCAAACTGGATGTGTAGTCCTCTGTACAAACGTTTCATATATTCTGACTGTGGTGATCAGCATGACCCAAAGATCTACCGTCTATCTCAAAGTCGCCTTCGACTCCTGGGGAAGAGTGGATCTCTCCATGACATTTGTGGGCGAGTTGCAAATACCAATATCATTATATATATAGAATATATATATATATATATATATATATAATTAATAATATATAATATATAAATATAAAATATATAGAGTATATATATATTATATATGTATTATATATATATATATAATATATATATATATATTATAATATAATATATAGTATATATATATAGATATATATATATATATATATATATATATATATATATATATATATATATATATATATAATATTATATATTGGGTGACACTTTTTTCGACTTTCGAAAAAATGAAAAAGACAGTTGATTTTCTAGCTTGTATTAGCCTAAAAACATCACATACAAAGCTTAATCCCGATCAAATAATATTTAGCCGTGCCACATCGCACTTGAATGTATACACTTAACGCAATTAAGCCCGTTTTGTGGGTCTTCCTGGGCTCAAACGTTAACAAAGTGCTTATTAATTTAGAGCACAATGACACACAGAGAAAAAAAAACACAACAGAAAGCCACTAGCCATACACCGTCTCGAAATGGCGCCTTAGCCTGTGCGGCCGCCTGGCCCAAGCCGGGACGCGCCGGAACAGCATCGGCAGCTACCGTCCCGGCTCCGGGGAGGTCTGTTGGGTTCCGCCCGGCCGGGTAGAGCTGAGGGATACCTCCCGGTGCTCCAGGCGGTGCGGGCGGCGCCTGCGTCCCGCCCGCCCCGCCTCATGATTGCCACACACGGCAAATTCACGAGACGATGCCCTGGCCACCGACCGAGCATGTGAGCCTTCAACCAAATGGTGACGCCCCCCACACGCCCGGTCGGCCGACCGGCCTGAAAAGCTGCAAGGGCCGATCCCGGGTTAGCCCGGATGGGTAATCAGGCGGGACGCAGCAACACCGCGTAGGCAGCTTGAGAGCCAGTATTTATTATTCAGTATCGCCCCGATATTCCACATCCCAGACGCCACGTACTGGAGCGTACGCTTCAGAACCTTACGAACAATCCGGCGTCCGAAAAAGAAACATAGGCCACGAGTCCACCAACGCCAGCCCTTCCTGTGACCACTAGGATGACACTTTTTTTTCGACTTGCGAAAATCAGTGGGGCCCGGGTGACGTGCTCTTTTTGGCGTCGGGGAATCTTTTTCGGTGCGCCTCCACCACCTGCAGGTGACTGCGTCTGGTCCTCGTCCTTGTGAGGGTCAAATTGTAGTCTTCCATCAGGGCGACGCCACGCTCGGCGAAGTCGTTCAATACCCGGATGCCGTTTACTTGCGGCCTGCGGCGACCCCTACCGAAAGTCGTCGTGGGCCCCTCCGCCGGGTCGGTCTCCAGGAAGCCGTCGTCGATCCCCCGGGTGACGAAGGGAAAATTCGCGACGACTTGGTCACGAAGTCCGCCAGGGTCTTCTGCGACAAGTCGGCCTTGAGATCAAAAGACGGCCCGCTTGGTGAGGTCTTCCGAGCCCTCATTGGAGCTGAGGGCCTCGATCAAAGGCCGCTTTCTTCCCCGCGATAAGTCCTCGTCGAAGAACGCCAACGCGACGAGGCTCTCACTCAAATACCCCAAGTGGCGTCACGCGAAGCCGTCGGCGAGCGCCTTGGCGAGGGAATTTGTCCTCGTACCCGACCAAATCCTTCAGGAGGGCCAGGTCGTTCGCAGGTGGGCCCATGTGGGGCTCGGCGCGGCGTACCACGCGGGGACGTAGACTGAGACGATGAACTTGACGTACCGAAGGATGCCGGCGCTCTCCCGGGCAGTCAGGTTTGCCTGTCCCCGGAGAAGGTAGATCTTCACAGCGTAGATCAGCTTGGCATCTAACGCGCGTTGATGGTGAGCCCCAGGCCGCCGGAATCGAATGCTTTGGGCCGGCATCCCACCGAGCACGATGACGGAGAGCTCCAGGAGCTCGCGATAGTCATCCCGCAGCTGGAACTGCGACAGGTGGAGCTTGAGTCCAGCGATGATGTTGTCCCAGGAGTCCCGGATGGCCTCCGGGAGGTGGTCATCGGGCATGATCTCGTGCTGGTCCTGATCGATTAAGTTCCACTTGTCCTGGAATCGTGTGAAGAGCGGGATTTGCGGTCCGGACGATGGGGTGTTGAGACAAACCGCGTAGGCCTTCGCAGCGATGAGCTCGAGCACGTGGTGTCTGCAGGCGACATTGAGGAGCTCACGACCGAGCTGCTGCTCCAATGAGCAGACAGGCCCCTGACCGCGAGCCTGTGCTCGAGGCCGTCGTGTCGAAGCACATACCCACGACCTGGTCTGCAACGCCCCAATCGTGCAGGGCCTCCACGACAGCGTTTGCCATCGCCAGTCCACTGCCGATCTCGAGCTTGGGCACGGAGAGCAGCTTGGTGACGCCGGTCCCAGAGACCAACATCGGAGGACGGTCGACTTTGCTGAATCAGCTGACTCTTCATAAAAGTGTAGATGGCGTTCACAGCGTTCAAAAAGTGTAGATGGCGCTCACAGACTTCAGACAGTCTGGATATGACGTCACTGGAGGACACAATTTCGGTTAGGCTGGCCGTCCCGCGGACGTAAATGCTACGAAGTTAGGTTAGGCCGTCCCGATCACACTTAATGGCTTAGAGTGGTAGGTTAGGTTAGGTTAGGTAAGGTTTGATAATGTTTATATTCTTCCAGTGACGTTAGTATTCTAGCGGTACCGTCCATGCCCTTGAACCTTGTTTATCTGGTTTTCGTATTTATTAAGATGATCATGGTGCGGAGTAGTAGAACACATTGTGTCGCGATGGGTAAACACATGGTGAACAGTAACACCGAAGATTGTGATCTCCCGGAACAATTTTTCGTTCTAAATTCTTAGGTAAGATACATTCGAAACAAAATAAATGGTACATAATAGAGTCTGGAAGATGTGTAGTGACTACATAGTTACATTTAGTAACATTTAAAAAGCCGTTGTAAAAACACACATATGACCCAAACCCGGAGTAATAGGGATAGGCGGTCCCCCCATAAATGTCCGGGTGTCTGACTTTAAAGTGCGATGAGGCACGCCTTAAAATTATTTGATCGAAATGAAATTTTGGGGTATGTGGTGTTTTAGAATAAAAGAAAACCAGAAAGTCAACTGCCTTTTTCATTTTCGAAGACAATTTTTTTTTGTCCAAATAGCTGTCACCCTAATATATAATATATATATATAATATATATATATATATATATATTAAATATATATAATATATATATATATATATATAAAATATATATATAAAATATATATATAATATATATATATATATATATATAATATATATATATATATTTTATATATATATAAACCAAGTGAGATATGGAGACGGGACTCCATGAATATTGCTCAATTCTAGTATATCATAACATGGTAATTGCAACAAGGTAAATAGCCTATCAATCCACATCCCCACAACAATTTAAGGGTGAAGGATTACCACACATAGCGCCTGCTGGGATTTCCAGGTCACAATCTCAGCTTATATCCTACACCAATTCTTACAAAGTAAACAGGGGATATAGCTTGAAATGGTCCAGGGATTCGAACTGCGTCCTATCGGACATACCCAAACTGTGGTTTTGGGCCGAGCCGCTAGAATACATACGGTCGATAAGATTATAATACGTAGTATTTATTAAAACGTAGATATTATATAACAAAATTGAGGCTAGAAATTATTAAGCTATGTCTAAAAATTTTTAGGAAATAATCATCAATTATATCCAATAGAACTCCTTAGTAGGGGTGGTGACTAGGAAGTCCACCATCTTGATCAGCAAGCCCTAAATTTTTAAAGAAACGCAGGGAGTCCCCAGTTATAATAAGAGAGAGAGAGGAGAGAGAGAGAGAGGAGAGAGGAGAGAGGAGAGAGAGAGAGGAGGAGAGAGAGAGGGGGGGAAGGAGAAGAGAGAGAGGAGAGAAGCGAGAAGAGGAGAGAGAGAGAGGGGAGAGAGAGAGAGGGGGTAAGTCTTTACCTGTTGCTTTGCCTTTTTTGGTTATGGTACAGTTTGCGGGAAAAAAACAGGTTTGTTTTCATGGCCAGCCACTCAAGTGGTAATGGGCTCAAAAAGATCTTTCGGCGAGGCAGATACTCCATCGGCGAGTTTAAAGGAGTGTTCGTTCCGTGGCTCATGAACACCACCCCGGCGCATGAAGGGGGTTGTGCTATGATATGACTAAAAATAAAAAAATGTTTTGAAAATACCCACCAAGTAGTACAGGAAACATTCCATAATATTGAATTTTTCCCTTATCCAGCTTTTTCATCCCCCTGCGTGAACTATTCCTGCAGCTTTTAGCTCCTTATATCTTGTCAGTTTTGTCTCGGGGATTTTTCACCGGAAACATCATACTTGAATTTTTCCTGAACAGTTTACGCCCTTCACGAGACCTTTTCGGCTCCTCGCGGTTCTTTTCCACGTTAAATATGATGATATTCCTGGAGGCTTTGATCCCCAGAGGATAACTTTAAGGGCAGATTTGAAGTGTGAAGCAGCATCCGTTTTGTCTTCATTTTTAATAGTTTAAAATGGTGGGTGTGGAGGCGATTGAGAAAAAAAAATTCCTTAGATAGACCCACGACGAAGCAAAAAGAAGGAAGCTTGTTCATTCCCTTTTTGTTTTCAGGCAAAGGGGTTTTTCTTTTAGCTTCGAAAGGGTTCCACCAGATTTTGTTTCATGGAAATCATCGTTTTTTTTGTATTAGTTTGTTTCATTGTCATTAGTTTGTATACATTTGCACATTTTTTTACGTCAGAGGTCGCACATCTCCCTCAAAGTTTGATTTCTGAAAACACGAAGAACTCCTTGTCTTTCCCTTTATCACCCATTGCAGGGATCCCTTTTTCTTGGCATATTTTAATGAAGGCATCCTTGAACCCTTTTGGTACTGGCAATAGAACTGAGGCAAACTATTCATCCAGCTTGTCATTCACAGTGGAAGTTGCTAATCAAGCTGACAGTTTGTTTGGTTTTTAATTTTTCTTGAGATTTCTCCAATATTGTGGCGATGAACTGTTTTGAGACGCACTCGCGGGTTTGTCCATATTCTTTTTCTTCACGGCCTCCTGAGGGGGAGTAAGGACAATATTCAAAAAACAAACCTGAAGAAATCAACTTCCCTTTTGTATTTTTGTTTCTCAGTTATTTGCTGCTAAAGAAATGAAGGATTTAGGGAATTAGGGGGGCCATTAAAAATGAGCAGGGGAGGATTGTAAGCAGGGCAGAGGATATGTGTAAATTTTTATAATTATTTCTTAAGTGTTTTACTCAAAAGGATAAACAGAAGGTACTTGATAGTGAGCAGATGTTTAGAGGAAGGATGATGAAAAAACTCAAAGATATTGGGGATAACTAGGGAAATGGTAGAAGAAGGTATTGACAGAATGAGAAATTTTAAGTCACACGGACCAAATGAAGTGTTTATCCCAGAATATTAAAAACAATGCAAAGAGGTTGTTAGTGAGTCGTTATTTGCATATTTTTAGGAAATTGATTATATAGGCGAAAGTGCCGTTAATGGGGAGGAACGGAGATGAGTTCCCAAAATTTAAGAAAGGAGATAGAGGATTTAAAGTTAAATTATCGACCCCTTTTGCCTGACGTCAGTGGGGAGGTAATTTATTGGGGAAACTGTTATTGCAAAAAACATTAGAGAGCATCTTGAAAAGCAATAGTTTGGGTAAATGATTCACAACATGGGTTCACCAAGGGTAAATCATGTCTCAGTAATTTTTTTGAGTTTGTATAGGAAAGTCTATGAAAAAGCAGATAATGATGAGAATTATGATATAGTATACCCGGACTTTAGTAAGGCATTCGACAAGGTGCCACACGGTAGACTCTTAAATAAGGTTATGGCTCATGGAAAAAGATGGGAAAGGGTTTTTCGGTTGGATTAGATCTTGGCTAAGTAATAGGCAACAAAGGGTTAAAATTAATAGTTATAAATCTGAATGGGGGCAGGTAACGATGGGTTTCCACAAGGGTCTGTTTTGGGTCCATTACTATTTTTTATTTTCCCTCAACGACTTGGATAGTGGGATTAGTAGTGATATCAGCAAGTTTTTCGGATGATACTAAGGTAGGTAGGATTATTAGATCACAGTCTGATGTAAATATTTTGCAAGGAACCTAGATAAATTAGATGAGTGGGCAGATAGATTGGGATATGGAATTTAATATTGAGAAGTGTAGCGTAATGAATGTTGGTATGAAAAATCCTGGTAATAGGTACACCGTACGCAATGTATCGCTGAAAAGACAGATGGTGAGAAAGATCTGGAGTGCGAGTAAAGTAAGCTCAAACCTTGTCCTAGGAAAACAATTTTATTGAGGCTAGAAATCGAGCCAACAGGGTGTTAGGATTTATACCAGGGGGAGTGTTAAAAGTAAAGTGCTGAAGTTATTCTAAAGCTTTATTTGGCTTAGTCAGACCTCACCTAGACTATGTGGTTCAGTTTTGGTTTCCGTTTTTAAGGTTGGAATGCCTTGTTAAACAGTGCGAGAAGTGT
>JACEEZ010008664.1:0-2500 GCA_016584305.1 Chionoecetes opilio
CTCTATTTTCCCGCCTCTTTCTCTATTTTCCGACTCTTTCTCTATTTTCCCGCCCGCTCTATTTTCCCGCCTTTCTCTATTTTCCCGCCTCTTTCTCTATTTTCCCGCCTCGCTCTATTTTCCCGCCTTTCTCTATTTTCCCCCTTTTTCTCTATTTTCCCGCCTTTTTTTTTCTAAAGTATTTTCTTTTCCCGCCTATTTCCTTTTTTCCGCTAATTTCTCTATTTTCCCGCCTTTTCTCTATTTTCCCCCTCTTTCTCTATTTCCCGCCTTTTCTCTATTTTCCCGCCCTTTTCTCTATTTTCCCGCCTCTATCTCTATTTCCCGCCTTTTTCTCTATTTTCCCGCCTCTTTCTCTATTTTCCCGCCTTCACTATTTTCCCACATTTTTCTCTATTTTCCCACATTTTTCTCTATTTTCCCGCCTTTTTCTCTATTTTCCCGCCTCTTTCTGTATTTTCCCGTCTTTTTCTCTATTTTCTGGCCTCTTTCTCTATTTTCCCGTCTCTTTCTCTATTTTCCCGCCTTTTTCTCTATTTTCCCGCCTTTTTCTCTATTTTCCCGCCTTTTTCTCTATTTCCCGCCTCCTTCGTTATTTTCCCGCTTTTTTTCTCTATTTTCCCGCCTTTTTCTCTATTTTCCCGCCTTTTTCTCTATTTTCCCGCCTCACTATTTTCCCGCCTATTTCTTTATTTTCCCGCCTATTTCTATATTTTCCCGCATTTTTCTCTATTTTCCCGCCTCGAAAAAAGAAAAAGGCGGGGAAATAGAGAAAGAGGCGGGAAAATAGAGAAAAAGGCGGGAAGATAGAGTAAAAGGCGGGAAAATAGAGAAAAAGTCGGCAAAATAGAGAAAAAGTCGGCAAAATAGAAAACGGCTGGAAAATAGAGAAAAAGACGGGAAAATAGAGAAAGAGGCGGGAAAATAGAGAAAAAGGCGGGAAAATAGAGTAAAAGGCGGGAAAATAGAGAAAGAGGCGGGAAAATAGAGAAAGAGGCGGGAAAATAGAGAAGAGCGGGAAATAGAGAAAAAGGCGGGAAAATAGAGAAAAAAGCGGGAAAATAGAGAAAAAGGCGGGAAAATAGAGAGAAATTCGGGAAAATAGAGAAAAATTCGGGAAAATAGAGAAAAAGGCGGGAAAATAGAGAATAGGCGGGAAAATAGAGAAAAAGGCGGGAAAATAGAGAAAAAGGCGGGAAAATAGAGAAAAAGGCGGGAAAATAGAGAAAGAGGTGGGAAAATAGAGAAAAAGGCGGGAAAATAGCGAGAGGCGGGAAAATAGAGAGAAATTCGGGAAAATAGAGAAAAATTCGGGAAAATAGAGAAAAGGCGGGAAAATAGAGAATAAGGCGGGAAAATAGAGAAAAGGCGGGAAAATAGAGAAAAGGCGGGAAAATAGAGAAAAAGGGCGGAAATAGAGAAAAGGCGGAAAATATAGAAAGAGCGGGAAAATAGATAATAAGGCGGGAAAATAGAAAAAAGGCGGGAAATAGAGAAAAAGCGGAAAATAGAGAAAAGGCGGAAAATTGAGAAAAAGGCGGGAAAATAGAGAAAAGGCGGGGAAATAGACAAAAAGGCGGGAAAATAGAGAAAAGGCGGGAAAATAGAGAAAAAGGCGGGAAAATAGAGAAAAGGCGGGAAATAGAGAAAAAGGCGGTAAAATAGAGAAAAGGCGGGAAAATAGAGAAAAGGCGGGAAAATAGAGAGCGGGAAATAGTAGAAAGAGGCGGGAAAAGAGAAAAGGCGGGAAAATAGAGAAAAAGGCGGGAAAATAGAGAGAGGCGGAAAATGAGAGAGGCGGGAAAATAGAGAAAAGGCGGGAAAAATAGAGAAAAAGGCGGGAAAATAGAGAAAAGGCGGGAAAATAGAGAAAGAGGCGGGAAATAGGAAGGCGGGAAAATAGAAAAAGGCGGGAAAATAGAGAAAAAGGCGGGAAAATAGAGAAAGAGGCGAAAAAATAGAGAAAGAGGCGGAAAAATAGAGAAAAAGGCGGGAAAATAAAGAAAAAGGCGGCAAAATAGAGAAAAAGGCGGAAAAAGAGAAAACGGCGGGAAAATAGAGAAAGAGGCGGGAAAATAGAAGAAAGAGGTGGGAAAATAGTGAAAGAGGCGGGAAAAATAGAAAAAGAGGCGGGAAAATAGAGAAAGAGGCGGGAAAATAGAGAGGCGGGAAAATAAGAAAGAGGCGGGAAAATAGAGAGGCGGGAAAATAGAGAAAGGCGGAAAATAGAGAAAGAGGCGGGAAAATAGAGAGGCGGGAAAATAGAGAAAGAGGCGGGAAAATAGAGAGGCGGGAAAATAGAGAAAGGCGGAAAAATAGAGAAAGAGGCGGGAAAATAGAGAGGCGGGAAAATAGAGAGGCGGGAAAATAGAGAGGCGGGAAAATAGAGAAAGGCGGAAAAATAGAGAAAGAGGCGGGAAAATAGAGAGGCGGGAAAATAGAGAGGCGGGAAAATAGAGAAAGAGGCGGGAAAATAGAGAGGCGGGAAAATAGAGAAAGA
>JACEEZ010008664.1:7500-12500 GCA_016584305.1 Chionoecetes opilio
AAAAAGAGATATGTACCCTTCTAATGAAACAAAAGAGAGAGAGAGAGGGGAGAGAGAGAGAGAGAGAGAGGGAGATGAGAGAGAGAGGATAGAGGGGGGGAGAGAGAGAGATGAGAGACGAGAGAGAGAGAAGAGAGAGAGAGAGAGAGGAGAGAGAAGAGAGAGAGAGAGGAGAGAGAGAGAGAGAGAGAGGAGAGAGAGAGAGAGGAGAGGAGGGAGAGAGGAGAGAGAGAGAGAGGAGGAGAAAGAGACGGAAGAGGAAATTAGAAGAAATGAATATGAAAGTAAAGAATTAATGGTATAATTAAAAATGACTAATGGTTATGTAATTTTAAATCTCTCTCTTCTCCTCTCTCTCTCTCCTCTCCTTCTTCTCTCTCTCTCTTTTTCTCTCTCTCCTCTCTCTGTCTCTCCCCTCTCTCCTCTCTCCTCCTCTCTCTCTCTTCTCTCTCTCTCTCTCTCTCTCCCGCTTCCACTTTCGTATAATACATAAACGCAAACGTACATAATACTGACGCCTAGAACGGAGGGAGGAGAGGGAGGGCGAGAATGAAGGGGAGGGAGAGTATGAGGAAATAAAGGGAGGGAGGAAGGGAGGGAAAGCCTGGTTCTGACAGCCGCCATGCCTCCCGCCTCGCTACACTTCTCTTGATATTTTTGTATAAGATTTCCCCTTGAATGTAATGGTGGTGAGAAATGCTGAGTTGGAGGGATGGAGCTGAAGGGAGTGAGGGAGTGAATGGTAAGGGAAGAGGGATGGAGATTTAAGGGGGAGTTGGAGGAGGAGAGCAGTAGGATTCGAGAGGATGGGAAATGGGCGAATGGAGATTGGTGAGAAAGGGGGAAGAGGAGTCTGATGGTTGGGGGAGCGAAGGGGGAGGGAGGAAGGAGGAGAGGTAGATTTATGCAGGTTGGGAGCTAGAGGAAGTCGAGAGTGAGGTGGGAAGAGGAAGAGGAAGAGGAGATAAGGGCAGTGGAGGATAGGAAGAGGATGAGTAATTCGTGAGTTGGGGAAAGAGGAAGTGAGGAGGAGGAGAGGAATGGGTAGGAGGAGAGATAGAACTAGGAGGAGAGGAGGAGGGTAGGGAGGAGGGAGGAGGAGGAAGGAGGAGGAGGAGGGGAGTGAGGAGGAGGGAGGAGGGAGGAGGAGGAGGAGAGTGAGGGAGGAGGGAGAGGCGTGAGTCGAGGAGAGAGGAAGAGAGTCTTGTAGAGGAAGAAGAGAGAAGAAAGGAGAGGAAGAAGAAAAGAAGAGGAGGAAGAGGAGAGGAGGGAGGAGGAGAGGAGGGAGGAGGAGAGGAGGAGGAAGTATGAAGTGGCTGTAGTCGTGGAAGTGATATCTTACAGGATTTGTAAGTAAGTCTATATTTGCATACATTACTTATAAGATAAGAAAGAATATCTCTACTTTATTTCATGTCTTACTTTATCTTCATCGTCTCCTACTTTTTTTCCCTTACTGTTCCTTCTTCTCTCTTGTTTCTACTTCACATTCTGCCTCACCCACTCTTCCTCTTCCTTCAAAAATATTAACAATAACAACAATAATAATGAAAATAACGAAAGATAATACTAAATCACAGACACGACTATACATCACTAAAACATTTACATCAGGAGTAGGTGCTTAATGCATTTCCCCCATAAATAACACTTACCATTAATATATATCATTTTTTAAAGGACACAGCAAATGGAGAGAGGGGGGTAATGGTGGCTAGGAGTCAAGGGGGGGGGGGGGGGGGGGGGGGGGGGGGGGGGGACGCAGGGGGGAAAAGTGAGGCTGGACAACGTTATTAGAAGGAAAGGAGCAAAGGGAATGAAGGATGGAAGAGGCGATTACCTACTAAGTGAAAGTACAAAGGAAAGTATGGGAAAGGAAGGAAAGATAGGAGAGGAGTAAGAGTGAGGGAGAGAGAGGGGAGGAGGAGAGGAGGAGGAGGAGGAGGAGGGGAGAGGAGGAGGAGGAGGAGAGGAGGAGGAGGAGGAGGAGAGGAGGAGAGGAGGAGGAGGAGGAGGAGGAGGAAAAGAGAGTAAGAAGAGAAGGAAGGGAGATGAAGGGAGATATAGAAGGAAAGATCAGAACGAGAGGGGGAGAGAGAGAGAGAGAGAGAAGAGAGAGGAGAGAGAGAGAGAGAGAGAAGAGAGAGAGAGAGAGAGAGAGAGAGAGGAGAGAGAGAGAGAGAGAGAG
This sequence comes from Chionoecetes opilio, assembly GCA_016584305.1. Lineage (NCBI taxonomy): Eukaryota > Metazoa > Arthropoda > Malacostraca > Decapoda > Majidae > Chionoecetes > Chionoecetes opilio. Next base: position 9,689 of record JACEEZ010008664.1, read on the forward strand.
AGAGACGAGAGAGAGAGAGAGAGAGGGGAGAGAGAGAGAGAGAGGAGAGAGAGAGAGAGAGAGGAGAGAGAGAGAAAGAGAGAGGAGAGAGAGAGAAGGGGAAGACAAGAGAAAGAGGGGAACAAGGGAGGGTGATATAATGGCAAGAATATAAACGTGAGGTAAAAGAGTAGACGTGAGAGATGAGGAAAGGGAGGCGGAAAAGTAAATATAGTGAAGATGGGAAAAAGGGAGAGAAGGAAAATTAAGGGAAAGGAGTGGGAGAGGAGGAAGAGGAAGGGAAGGGAGTGGGAGAGGAGGAGGAAGGGAAGGGAAGGGAGAGTAGGGTGTGAGGGGCGTAATGTCATGGTTATGTCAATAGTGCACCTGAGTGTTCCAGGTGAGTTGGGCCTAATTAACCAAGACCCCCAGCTGTGATACCTCTCAACGTCCCCCCCCCCTCTCTCTCTCTCTCTCTCCCCCTCGCTCTCTCTCTCTCTCTCTCTCTCCTCTCTCTCTCTCTCTCTCTCTCTCTCTCTCTCTCTCACTACAAAATCGCTGTATCAACTATATATATATATGTATATATATCTTTTCTCAATGGCTTGTGTACGGAACAGTTCTTCTCCTCACGACATACGTGGCGATTAATTTTGGCGACATAAGTGGTGGACGTCAATTACTTCCGTGTACGACAGTTTTCGCCCGAAAGACTTCATTGCAATTGGGCGACGCACGAACGAGCCCACTGACATCAGGAATTGGTTGTAGTTTTAATTTCACGATCAAGTGCCGAGTAATACATTTCGCCGTGGATATCGCCAATAAAAGTGCGAGCGAACTAATAAGTGTTAATGGTTGCCACTTGACACAACGAGAAAGGAGGAGAGGGGAGGGGAGGGCTAGGGGGGAGGCTGGTGGGGGTGTTGGGAGCTGAGGGGAAGGGAAGAGGCGGAGGGAGAGATTGGGGTGCAAGGCAATAGGGGAGAAAGGTCATGTTGGGAGGCTTGTGGGCGTATTGGGGGCTGCGAGGAAGGCGGGAAAGGTAGGGGGAAGGTTGGGGTGCCAGGCAATAGGGGAGAAGAGAAAGGTCATGTTGGGAACGATATTTACTCTATGTGATTTTTGGTGAACGTGGTACGAACTAAGGTTTTATATGAAGGGCCACAAGTTTTAATATGAAAGACAGTAAGTTGATGACATAAGACCAGTGTTTATGTCTTCATCTGATCCCTTAATTAATCCCTTTGCTAGAAAAAATTGTATGTTGTCGAGCCATAAAATTAAGAAAAGTAACTGAATATACCAAATTAGTTAGTGGACAAGGATAGTAAGCAGGTCATAGCTATAAAATATTGTTTATATTAACTAAAATTCGTCTAATGTTACCCAAATTACAATGGAAATTACGTTCTGGGTCTCAAGGGGTTAAGGCACCAATGAGTGTACATATGTGTGGCGGGCGTGCGTATGTGGCGTATATGTGGTGTGCGTGCATATGTGGCGTATATGTGGTGTGCGTGCGTTATGTGGGATATTGGGGTTTGTGCGTGCATATGTGGCGTATATGTGGCGTGGTGCGTATGTGGCGTATATGGGGTTTGTGCGTGCGTATGTGGCGTATATGTGGTGTGCGTGCATATGTGGCGTATATGTGGTGTGCGTGCATATGTGGCGTATATGTGGTGTGCGTGCATATGTGGCGTATATGTGGTGTGCGTGCGTATGTGGCGTATATGTGGTGTGCGTGCGTATGTGGCGTATATGTGGTGTGCGTGCATATGTGGCGTATATGTGGCGTGCGTGCGTATGTGGCGTATATGTGGTGTGCGTGCATATGTGGCGTATATGTGGTGTGCGTGCGTATGTGGCGTATATGTGGTGTGCGTGCGTATGTGGCGTATATGTGGTGTGCGTGCATATGTGGCGTATATGTGGCGTGCGTGCGTATGTGGCGTATATGTGGCGTGCGTGCGTATGTGGCGTATATGTGGCATGCGTGCGTATGTGGCGTATATGTGGCATGCGTGCGCGTATGTGGCGTATATGTGGTGTGCGTGTATATGTGGTGTGCGTGCGTATGTGGCGTATATGTGGCGTGCGTATGTGGCGTATATGTGGTGTGCGTGCATATGTGGCGTATATGTGGCGTGCGTGCGTATGTGCGTATATGTGGCGGGGGCGTGCGTATGTGGGGGTATTTTGTGGTGTGCGTGCATATGTGGCGTATATGTGGTGTGCGTGCATATGTGGCGTATATGTGGTGTGCGTGCATATGTGGCGTATATGTGCCGTGCGTGCGTATGTGGCGTGAATGTAGCATGCGCCTCATCGTCCATCCCTTTAAGGCAGCGAGGCGCGCAGTGACCCTCTCAAGGACATCGTGTTGCTCCCGGTGCGTTTTTGGGGACGAAATATAGCGCATATTTTTCTGCACCGAAATGACACTGAAATGCAATTCAAATCCCTCCCGGATATTTCTGTGCATCGTGTAATATTTCGAAACCTTAAGGCAAGGATTTTTCTACCCACATTTCACGCCAGCGGGTTGGAGTCACCGAGGCCTGCGAGAGTGACGCCCCTACGGCTGTGTGTCCCTGCTGCATATTGTATGGAGGAGCACAAGAAGCACACAATCACACATGGAAGCAATGACGGAGAAAGAAAAATATCGAAAAAAATCGCCCACACATTTACGTTCCTGCACTGCTGACTCTAAAGTGGGAGAAAAATGACTCAGCCAGACCCTTCGATGACAGAGCAGCCGTCTACACATGGGTTTAATTTCTACTGACTACGAGGAATTTCATACGTCATTCTCCCTTACGTTGAC
>JACEEZ010008664.1:27500-40000 GCA_016584305.1 Chionoecetes opilio
GCCTAGAGGGCGGTGCGTGTCGAGGCCTCCCTGCCTTTAAGACTGGGTGTATGGAGGCGGGGGGGGGGGGGGGAGAAGAGGGAGGAGAGAAAGAAGAGATAAGGGAGATAACAGAGGGGAGAAAGAAGAGATAAGGGAGAGAACAGAGGGGAGAAAGAAGAGATAAGGGAGATAACAGAGGGGAGAAAGAAGAGATAAGGGAGAGAACAGAGGGAGAAAGAAGAGGGAAGGGGGAGAACGGAAGGGAGGAAGAAGAGGGGAGAGAACGGAAGGGAGGAAGAAGAGGGAAGAGAGAGAACGAAGGGGAGAAAGAGGAAGAAAGGGAAAGAACGGAGAGGAGGGAGAAGAAGGAAGGGAGAGAACGAAGGGGAGAAAGAAGAGGGAAGGGAGAGAACGGAGGGGGTAAAGAAGAGGAAAGGGAGAGAACGAAGGGGAGAAAGAAGAGGGAAGGGGGAAAACGGAAGGGAGGAAGAAGAGGGAAGGGAGATAACGACGGGGAGAAAGAAGAGGGGAGAGAACATAGGGGAGAAAGAAGAAGGAAGGGAGAGAAAGGAGGGGAGGGAGAAGAGCCTGGATGAAGTGGCAAGTAAGGAAAGAGGAAGAAAGAGATTGAAGAGGAAGATGGATTGAAAGGATATGAGATAGAGGAGTAAAGGGGCGGGAGCGAAAAAAGGGAGAAAGGGAGGAAGGAGTAGAGGAAGGGAGCAATAAAGGGAGGAAAGAAGAAAGGGAGAGTAGTGTAGGTCCAGAGTAGACAGATTAGGAAAGATGAGGACAGAAAAGAGAGATAAACATACCTTTTTTGAGAGAGGGGACGAGTCGGAGAGGATAGGAAGGAGGAGGAAGGAAGAATAGGAGGATGAGGAAGAAAGGAAGGAGGAGGAAGGAAGGATAGGAGGAGGAAGAAGGAAGGATAGGAAGAGGAAGGAAGGATAGGAGGAGGAGGAAGGAAGGATAGGAGGAGGAGGAAGGAAGGATAGGAGGAGGAGGAAGGAAGGATAGGAGGAGGAAGGAAGGATAGGAGGAGGAAGGAAGGATAGGAGGAGGAGGAGGATAGGAGGAGGAGGAGGAGGGAAGGAAGGATAGGAGGAGGAAGGAAGAATAGGAGTAGGAAGGAAGGATAGGAGGAAAGAAGGATAGGAGGAGGAGGAAGGAAGGATAGGAGGAGGAAGGATGGTGGGAGGAGGAGGAAGGAGGGATAGGAGGAGGAGGGATAGGAGAAGGAGGAAGAGGATAATGTCTAGTTTTGATGTTTAGAAGGATTGTGATTGTGCACGATGAAGAAAAATACACTTCCTAAACGCCTTTTAAAAACCTTGAAACCCAGAACGTAATTTCCATTGTAATTTGGCTACCATTAGACGATTTTCAGTGAATATAAGAAATATTTTATAGATATGACCTGTTTAGTATCCCTGTCGACTATCAAATTTGGTATATATTCAGTTACTTTTCGAAATTTTAAGGCTAGACAACATACTATCTTTTTATAGCAGGGAAAAGATCTGGGTGTGAAGGGGTTAACTGCAAGAAAATATATAGAGAGACCTGGTCACTTTACAGCCTCCCGAGGATAACGAGTGAGAGGACGTGTAATTTATTCCTGGAAGCAGTCAAGGGAGGTTCTTTAAAGGACGGGATAATCTACCAACAAGAACTTTGTGTTGACCTTCAGATGCTGGAATTGAGTATTGATATAATAAGACGACGCACTTCAAATACTGAAAAATCAATAAATCATATGCAAGTCCAAGGCAAGTCATTCTCTTCACTGTATCATTCCCTCATGTATGAAAAAAAATAGCTATAACAAGTGTGAGTATAGCTAAGTACGTACATTGATTGCTATATATTCCAGTCCAGTACAGGATAGCATGACATACCACCTAACAAGACCAATACTAATAATTATAATACTAATACTAATAATAATACTAATAATACCAACCCACTCTTCCTTCCCGCCATGAAACACGGACTCGCAATCTCCTACAGCCTTGTATGTACACTATCCATTTCAAACTGCATTAGGGCAACAAAGGATACACAAAATCTACACTACAACATCAATCTTTTCGTTATGTTTTATCATCGATTCCTTCTTATTGAGGTTTGTCTCAGCCTTGTCTCGTATACTTGGGCCATTTTTACCAATATATTCCTGTTATTCTTCTATATCTAATCAGCCTTTTCTCCTAATTGGGCCATTTTTATCAATCTTTTCCTCTTATTCTTCTGTATCTAATAATTCTGATTCATATTTCCATTAGCAGTCCTTTACATTTAACTACGTGTACACTTTCCTTCATTTTTTCATCAAGCAGTTGTCATACAAAGATCATGTCGTTTTAACATTTCTGCCTAAATCGAGTGTTTTGAAGTCACTCAAATCTCAGCTGGAATACCACAGACAGTCTTTCAATCTAGTACCGCTGTTTGCTTCACGTAAGTACATAAGTTTAGAGTTCCGATCCGCGTCATCACACACACACAGTTCCTCTCATCCCTGTCTTTCTCCTGTCTATGTTGGAGTCTCTCGCTGCCCTCCGTATTCCCCTCCGCCAAAAGACAAGCCTACGTTAAAAGCTATTTCGGCCCGTAATTAACACTGAATCTAAGGTACACAGCCGCTTAAACACAAAGTCAACAGCGAGGAGGAGGAAGTTTCGGGAGACAAGGGGATGGAGCGATGGGGGGAGGGTAGAAAAGAGCGACTGAAGGAGGGAGGAAAGAGAGATGAAACTTATACCGGCGATGGTTTGCAATTAAGGTTTGAAAGTTTAAATTAAAGTTTGTCTGAGAGAGAGAGAGAGAGAGAGAGAGAGGAGAGAGAAGAGAGAGAGAAGAGAGAGAGAGAGAGAGAGAGAGAGAGAGAGAGAGAGAGAGAGAGAGAGAGAGAGAGAGAGAGAGAGAGAGAGAGAGAGAGAGAGAGAGAGAGAGTCGAGAGATGAGATATGAAGATAAAGAGAGAGAGAGAGAGAGAGAGAGAGAGAGAGAGAGAGAGAGAGAGAGAGAGAGAGAGAGAGATAGAGAGAGAGAGAGAGAGAGAAGAGGAGAGAGAGAGAGAGAGAGAGAGAGAGAGAGAGAGAGAGAGAGAGAGAGAGAGAGAGAGAGAGAGAGAGAGAGGGGGGGAAGGGGGTAAAGGGGTAGAGGGAGAGATAAAAAGAGATAGAGAGAATATGTGTATATGTGAGTGTCTGCCTGCCTGCCTGCGTCTGTCCTGTCAGTGGGAGTGATATAAATCATTACCACTACAAACGACAAGTGAAGGACAACACTGATGCACGAAAAAGAAAACTGATATCCAGAACATTTTCAAAAAGGCAATAACTCTAGTGCACATCAATCCACCCATCATCCACACAGCCCTCCATTCCATTTTTCAACCATCCATAATGAAGATCCACTGAGGCAGGAGGAGGAAGAGGGACCCTAATGCCATACACAAGTTCAGTTCTGACTCTCCCTCAATTTTTTCTGGTTTAAATCACGGTTTTCACGGAGAGAGAAAGGGGAGAAAGGGGAAAGGACGGAGATGATGGGGTGAGCCGCGGGAAAGAGGAAGAGTAAAGCAGAGGGGCGGAATGAGGGTGGTGGTTACCTTGGGGACTCAACGTGATGTAAGAGGGAGAGGGAGAGAGAGAGAGAGGAAGAGAGAGTGGGGGTGATCAGGACTTGTTTACATAATGCAGTCAGCTGATGCGTCGCCAGGAGGGGAGGTGACTGTGTTGTGCCGCCGCCGCCGCCCGCTCGGTATATTATGGATAAAGAGAAGTGGAGGAGGGGGTTGAGGTGAGTCTTTGGGGAGTGAAGGGGAGAGTTTTCTTTTCCACCGACTTCCTGATGGCGCCAGAAAGTGTCTAGTCCCTCGACCACTACTAGTCTTACGTCATCACGCGCGTCGCCCCAGGGGAGGACGCGTCGATCAACACCACCGGGGACCATCATCACCATCAGGCGAGGAGACCAGGTGAAGAGAGCGCTACTGTACTCTTTACAACATCTCAATGAGAAACTTTCTGAAAAGCGAACGCCACCAGATGTCTCTAGCGCTGTCACCTCTTCTGCACTTTGAGCCTGAATGTTCTATCAATTACCGTCAATTCCCTGTGCTTCTTCGGGGTATATCATAACTACAATTCAATGCAACAAATGAAACAATTCTGAATAAAAATGTAGTTTATAGTGTTTAGTGTAGTTTAATCAAAGTGCAAAAGAAGTGACAGCGCTAGAGACATCTGGTGGCGTTAGCTTTGAAAGTTCCCCTCCACTCTAGTCCACGAAAGACAGCGTAAATATTTTGGCATGAGGTCCATAAAAGAGCTTCGGTTTAATGGATCGTGGCTTATATGACTGTATGATTAATAATTGATTATGAACATTTATATATTACAGTAAGCCGAATAAGGGATCAAGTATCATAGTATATAAAGTATCTCTCTGTCTTTATGTGACGTGCTCAGTAAGACGATCAAATCACATCAACGTCATGTCATATCAAGCCTTGTAATGTGTGTCATCTCGAGCCTTGTAGTGCAAGTCTAGTGTGTGACCAACATGATCAGAAACTTAGCAAACTTAGTTACGTGTTAAACATGCTGCGTCATATGTTAGTGTGAAATTTTACTGCAATGTCTTCTTAAGTTGTGTGATTGCTAACATGCTCCTCGGTCCCTATACAACTCATGGCATTCAATACACATTTGCCGTTGTCACACATTTCTCTTAAAAACTCAGAAGTCAAAAAAATGAAAAAAGTAAAGTAAAAAAAGTGAAAAAAATCTTCCAAAAAATGTTCACAAAAAAGTAAAAAGTGTAAGTTCAAAAATCATTAATTCGAAAAAAATCAAATGCATCTGCAAAAAAATTATAAAATGACAATCTCGTTTCGCTAATGTAATGTTATGCACGTAGTCACTTGTTCACGCATTTCGGTACTAATCACACCATCTGTTTTACATTTTTTCGTATTACTATTAATGACATATCAGATTCGCCCATCATTTCAATAATAATCGCTGATGTGATGACCTGTGATGACCTATGACCCTGCACCCCCCCTCCCCTTCCCCCCTCCCTAAGCAATCTCCTCCCCTCACACGCCAATGACACCTCCCCCTTTTTCCCCCAAAGCAGTCCCTTCCCCCCACACCAATGTCAACCCCCCTCCCCTTCCCCCCTCCCTAAGCAATCCCCTCCCCCCACACCAATAGCACACCCCCTTACCCCCAATGCTAAACTCAACTCTCTCACCGCCTGAAACAAATTTTACTTATTCATTTGTTATTCATTTTATATAGTACAAAAACAAACTTACATGTACGTTTGTGTGTGTGTGTGTGTGTGTGTGTGTGTGTGTGTGTGTGTGTGTGTGTGTGTGTGTGTGTGTGTGTGTGTGTGTGTGTGTGTGTGTGTGTGTGTGTGTGTGTGTGTGTGTGTGTTTGCCATGCCAACATTTACAACTCGTCATTCACGTCGTCATAATCATTACGATCAAACACATCACGGTAGCATGTTGAGCTCTGCAAATACTTGATTATCTTGCCTAATATTTTTTTCCTTCTCTCTCTCTCTCTCTCTCTCTCTCTCTCTCTCTCTCTCTCTCTCTCTCTCTCCTCTCTCTCTCTCTCTCTCTCTCTCTCTCTCTCTCTCTCTCTCTCTCTCTCTCTCTCTCTCTCTCTCTCTCTCTGGCTGCTCTCCGCGTCCCCCGTCATCAGTTTTCCGGGTTGTTATCGCCGCGGCCTGCCAGCACATGTGTTTATTTTGATGATGAAGATCCTATCGCAGAGTGAGGCTCGTGCTTACAGTGGCAGCGGCAGAGGGAAAAAAGATATGGAATCATCTGCTTTTACACGGCATAACACGCTTGCAAAACAATAAATAGATTAAAAAAAATGATTAGTCTTTTGAGATGAGGTACTGATTAGTATACCTGATAACATTCGCCTGATACAGTACTTAGTTATCCAGTCAGTCATCCAGTCACGTTTGATTACAGTTGCAGCGGCAGAGATAAAAAAAATATGGAATCATCTGCTTTTATACGGCATAACACGCTTGCTCAAAAAAAAAAAAAAAAAAAAAAATTACAAAAAATCATTAGTCCTTTTAGATGAGGTATTGATTAGTATACCTGTTAACATTCGCCTGATACAGTACTTAGTTATCCAGTCAGTCATCCAGTCACATTTGATTGACGCATCAGCTATCGAATTTCTCAGTCACATAATTTCTGAATCACTAAATAATTGCCTATACTCTGTGGTTTTTTAACGAGGTGAAAAATCCTGACCCCTTCCTGCTTACTGACTGATATTTGATGCCAGGAGAGGAGAATAGCACGGTTCTTCTAGATTTCAGAGGTATTTTATCATAGTTTACCATATTATCAGGTAAATATAGGTATAATTTCAAGCATTAGACCTTAGGATAGAATTAAATTTTGCCTTGTTAAAAAAATTGACTATGGAGGATTTTTTTTATAGTCCTCCAATTAATCAGTTCAGTGGTCAAGCCAATCGTCATATACTGAACCCATCAGCCATCTATATAGTCACTCAGTCATCCTATTATTTCTGTCATTAGATCTGTCAGTCATTCAATTCGTCACTCATTCTATCTCTGAGTCAACGTAATAAATAAGTCATGCAATCTATCATTTACCTAATCCATCAGTCTATCATTGTGTGAGTTCCTTAATCCACCAGTCAACCAATCATTCGAATAATTAATCCATCAGTCACCTCGTTGGCTTTGTCGATAGATATGTATTACTACAATTATGTATAGTTACGGTATGCACTGTCTCTAATATTATCCATGTTAAAGTATTGTTGACGTGGTCCGCCCATGACATGACGCCATGGGGAGGCGGTAGCGGAGCGGTTAGAGTCTCCGACTGGCGTTCTCGGTGACCCGAGTTCGAACCCCGAAGAAACCCAAAACCTTTCTGCACCGTCGAGTGGCCTAAGAACACCCACATGCCCTGCCTATCAACTCTACCTTCGACTGCGAGTGCATCGGAGGACGCAGGGGGGCGGCATGAGCCTCACAGGCGTCACTATAAGAATCCTGCCTGCGCCACCAACGGGCGAGGACCAACCATCAGAACCCTCAAGTGAACCTCCAGAGCCTACCATCCGAGCCCTGGGTCACCACTGCCTACAGGCGCTATAGGCATAAAGGAAAAAATGCCATGCCACACCCCTGACGCCAGCCTCTGCCAACCGACAGCCGCACCATGGGCCCAGAGAAGGATATTATCTTGTGGTGAAAAGTTACCGTGAATGTTTGTTTGATGTTGAACTGCCCACATATTTCATTAATAAGCGCATTTTTTAAATTCTGCGCCATTGACACTCATTAAAACTCGGGGAGTTGAGTATGGACAAAATAAGTTGGCGATCAATGCGTGTACAATCGCTTTGGCAGTTTTATCCATCACGGGGGCCAAAACAACATACCTTGAGAAGTGATCAACACATACTAACAGGTATTTAGACCCTTGACGACTAGAAGGAAGCTGTAACAGATCAATAGCAACAATGTCCCAAGGACGCTCAGGAGTTGGATATTCCAAAATTGGTGCTGGTTTTGGCACCGTACCCTTATGCTCAGCACATTTCACGCATTTAGCTACATATGCGTCAATATTTAACCGCATTTTAGGCCAAAAATAACTATTGCGGGCCGCAGCAAGAGTACGCTCCTTTCCCGGATGACCGGCTATTACAGCATCATGAACCACAGATACAAATGACTCAGGTATCACAAATTGGCTCACCTGGGTCCGCTTATTTGGCCAAAATCTACAAAGGACCTGATCAGGTGATAAGAAAAATTGTGAAAAAGGAATGGGCATTTTTGGTAATGCTGACTGGTCACCCGATTCCAGAGCATATATCACTTTACTCCACACGTCATGTTGACGTTGAGCAACAGCTAGTTCATGTATTGAAAAATTTGGAACTACAGGCGATTTGTCCGTCACCAATCCAACATGTACATTTCTAGATAGTGCATCAGCCACTACATTGGCTCGGCCTGGCAAATACATAAAAGCTGGATTGAATTCCTGTATTGTCAAAAACCAACGCGCGAGTCTTCCTGAAAGGTTTTTACCTTTAAAAACTTCAGTGACAGCTGCGTGATCATTATATCCTAGTTATATAACTGGAAGAAATTGGGTAAGGTACTTTCATCTAACCTTTTTCTCTTATTTTATTGATAAACTCATCCATTTTATTAGCATAAACAAGTGGAGCTTTAATCGAGTTTTTACTGTTAGAACAAGCACTCCCTGCTTTGACTAATATGGTTAATTTTCTTGTCGGAACTAACAAACATTACTAACAAATATGGTTGACGCAGCGCGAGGAAAGGGAACTGCTTCACTTTTCTTCCTTTTATTGATTTTATTCATGGGTAGGAAATAGCGAAGTAGAACTGCCAGTTGACATCATTGTTTTAAATGGTTTGCAACACTATTCTATTACCCTCTCCTTGAGTCAGTGCTAACGTCGGATTCCATGGTTAAACATGTTCTTTTCCAGCCGAACATGTGTTTGAAGTTCACAATGTAAGAAAATATAATGATAACAATTATTTACTTAATAGAAATGGTTCGTACTAGAAATATTTTTTTAATAGTGAGGTGGTGCTAACTCAGGCAAATGCTTCTCAGGCCTTATCGTTATGTCCTTACACCCACTTGATTTCGAAACCTTTTTTTTTTTTTTTTTTCTCACAAATGTTTCTTCGGACATCACTATTTCTTCTTTCACACAAACATTCTATGTGTCTGTAAGGTTCTGTCCCGAAGGTGCAGTGTTTCAGAAAGCGTTCGGTCATTTCGCAATTCTAATGGCTTACTATTAGCGCTCTGTCTAGTTCATATCTTTGTATGTTCTCCTGAAGAGCAAAATCCGACAAAATCAGGTTAATACATAATTCCATGGTTAGGTACATACCGTTAGGTTGGCGCGTGGACGCGCCTGGTAGGTGACCGAGCGATGTTGGCTTTGTCGATAGATATGTATTACTACAATTATATATAATTAAGGCATGCACTGTTTCTAATAATATCCATGTTAAAGTATTGTTGACGTGGCCCGCCCATGACATGACACCATTTCACGCCCGCGCCATGTACAACACATACCACGTCATAGATGGCACCTCCATAGAAGAGAACAAGGTACCCTCTGTTTGTCGTCCATGCCACACCCCTGACGCCAGCCTCTCCCAACCGACAGCCGCACCATGGGCCCAGAGAAGGATATTATCTTGTGGTGAAAAGTCGTGTGTGTCGCTGTGTGTGTTCCTCGTCACGAACTTATTGTGTTGTGGCATTTACTATTTTGCTTTGATAAGAATATTTAACATTATAACTATATAACTGAACAATCATCTTGTGTTTGAATACCCATTTCCCATACTTGATTAGTTGCATCCGCTCGGCAGCTTCTTCCAAACTTACACAAAAACAGTAAGTATATGTTAATCTGATCTAGAAAACTGCTAACAACCAAATCCCACACTTACCCATCCGCCAGTCTTCCAATACCCGAGTCAATCAATCCCTCAGTTACTTTAATTTGTACCTTATTACCTCACCTTATTATTATTAACTTATCATTATTATTATTATTATTACCTTATTTGTACTTTATTTAGTTTATCAGTCAACTAATACCTCCGGTTACGTGAAGGGGATCAGAAATCCTCTAAGAAAACACGTGACTACCGACTTTTCCTTTCATTTATCCAAACAAATCATATTTTCAACTCTTAATCATTATCATCTAAAGAGCTGTAGCGGAAGTAAATCGATCCCTTAATTCGATACAGACACGTACTTCTTTCTTAATTTAGAAATTCAGAATAATTACAAACTTTTTTTTATTAATTCTAAAAGGAAATAACACGACGATGACTCTCTCTCTCTCTCTCTCTCTCTCTCTCTCTCTCTCTCTCTCTCTCTCTCTCTCTCTCTCTCTCTCTCTCTCTCTCTCTCTCTCTCTCTCTCTCTCTCTCTCTCTCTCTCTCTCTCTCTCTCTCGTTCGCTAGAAAACACACGCCTGGCTGGGACACACTATGTAGGTACCTCGACTTAAAAAAATGTAAAAATAAAAAACAGGTATTCGACACGGAAAACTCAAAGCAAAACAGAAAAACGGTGTGTGGGAGTCCGTCAAGGCCCAGCAGACAAGTCACTCGAACAAGAACCAACAACAAGAAAATTAAATATACGATGATGATGGCAAACAACACAAAGAAAAGCTTCAAGAAAACTATTGACTGGACAGCATTGAACATAAGAAAATAAGGAAGCTACAAAAGACTGGGAGACCTATACGTGGTAGTTCCTCTTACTTAACACTACCTACATCCACCTTTCATCCCCATCCAGGAAATTGTCTAGCCTCCTTTTAAAACTCCCTATTGACTCCGCACTAACTACCTGACGACTGAGTCCATTCCAATAATTTTCCACCCTATTTGTGAACCAGTTTCTCCTTATTATTTTTTTAAATCTAAGCTTTTACAGTTTGAATCCGTTTCTTCTTGTACTGTATACCCTGATTACTAGCCGTAAAAACTTTTCCTAAGTCTCTTTTATTGTATCCCTTTAACCACTTAAATTTTTTTATCAGAGCGACCCCTCCCATTGTTGGGAGTTTGGTCTGGATACTGATCAGTTAAGAAGTCAGTATAGTTGATGAAGCACAAGAGTAATCAGTAGAGAGAATATAGATTTACTGGTATATGAAATGGCTGTCTAGTGGTAATAAATTGAAGTCTTAAGAGGCACAAGAATAGTCGTATACATAAAAATAGTATTGATGGTTTAAAACTTTAAGGAATTGATCATTCAAAGTGTTAAAACTATTCTCAAAGTGCTGCAATAATCAATAATGTAATAAAAACAGCAGCAGTGGTACAGGATTTGCTTGAGTCAGAAGGTCACCAAAGTCTATAAAATAGAGGTACAGTATATGCATGACTTCAATAACACCAGCATTAACGTCAGCCAGTTCAGGGGCGGCAAGAGGCAGGCGAGGTAAAAGGAGACATAAAAACGAAATAGAAGCACTACAAAGATTAAGTTTTCTGTTCGTGTTGCTAAAATTGAAATATCGCTTCAGTGTTTCGTTAGGTCGAGTGGAAAGGTTCTCGTATGTTTTTTTATGTGTTTTGCCACGTGCCTCATCCTCGCCTCCTTGACTGGTGACTTTCCGCGTGTTCTCCAGGTTACCGTTAGTTTTACCTTCACAGGGTTTGCTCAGGTATGCTCTATCGAATCATCTATTAAGGTGGAGCAACTGCTAGCAAGACTGTGTGCCGTCTACCCTCTCAAGACTCGAATAAAGGCACCCAGTTTCGTAATCAAGCGAGTTTACTATAAGGCTCGGAACTACAGCGAGATATTAAAAATTTCTCTGAATCAATACAAAATCTTGAAATTTTTGCAGAAGATCGATTCATCCCACAAAGCGTTTATCTAAATCTAGGTATCAAGCACCATAATTATTTTTTGCATGATAATTTACACAGCCGGCCAGCAAAGTGGCAGACACTCAATGTTTAGCCACGAGGCATGAATTTCCCCCGATCATTTTAGGCATATTTCCTTAAATGTTGTGGTTCAAACATTTTAAAGTATAATCAAAGTAGCAAATGGACTACCTCAAAAGCTTCCAAGTTGCCAAGATTCAGATGAAGATGAATAAGTCTCAATATAGCTGGTTACTGACATTCTAACAAGTCCATTTCCCTTGTGCTGGTGTCAGAGAGAGGTCCTCGCACACACCATGTAAGTATGATGCCCTAAATTAGCAAACCAACGCACAAAGTAATAAATCTTGGCCAGACTGATGGGTTGCAGCTCTTTACGAGGCCACGTGACAAATAACCAAGCCGTGTGGTGGGCCCGTCCCTGCTTTGTTGAACGCACAGTAATGCTTATTTTTGATGCAAAACAGCTTCGACGTGCGAATTAGTAACTGGGTCAAGTTCTTTTCTATCAATACGTTATGATGATTACAAAACACTGTTTCTTAATGTGAAATGCAACAAAATTAAACATAAAATTTGGTGTTATTCCCACATACTCTCTAAAGCAAATGTTATCCTTCCTCATACGGACAAAAAATATTTATTTTATATGCAGCATATACGAAATATGTAAAAGGATATAAAACGATTAAACGCTATGTGACTCCTTTGAGCAGCAGCCACCACTGGCGTTCCGCTTCTGAGCAAATAACTGGCATGGCAATACAAATACACGCGTCAGCTGTGACTCATCTGTAAAGACTATAGATGTCTTTACTTTTTCTTTTGATCAGAGCGGAAGCTAACTCATACGTAGTGAGTTATTTTTTCTTAAAAATAGGAATAGGTTTCTCCAACAAAAGAGACACTTGAAGTTAGCTGTGCAATTAAGGGAAAATGTTAATTCTTTCAAGAAGTATCTAACAATTAAATAAAAGAATTCT
>JACEEZ010008664.1:52500-65000 GCA_016584305.1 Chionoecetes opilio
ATCGTTGAATCGGGTCGTTCAAAGAGTTGAAAAAGTTTTCTATTCAACCTATCTTCCATAGCTCGACTTCCACATAAACAATTACATGAAGGGGTTATACTCCATTAGTTTGCCCTCTGCCAGTCCAATTAGGGATTAGAAATCGTGGAATTTAAAATGCGCTGGTTCCGCAAAATATGCAACTGGGTATGTGGATGCAACTGGGAGCCAGGATACATGAATTTTGCATTGCTAATGCTGAGAATGTTTCCACCGAGATATATTCAAATGTTCAGAATTTGCATTTATTAGGGCAGGCATGGTGGCGAAAAATTCAAAACCTGGGCCTAAGTAGGGATTGCAAGGACACCAACAGACAGTACATGGCCAGTGGCTGAAATTATCATTTGGTCTACACTTCATTGACCCAACAGATTTAGAAGATTGCTTCGTCGAGGAATTAATGACAGACGCACCTCAGGATGAGAGATGTACTCGCTTTGTGGACTATCTGGTTGATAATTATGTAGCAGCAGAATCAAGATATCCTCCAGTGCTTTGGGCTGAAGTCCCCTCAAATACAAAGCGTACCAACAATTCTGCCGAATCTTTTCATGCTCATTTCATTGAGCAATTTTATACATCCCATCCATCTATATTTGTGTTCATGGATGTACTAGGAAAGCTCCAGACTGCTACTTATATTATGATCAGGAGTATCGGTAAACCAGCAACTACGCGGAAAGTTGAACGAGACAGGACAGAGTATGCCATGGCACAATACAACAAATTTATTTCTGGGAAAATAAACAGACACAATTATATGATGTGTTTAGGTAACCGATTCACAGCAAGAACAAACATGTAACTTTGAGTTTTTAACGCGATAAATAAAGGACTACTTACACAATTTTTATGGAAGAGAGGAGTGAAAAACGTGATGAATAAAGAACGAAAAACAATATCCTGCTTCCACCTACCCGTGGTAAGCAGGGGGCAACAGATGATAACGTCTGGCTAACGGAAGAGGTGAACGATCATTAAAGAACTGCCTAACAATCGGACTTTCAAGTAAGTGAAAAAACGCGCAATTGATACCAAATTCAGCCGCGCTTTTGATAGAAATACATCCGCGCTTTCAATGATGACCGGCCGCGCTTTTGATATGCCAATCCGCGCTTTCGTAAAACGTCGGTCCGCGACCTCGCTCCGGCACCAAATTATTTCTATTAGTAAGAGCAACGTACATTTGTTTCATCTAATATAATTTTCGAGATAAGTTATTACCTTAACCCCTTAAGGCCCAGAACGTAATTTTCATTCTAATATACCCTCCATTCGACGATTTTAATGAACATAAGCAATATTATATAGATATGACCTGTTTAATATCCTTGTCCATTAGCTAATTTGGTTTATTTAGTTACTTTTTCGTAGTTTTATGGTTAATAACAGACGACTTCATATAGCAAAGGAAAGATCTGGGCGTGAAGGGGTTAATGTCTTCTATATAGGGACTGGTAACTAAGCGGGCTTTTTGTTACTTTTTTTTGCACTTTTGACATGTAAAAACACAAACAAAACAAAACAAACCAAAAAATTGATATGCAATGATGCTCCTCTGTAACTCACCTAACTCTCGCGTTCCACCAGATCCACTCTCAGTTCCACCCTCATGACTTGCTTCCTTTTATATTCTACCTGCCGGGATTTCTATGACCCAAAATAGCTCTACTTAAACCACTAATAAATTTCAGCAAAATATTCCCACAAAAACCAATTTTAAGATTTTTCCGTGACCAAAATTACTGAAATCAAATTACAGAGGGTTTTTTACGTCCATTATTGTCTGGGAGTCTGTGGAGTGAACGAGGAGGTTTCGCCAATAATTCTGAAGAGTTTCGTAGGACCAAAGAGTCGCCGGAAAATACGTGTCGTTAAAGGAAAATAAAAAGGTGAACGAATTATTGTAACAAGTTTAGTGAGTTTCATGACCAGAGGCCGCGACTTGGGGCGGAGGGAGCAGGCAGGGAGGAGAGAGAGTCATATTGGAGGAGTTAGCAGGGTGGGAGGAGAGAGTCATATTGGAGGAGTTAGCAGGGTGGGAGGAGAGAGAGTCATATTGGAGGAGTTAGCAGGGTGGGAGGAGAGAGAGTCATGTTGGAGGAGTTAGCAGGGTGGGAGGAGAGAGTCATATTGGAGGAGTTAGCAGGGTGGGAGGAGAGAGAGTCATGTTGGAGGAGTTAGCAGGGTGGAAGGAGAGAGTCATGTTGGAGGAGTTAGCAGGGTGGGAGGAGAGAGAGTCATGTTGGAGGAGTTAGCAGGGTGGGAGGAGAGAGTCATGTTGGAGGAGTTAGCAGGGAGGGAGGAGAGAGTCATGTTGGAGGAGTTAGCAGGGTGGGAGGAGAGGAGTCATGTTGGAGGAGTTAGCAGGGTGGGAGGAGAGAGAGTCATGTTGGAGGAGTTAGCAGGGTGGGAGGAGAGAGTCATGTTGGAGGAGTTAGCAGGGTGGGAGGAGAGAGAGTCATGTTGGAGAGTTAGCAGGGTGGGAGGAGAGAGTCATGTTGGAGGAGTTGCAGGGAGGGAGGAGAGAGTCATGTTGGAGGAGTTAGCAGGGGGGAGGAGAGAGTCATGTTGGAGGAGTTAGCAGGGAGGGAGGAGAGAGTCATGTTGGAGGAGTTAGCAGGGATAGAGGAGAGAGAGTCATGTTGGAGGAGTTAGCAGGGAGGGATAAGATAAGATAAGATTTTCATCCTATCTAGACACTTTGCAAGTACCAACTACAAGGTTATTGACTATACAAAGCGCCGCCACGTCAGCACGAACTAGGCGGATTCGAACCGCTGACTGAATGCACAGGGACGCTGCACATTGCGAACTTACGTCTCTACCAACCTTGCCACCCGGACGGGCCAGCAGGGAGGGAGGAGAGAGAGTCATGTTGGAGGAAAGAGTGTTGCCTTCTGAAGAACTGCGTTGTGGAGGAAAAGAGGATGAGGGTGGGCCAGACTCACGTGTAACTCGATTAAGATGTTTACGCCCGCGAGGAATGAGGTTACCTTGAACATTGGGTGGAAGGATCGACCAGTGTGCGAGGCGAAACCCGGTAGAGAGTGAGCCCGGCAACAGTAAATGAACTAAATCGACTGGAGGAGGAGGAAGAAACACTTTTATCATGGCGGAATTCACTTACGAGGCAAACACTTCATGAGCCAACGCTAAATTGGACCAAACTCCGCTAGGGTGAGAGGGGAGGGGAGGATGGAAGCGTTCCCCAAACAACAATTATGACAATACGATGGAAACAGCAAACAAAACAACAACATCGAGAAAATTAGCAGGTGGTGTTTTAGAATGGAGAAATTATCTAAAACTGATAAGAATGCAAATCTAATGGATAGAATGCACACGACAATGAGGGAATGGCAGCGGAGACCAGAAAGAAAGACTTGTGCCTACCGCTTTGATGCCTCCCATAGGCCGTCAACCCCCCCCCCCCCCCCCCACACACAAACACTCTCCTTACTGACGCGTGGACACATCCTCTTTCAATGGATGTGTAATACAGGCAGGTTACAGGATACATTAATAAAGCCGATATGGTTTTGTACACCAAACAAAACATCATCTCTGAGACTGAACGCAGCATGTGATGCCTCACACAACATCACGTACACCACTAAGCCTGTGATGCGCTAATAATTATATATATGTTTCACTTCTTACACGTAAAGTAAAGCAAGTGATTTTTTTTCTTACGAAAAGTAATCTGTACAATAAGGGCGAAAGTCCATTTTTTCGTTTCTTTGTCTTAATTGAAGCAACATGTCATGTTTTTTTCGGATCTCTACAAAGTTTTGAACAGAAGTCCATATGCATGCAGCCCATACTAATGCAAAAACAAAACAAATAACCGGATCATTTCGATGTGACACACATTTCTGGCACCCCGGCAACGCCCGGAGGCTTTTGCTGGTGAATATTGTGTATTACTTCAGATAATATTCAAGGAAGAAGAATGGTACACAAAAGTTAAGATGCAATGTTCGTTGGTTTTAGAATTGAGAAAAAACACAGTAATGGCTTTCCAATGTAATTTTTGTCGCGAAATGCAAAAGTATAATTGCATCATGGTTCAATGACTCCGCCATTCAGGGGAAAGCGTGAACACGCGTCAAAGACAAGCCAGACGCTCGAGGAACGCGGCAATCAACGTCACACTCCAGAGCAGGACTTGGTGAAAGCTTTTTAGCCGTGCGCTGCTACATTTCATAATTCAGTCAAGGATCATTCTGTTAACGTGTCTTCCATGACGTTTTTATTTGACAGGATTCGAGGAAGAGACTCGTGAATGACGTGACGCCGTGCTATCATGGGGGAAGGCGCCTCACACTGCACTGCACGCCTCGCCGTCAATCATCACTTCATGTTGTGAAAAGCATCGCCGCGAGCAAAGCGCCAATCATTGCACGGAATATTGGTGCTCGTCACGAGGCACGCTTGTTGGGCAACCGATGATATGAAAAATGCTTCCACAGTCAGTAAAATTGTATTAAAAGCGCGCGCGAGAGAGAGAGAGAGAGAGAGAGAGAGAGAGAGAGAGAGAGAGAGAGAGAGAGAAGAGAAGAGAGAGGGGAGAGAGAGAGGGAGAGAGAGAGAGAGAGAGAGAGAGAGAGAGAGGAGAGAGGAGAGAGAGAGAGAGAGAGAGGAAGAGAGAGAGAGAGAGAGAGAGAAGGGGAGAGAGAGAGAGAGAGAGAGAGAGAACCACACACACACACACACACACCACACACACCACACACACCACACACACACACACACACACACACACACAACCGTGATATCATTATCCAAAATACATTTAATTATGTAAGTTTTATCACAGCTTCATGTAAATTATCTCAAACTTGAACATAACATTCAGTGATAAATACAAATTTTGGCGAATAAAAGTGTGCTATATTTTAAATTTAGGTTGAGAGATTTAACATTAATAACACCGCTAGAATGGTGTTAAGATTTGAGAAGCGCGAATTGATGGTAAGTCATTTATAATCCATATCATGAGGAGGTGTGAAGTGTGTGTGGTTCATGAGATGTTAATTTTTAGACATTGTGCTTTGTTTATTTATCAATTATATTATGTATATTCTAATGCTGTGATAATAAATATCTATCTCTCTATCTATCTATGTGTGGGAGGAAGGCGGTGGGAGGCATGAGGGGAGCAGAGGAGGCACATTCCTATCGCCTTGGAATGCACAAGTTTCATTTCCCACAAGAGGACGCAATGAGCGTGATGGAATAAGTGTGTGTGGACTGTGTGTATACTGCGGAGGCTTTGCTTGCTTCTACGAGAATTATTTTGAGACAAGGAGGATTAGTTTCAGCTTCCTCTTTAAAGTTGATAAGTGTATTGGGTTTTCTTATTGTGATCTCTTCTGTGTGTGTGTGTGTGTGCGTGTGTGCGTGTGTGCGTGTGCGTGTGTGTGTGTTGTGTGTGTGTGTGTGTGTGTTGTGTGTGTGCGTGTGTGCGTGTGCGTGTGCGTGTGTGCGTGTGTGCGTGTGTGTGTGTGTGTGTGTGTGGTGTGTAAAACAGTCTTCACAAAAAACACGCCAAAAATAGTCTGGAAAAAATAAAATAGATTGCGCAGGGGATTTTTTCCAACATTTATAGTAATTTGGTGCAAATTATCGCCTAACACAGATAGCACGATAACAAGTGATCCATTTAAAGCCGATTAGATATATATTTCAGGGCAGCGAACATCTACTAAACATGTTACCCGAATGAAAATTAACGAAAGCGAGGCTCGCGGGGACAGCTAATCCAATCATTAACACGACATTCTTTAATTAATTAATAATCTCAGGAAATTCGCGACCGGTAAAACTGTAATTATATTTCCTCCTCTTCATTGCCTCCATTACATTAACATTTTTCAGGCATTTGAACGACTAACATTTATTTTTGAATAGATATCTTGTGTAATACATTCTTAATTGAAATAGCTAAGTATTCTCAGATGTATTATAATTACAAACACTTAAATGAATGTGAAAATTCTCCTTTTTTTCCAACAGATGGAAACTTGCGAAATTTTCTGTTTCTCTCAACTTTCCACGAATTCTACATGTAAAACATAACCCAATCAATGAATCAATTTACCAACCGAACGTAACGTATATATTTATCGTTATTCTTTTTCCTTCTTCATATCTTTTCATATTTTCAGCCTGTTTTCTCCACCCTTACACCGTGCTTCCTTCCTCTCCTCCTTAGTTCTATGTTTTACTACTTCTTTTTTTCCTCATCTCTAAGAAAGAAAATGTTACAAATGTGTTACTTATGGACTTCATATATTTTTCTCTCCTCCCTGCGCGTCACCCTTTCCTTTCTTTGTTCTCAGCTTTAATCACGTTTCCTTTCTTCTTTTCCCACCTTCCACTAATATTTTTGCTATTTTCCTCTTTCTTTTCCTTAGACTTTATCCTCCTTTACACTTTAATACACCTGCTTCTTGGATATTCTTTGTACCTTCCTTTCCTCATCTGGCATTATTTTCTCTATTTTTTACTTTATACTCTCGAACGTTCCTCATATTCTCAACTTTATTGCTTGTCCATTGTCTGTTCCTCCTCCACATGCTTCCTATTCTTATCTCCTTTCTTTTTTATTGTCAAACTCGTCCTCATTTCATTAGCTTCTGTTATTACGTTACTGTGTTTCTTCTCCCACCTCGTCTGTTTCTACCTTTGTTGCCTTGCCGCCTTACCCCGTTCCGTCCCGTCCCGTTCCGTCCCACCCCCGCTCCGCTCCGTTCCGTTCCGTTCCGCCTCGTCCCGTCCCCATCCCATCCCCGTTCCATTCCATCCCGCCTCGCCCCGCTATGCCACCGCCTCTGAGCCACCTCTCATCATTACCAGGGCAGTGCCAGCTTCATACACACGTCTGCCGCTACTGCACAGAATTTTGATGTGTCGCCCCTACTCCTCCCCCCCCCATTTTTTTTTTCTCTCCTCTCTCTCTCTCTCTCTCTCTCTCTCTCTCTCTCTCTCTCTCTCTCTCTCTCTCTCTCTCTCTCTCTCTCTCTCTCTCTCTCTCTGTATTTGTGTTACAGTGGTACGTGCAATGATGAGTGTTGTAATTACGTGATAGTATGTCGTGATATGCAAGGTTTTGTGTGTTGCTTATGGTGTGTTGCGGTCAGTGTTATTATTAAAATACTGAGTTGTGTTGCCTTTTCAGCGGAGGATTTCTTTTCGTAGAGATAACTATTTTGTGTTTTTTTTTTGTATTTTTTTTCTTTGTGTTGTCTTCGTATTTTGCGTTGTGTTGTCCTTATTATTGTCTTTTTTTTGCCTCTGTATGTGTTGCTTTAATTTTGTGTTATTGCTTTAAGGGTTCAGTGTTTTATAGCGTTGTGTTGCGCTATACTGTGTAGTGCTGTGTGTGTTGCGTTGTGTTGCGCTATACTGTGTAGTGTTGTGTGTGTTGTGTTGTGTTGCGCTATACTGTGTAGTGCTGTGTGTGTTGTGTTGTGTTGCGCTATACTGTGTAGTGTTGTGTGTGTTGTGTTGTGTTGCGCTATACTGTGTAGTGTTGTGTGTTGTGTTGTGTTGCGCTATACTGTGTAGTGCTGTGTGTGTTGTGTTGTGTTGCGCTATACGGTGTAGTGCTGTGTTGTGTTGTGCAGCACTTTACTACATTGTGTTGTGCCGTAATGTGTTCCATTACGTCGTGTTGAACCACTTTCTCATGTTTCGTGTTGTTGTGTTATGCTCTGTGTGTGTGTGTGTGTATATGTGTGTGTGTGTGTGTGTGTGTGTGTGTCATTCACCCATGGTCTTTGTCCACGCGAGCTGGCTCGCGATCGCCAGTTTCACCCTCTCAGTGCGAGCTTGGAGCTCATTATTACCGGATCTTTTGGGCAATGCTGCGGACCTGCACACACCACACACCCCCATCCCTTGCTCAAGGGGGACAGGAACCGCCCGAATTTGTCAAGTGAAAAATCCCCGGGAGCGCGAGGATTCGAACCGCCTACCCACAGAGTGAGAGACCAGAACGTTATCAACCTGACCATCGCGCGGTGTGTGTGTGTGTGTGTGTGTGTGTGTGTGTGTGTGTGTGTCAGGGGAAAGGTAGAACACAGAGGATCAAAGTGGAGCGGATGATACACACACGTACACACACACACACACACACACGTACACACACACACACACACAACACACACACACACACACACACACACACACACACACACACACACACACACACAACACACACACACACACACGCACACGCACACACACACACACACAAACACAAACACACAAAACGCACACATACACACTGACACACACAACAAAAAATCAAAGGCCAGAATAAGTGAGCAGTTGGGAATTGGAATCATGTTTTGGAAGGAGAGACAGACAGAGACAGAGAGAGATAGAGAGAGAGACAGAACGAAATATACAGAGGTTGGTTCATGATAGTTTAGCATCGTCTCTTTTGATTGATGTGGTGCGCTGTTACGTCAAGGCTGTGATGTGGAGTAATAGAGCTGCATGATGTGGTGACGAGGCACTGTGGTGGTGACGTGGCACTGTGGTGATGACGTGGCACTGTGGTGGTGACGTGTGACGAAAGGAAACTGTGATGAAGAAAAACTTATATGGAATGAAGTGTTGGGTTGAAGTGGAGTGTGCAATTTTTTTTTTTTTTTTTTTTTTTTTTTTAACATGAATTGAAATTAAGCTGAGTTGTATGCTTGCATGTGGAATTTGTTGTAGTTCGGGACGAAAATGAGTTTTAGTATAGAACTTCTTTTAATGTACATGTGCATTAAATGTTTTAATGTACTCTTAATGTCTGTTAATGTGCTCTTAAATATACACTTTTATTTCAATGCCCAACTAAATATTTGAATGTAGAACTATACCTTGCATAATGACTTTACTTATATTATTGTTCTCTTTTAATAATGTTTTTATTCCTTTACTTTTTATTAATATATACTGTATTATATATTTTAATATCGTTTATTCTTTTATTTGACAATTCTACAATTCAATGTTTTTAATGTTTTAATGTAAAATTGTATAGTTTTATTTATATACTATCTTCAAAATAATTGCTTGTAAAAAGAATAACCACTGGCGGTGGAATAAATGTTATTATTATTATTATTATTACTATTGTAATTACTATTGTTGTATTACTATGGAATGGTGTGAAGAGACGTAGAATGATATGATGGGTGGAGTGGAAGAAAAAATAATGGAGTAGTGGAATGTGGAGGGGTGTAGTGTGGAATGAGGGTATGGAGTGCTGTTGGGTGGTGTGATTTTGTGGATTGTGTCAGGGTAGTGTTGTAATGTGGAGTGGTGCGTTGTGGAGTGGTGCAGGATGGAGTTATGTAGTAAGAGAGGATCCGCGCCATAACAAAGTAAACAACATGGTAGTCCTATACGAACACTTTACTTTACTTTTTTTTTTTCTCTCTCTCTCTCTCTCTCTCTCTCTCTCTCTCCTCTCTCTCTCTCTCTCTCCTCTCTCTCTCTCTCTCTCTCTCTCTCTCTCTCTCTCTCTCTCTCTCTCTCTCTCCTCTCTCTCTCTCTCTCTCTCTTCTGTGTGTGTGCATGTAGGTGTGTGGTGTCTGTCTGTCTGTCTGTCTGTCTGTCTGTCTGTTGTCTGTCTGTCTGTCTGTTTGTCTGTCTGTGCTGTCTGTCTGTGTGTGTGTGTGTGTGTGTGTGTGTGTGTGTGTGTGTGTGTGTGTGTGGTGTGTGTGTGTGTGTGCTTTACTACGTTGTACCATCCTGAAGCAGACTCTCTCTAAGGTCTGCGTTAGGTAATTAACATAATTAGGACTTAATGGAGACTCCTAACAATGCCGACCGTCTTATCTTAGTTCTCTCTCTCTCTCTCTCTCTCTCTCTCTCTCTCTCTCTCTCTCTCTCTCTCTCTCTCTCTCTCTCTCTTCTCTCTCTCTCTCTCTCTCTCTCTCTCTCTCTCTCTCTCATAATCACTGATATTAACGCAGACAGCCAGAGAACAGGTAAGGAACACGTAACATTGTCCATTGTCTCACCTTTCCAACCTCTCCCATTTTTTTTCCTCTTATACCTTTCCATACTCCTCCATTTACATACTCCTCTTATACCTCTTATACCCTCCTTATACCTTTACCCCTTGATAAGAAGAAGAGGAAATATAGAAGAACAAAGACCTGAAGGACTAGCACGAGGAAGGACGCAAAGAGGAGAAAATGAAGAAGAGAAGGAGAAAGACAAAGAGGAGATGGAGCTAGTGTGAAAAGACGAAAAGAAGGATGTAGGAATGGAAAAAGAGAAATAATTAGAGACAGACGGAGAGGGAGAGAATGAACAAGAGAGAAGGAAAAGGAGAAAAGAACAAAGTCAACTACCACGACCATTAACATTCAAGAACAGCAACTATAAGAGCAAAGCAATGACCCTAATGAGATAATGATGATAAGAATAAATTGGAGAACAAGGACTAGAAAATGTGTCTAAGAAAATAGATGGAGAAAGAAGAGAGGAAAAGAGAAAGTGAAAGAAAAGACAAAGTCAACAAGCACAAAGCAATGTCCCGAAAAAGAGAACAAGTTAGAGAACATGGAAGAAAAAAATATGTATAAGTAGATAGAGGTGGACAAAGAAGACGAGGAGACAAAAGAGGAACCCCCATTAATCCCCCATCCCCCTACAAACTGCAGTCACCCCACCCCCCTGAAAAAGTCACCCCACCCCCCTGAAAGATATCTCCCATCACCCCTTCCCCCAGAAAAATATCCCTCAACCCCCACACCCCAAAAATAAGGATATAAATAGGGAGGGAATAATAAATAGGGAGATAATAGAGAGGGAGGGAAATGAAAAGGGAGAGAAATAGAAAGAAGAGTAGGAGGCGAAAGAGGAAGAAATAGGAGGAGAGGGAGGGAAAAGAAAAGGGAGCGAAATAGAAAGAAGAGGAGGTGTGGAAAGAGGGAGATAATAAAGGGAGGGAGAGGGGAAGGAAAAGGGAGAGAAATAGAAAGAAGAAGAGGAGGCGAAAGAGGAGGCGTAGATAAGGATAATCAACACCCTACAGGTAACACGAGACGCACCTGCCACCCATTAACGCCCAGAAGGTGTCAGCCTCGTAATTGTGACAGGTGTTGCGTGCTGTACACCTCTCCTCGCCTGACACTGAGAACGCTACTGGAAGGGCCAGACTATGGGAAGGAAACATATAATGAGGAGGAAGATAAGAAGGAGGAGAGTGAAGAGAAGCAGTGCGAAGGGTGGGAGGAGGAGGAGAAGAAGGAGGAGGAGGAATACAAAGGAATACAAAGGAAGAACAGACAGCAACAGCCCTACTGGGCCAAACGAGGCTGTCTGTGTGACTACTTTCTACCACTATAGTTTCTACGTGTTAGAGGTAAAATAATAGTAAAGTTGAAGGCTCCTCCCTACCCACCTCTCCCTCCGGCCGAGATTGGCAGAAAAAAGTGAGAAAAAAAAACACCTTACAGTATAGAAAAACTGCCATGGAATTTTATAGGAAAGATTGAAGGAGAGACAGACTCTACACTAAAGCTAACGCTACAAAAAAAAATTTGTTACGTAGGGCCGAAGTAATCGAGTGTGGCAGTTGATGCTAAGTATTTATCTAGTTTGTTCTTAAACGCCTCAACAGTGTTACTATTAACTACTTGTGCTGGAAGAGAGTTCCATATATTAACAACTCTATTAAAGAAAAAGTGCTTCGCTTCATGTGACCGAAATCGCTTACCAATGATCTTGTATCCATTACTACGAGTAGTGCTTGTCCAATCAATATACCCGTCAGGGTGGCTCGGTTGAGTAGAGCTACGGACTCGCGTGTAGTGTCCCTGCATTCGGTCAGCGGTTCGAGCCCACCAGGTTCGTCCTGGCGTGGTGGCGCTTTGTATAGTCAATAACCTTGTAGTTGGTACTTGCAAAGTTTCTAGATAGGATCAAAGTATCTTATCTTATGTCCAATCAATATTCAAATGGTCGTATATGTTAACATAATCGAAGCCGTGGAACATTTTAAACAATTATATTAAGTCTCCTTGCAACCTACGTTTTGAAAAAGAGAAGGAGGAGGAGGAGGAGGAGGAGGAGGAGGAGGAGGTAGCGTAGAAAAGTCAAAGGTTATACCGATGGCAATGTTATGTATGAGAAACATTCTAAAAGTAAGAAAGAGAGAGAGAGAGAGAGAGAGAGAGAGAGAGAGAGAGAGAGAGAGGAGAGAGAGAGAGAGAGAGAGGAGAGATGAGAGAGAGAGAGGAGAGAGAGAGATGAGAGAGAGAGAGAGAGGAGGAGAGAGAGAGAGAGAAGAGAGAGAGAGAGAGAGAGAGAGAGAGAGAGAGAAATAACAGGATGAAGGGAAAAGGAGAAGAAGGAACCGAGTGGAAGTAGAAGAGTAAGAAGAGGAGAAGGATAATAAGGAACACAAAGGAAGAAACAAACAGCAACAGACCTTT